>ML105081.1:0-31466 GCA_003697995.1 Taxidea taxus jeffersonii | reverse complement strand
AAAAAAAAAAGGAAAAAAAGAAAATGAACTTTATAAACAGTCCTTTAGGGGTGCCTGGGTGGCTCAGTGGGTTAAACCTCTGCCTTCAGCTCTGGTCATGATCTCGGGGTCCTGGGATCAAGCCCTGCATCAGGCTCTCTGCTCAGCAGGGAGCCGGCTTCCCCCTCTCTCTCTGCCTGCCTCTCTGCCTACTTGTGATCTCTCTCTGTCAAATAGATAAATTAAATCTTTTTTTTTTAAGATTTTATTTATTTATTAGTAAGAGAGAGAGAGAGAGCGCGCAGGCAGACAGAGTGGCGGGCAGAGGCAGAGGGAGGAGCAAAGTAGCCGATGTGGGACTCGATCCCAGGACCCCGAGCAAGGAGCCCGATGTGGGACTCGATCCCAGGATGCTGGGATCATGACCTGAGCCGAAGGCAGCCGCTTAACCAACTGAGCCACCCAGGCGTCCCGATAAATTAAATCTTAAAAAAAAAAAAAAAAAAAGAACAGTCCTTTAAAACATGGAAAGAGATGGCCAATAATGTTCTTCATTGCTTGGGGGCTGTAGGGATTAAAATACTCATGATTTTACCCAGTGACCGATGGTGTAACAGTCTAGATAAAACCAGGTGAATACCTTGAGAACAGCAGGGCGCTGAGCTGCACTGTGAGTGAGGCTGGGGGGCCAGTGACCCAGATGCGCCATCATACAACAGTAAAAACAGAGCTTAGAAAAAGCACAGGTGGATGCTAACGGAAGGTATTTTAGAGGAATGCAGCTGTAAATGAAGTATACAGTGACCTCGAGTGGGTATAAGGAAGGTCCTGAATGTTTTGGATGGTTGCTAAAAACAGGTCAGTTTAGAGAATCAGACCTTCAGTGAGAGATGGCCCGGATGCGTAGCCAGACCTGCTCAGGCAGTCAGCTGCTTTTCTAGAAAGGCCACAGGCCTTACAGATTTATAAAGGGACTAACGGTACTCCAGAATGACCGCTTTTTCTTCCGGGCTTGTCATGAGATGGGACATCAGTCACTGCTTCTCAAATGTGTTAGAAATCCTGGTCATTGAGGCAGTGGAGAAGTAACAAACTTTGGAGTGAGGCAGGTCTGGGTTCAGTTCCCACTGTCACTAAGTAGCTCCTCACTTCCTCACTCCTCACTCCTCACTGTCACTAAGATCCTCACTTCCTCTTCTGCTTGTAATAATGCCTCGTTAGGCCTGTGAGAGCTACACACTAGATCTAAAGTTCTGGCTACAAATCAGAGTTTCCATGAGCCCTTCCTCGGGCTTGCTAGACTAGCTCACCAGAGCTCCTGACAACACTTGACTCACATGTACTGACTTTGTAAATGAAGGCTGGAACTCCGGACAGCCAAATGCAAGAGAAACGTAGAGCAAGGTGGGGGGGGGGGAGAGGGGGGCTGTCCGGGGAGCTTCCGTGCGGTTCCTGGTGTTAAATAACACCCGAATGCAGCTGAATAAATATGGAGATCTAATTGGCCTTATTTGTCGTTCAGAATGGGCAATGAGGAGGGAGAGGCTCTGCTGAGCTAAACAAAAGAAGTTTGTGAAGATAGGAGGCTTAACCACAACAACGACAAACAGGGGTACCTGGCTGGCTCAGTCATGCGGCTCTTGATCTTGGGGTTGTGAGTTCAAGGCCCATGTTGGATGTAGTGATTAGTTAAAATCTTTAAAATAGAAAGAGGGAAGAAAAGAAGGAAAGAAAGGAATTTATTAGCAAGGCATGCTTTGTTTAGGCAGCGTTGTCCTAAGGGGAGTGGAAGGTATCTGTCAGGAAATGTCCTAGTGTTGAGCAGTAAGTCCGCCTTGACTGGTTAAAGGTGACACCCTGCGCAGCTGAGACTGCACTTAGGTGAGGCATCAAGTTGGGTTTGCTGACGTGGCCTAAGTGTCACCAGGTTAGGCCTGTGGTCTCTTTGAACACCACCCTGTCGGCACCTTGGTATGTTCAACACTTGAGAGCTGTCCAAACCCTGTCGTTCGGGGGTTTTAGGGAGGTTTCCTCATCTAGGCAAGATTGCTTAAATCCTTGACGCACTGCCGGGTTAGCCAGATCACTGGCCACTAGCGGATACCTGGGGGGTGGGGACGAGGAGGAGGAGCTGGCGATGAAAGTTCAGCCCTCCGTCATGCTGTGGTCTCTCTGGCAACAGGCCCCATCCTGGAGCCATCCAGAGGGCCCCAGCCCCCAGTCATCCCAATAGCATACCAAGGGCACCCCTGATCACCCTAGAGGTTCTGTAGGCTTCAGGATCTGTGTGCCAGGAGCTGGGGATAAAGACCAAATACATACTTCTTACCATATCACATCTTTGAACAAGGATTATCAATCAGTTCATTCAATCAAAAGTGACCAAAGGGGCGCCTGGGTGGCTCAGTGGGTTAAAGCCTCTGCCTTCGGCTCAGGTCATGATCCCGGGGTCCTGGGATCAAGCCCCGCTTTGGGCTCTCTGCTCAGTGGGGAGCCTGCTTCCTCCTCTCTCTCTGCCTGCCTCTCTGCCTGCTTGTGATCTCTCTCTCTCTGTCAAATAAATAAAAAATTTAAAAAAATAAAAATAAAAAGTGACCAAAGCTTTCCTCATTACAAGTGAAAAATATCCGAGAGGAAACCAAATATGCGATTTCCTAAACTCTGCTCTGATATCTAGGATACGGGGAGGCAGGCAGCCTCCTACTGCCTCAGCGCCCGAGCAGGGCCCTCTAAGAGCTAAACAGTCTAAATGGGGAAACAAAGCCACTGAAGCTGTCCCATCTAATTGCCAAGACAGATTAAATGGTGCTTTCGCCTGGCTGCCAGCATGGGCTCCAGCCTCCACAGGCGAGTGCTGTGTAGGCAGCACGGGCCGCGGTGTTGGGAAGTCCCGTGGCCACTTCCGGGAGCCGCCGTGGCTCTGCCACTTCTTCCCAGCAAGGCCCCTGCAGATGTCACTGCAAGTGAAGATGAAAACATGTGAAAGCCTCGGTGGGGCTGTCCAAGTGGTGATTAAAACTCGGGGTGACGGCGCCCGATTGCTCTCTTAGCTGAGGTGTCCTCACACTAATCTCATCGCGTTAAGTCGTGCCCGTGGCTGCCCTGCAGTCTGGAGGCCGGCGGAGGGAGGTTCCTGCCCTGAGAGGAGGAAAACAGTTTTGAGACACATTTTCTCTTCTGGCGACCGTCAGTCTTGCCAAGCCGTGTCAGCTTGTAATTCGAGGACGGAGCTGTCGTAGTTTCGAAGCGGGGGAGGCTGAGAGCGAGATTTTCAACTGCAAGTGACCAGACATGCTCTGGGAGGTACAGAATTAAATATTCCAGGCATTGGTGTAAATCGCAATCGCTGTGGGGCCTGTATCAGGAACTTCATGTCCAGTATTTAATTCTCACGGTCCGAACGAGGCATTGATAATAAGCAGAAGAGGAAGTGAGGAGACAGTAGCTGGTCAGTGACGGGGTGGGAGCTGAACTCACCTTGCTTTTCCCCGGGGGTGGCGGGCTCACCACCTTCCACACTGCCTCAGCGACCAGGATTCCTGATGCATACATACACATCACACCTGAGGATCAGTGACTAATGGCCCCTCTCATGAAAAGCTCAGAAGAAAAAAACAGCCACTTCGGAGTTCCACTGGTTACTTTATAAGTCTGTATGGAAGGCCGTTAGCTTTTCCAGAAGAGAAGCTGACTGCCTGAGCCGGAGGTTGGCCTGTGCGTTCCCGCGGGCTCTCGCTCGACGGCTGAGTCCTCAGCCTGGCCCGTGTGAACAGGAAATGCTGTTGCTGACGTCCAGCCCAGCGCGCAGCGTCGGATATGTTGTTCTGTATCCAGTGGCGTATGCATCTCATTAGTAAATAACTGCAGTTATTTAAAGAGTGAAAATTTTTTTTAAGATTTTATTTATTTATTTGATAGGCAGAGAGAGAGAGGAGGAAGCAGGCTGTCCGCAGAGCAGAGAGCCCGATGCGGGGCTCGATCCCACAACCCTGGGATCATGACCCAAGCCGAAGGCAGCGGCTTTAACCCACTGAGCCTCCCAGGCACCCCAGAGTGAAATTTTTAAAAATTTTCTTTCTGTTATATGGATGATTTCTTTTTCTAATGGCTACTCAATTGATAGGACACAAATACTTGAGTTGCTTGAATCGAATTACCTTTTTTTTTAAATTATTTTTAAGATTTTATTTATTTATTAGAGAGAGAGAGAGAGCGTGCGCACAGGCAGAGAGGCAGAGGGAGAAGCAGGCTCCCTGCCGAGCAAGGAGCCTGATGTGGGACTCGATCCCAGCGTCCTGGGATCATGACCTGAGCCGAAGGCAGCCGCTTAACCGACTGAGCCACCCAGGTGTCCCTTGAATCGAATTACTTAAGAAACAAAACTGTCAGGTGTTTCTTTTGGCTTAGGACTACCCTAAGGAAAAAAAAAATTACTGAAAACACAGAGGCACCAAACTAGCTGAACTGAGCTAGTTTGAGATTTGGGAAGAAGAGATGACCTGAGAGGATTCCAGGATCTTTGGCAGTCTGGACAGCTAGGAAGTTAGGGGCCCCTCCACTGTCCTTTGAATTGCAGCGCAAACCCGCAGCTCCGAAACTTCAAGAGCCACACGAGGGCCTTAGCTATCCAGACTCGGCCCCGATCTGCCCCCGATGTCACAGCAGTCGGACCGCTGAGTCCCAGGGAAGGCTGTTCACAGCAACACCAACCCCTGCAAGACCAGACTGATAGGACTGCCTCGTCTTAGAATAACACCACCCACTCTTTAGGATAACCTTCCAGAGTCAAAACTAGTAGAAATCCCAGGATGTGACCAGCAGAGTCTTCAGCTTTTGCTTCTATGAATGTTAAGGAATTTTCTCAATTAGTTAAGTCCATTCAAAAGCAAACAACTGTCTCAAAAATAAATCAGATGTGCTCGGCACCTTGCCGCGACACCAATTTTTTCAGGAATAGCGTTTTTTAAGCAATGGAAACACCAGCAAGTCTAAAAGTTTTGAGTCAGAAGTTTATAGGTGCTTATGACAAAAGTGTGGTGTTAGTGGGAAGAATCTGCGTTTTGTGTTCAGATCCCAGCCACTCACTTAACGCTCCGTGAACTCGGATATGCTTTATGTTTCTGAACCTCATTTGTTCCGCTATTCGTGAGATGAAGCTGCTACTGATTTTTCAGATTGTTAAGATTAAATAATTATGTAAAATTTAAGTAAATGGTGGCTTTAGCAATAAACATTTGAAATAGGTGTTATTTTTCTGACGGGTTGAGTCCTTAAAAATATAAAATGATCATGTCTCTGGATGTACACGAAATGGTTGGCTCAGAGCGGCAGCACTACGGGGGCTTCTCTAAACCATACATCTCTGTAATGCTGTAGTTCTTCGCAGTGTTTTTGTAATCAAAAAAGATAAATGGCTCTGGGAGGTCAAGGAGATCTGGGGGTCATTACACAAGTTCCAGACCGGGTGTAATTAGAAGAGAGACCGTACTGGCTGGCTGCCTCTGTTCTTTCCAGAACGGCCCTACACCGACTGTGGTTACTCGCAGTGCTTCCCTAGCTTTAGGCCCTCAGCCAGCTGCTTACTGCATGATGTTCCCGGGGGGCCTCCCACCTAGCGGAGCTCTCAGCTGATCGACGTCAGTCCCCAGGCTCTGTCCTCAGACGAAAACCGAAGCTCACAGCAGCCTGCATTTCCTTCACTCGCTGTGCAGCTTCTGGGCATTATCTAGTCGGTAGCCCCTGCGAACCACCATCCTTGACTTACCTCATTTACCCCACGTCCCCAAATTTTGCCACATTTTCCATTCTTTATTCTCCCTGTCACTGTCTTGGGTCAAGCCATCACCTTCATCCATTGGAGACTTGGAATTACCACAGCGTCCTAGTCCGACTTCCTGCCTCCACTGACCCCTCATCTACATCGTGTTGCTGCCAAGTTGACCTTTTCAAAGGGTGTATCTGTCCGTATCACTGTCCAGTTTGAAGCTTGTAAGGCTTTGTCCATCCCATTAGGAATGGCAGTATTTGACCCAAGTAACCATCCCCTCCTTCTGAGGCCAGGTCACTGCTTGCGTATAAGATACAGACCACGAATCCTTCCCACTATAACACTTTAAAGAATTTCACGTATACAGTATATTGACTTGACAACTGTATTCATTACTGAGGGCTCAGGATAAGTGAAGTCACCACATGTCACCATACAGTGGCATTACAGTATGACCAACTGTGTTCCCTGTGCTGTGCTTTTCATCTCTGTGATTTTGCTTATTTTATAACTGAAAGTTCATAGATCTTAATCCTGTTTATGTATTTCTCCTGTGGCCCCTCCCACGCCCCCACCCCTGGCAGCCATGAGCTTGTTCTCCGTGTTTGAGAGCCCACTTACTCGTTTAGTTTCTTAGAGTCCACATGTAAGGGAAATCATTTGGCATTTGTCTTTTTCTTTTTTTTTTAAATTTTATTTATTTTTGAGAGACAATACCAGCAAAGGTGTTGGGGGGAAGGGGCAGAGGGAGATGCAGGCCCCGCACTGAGCAGGGAGCCTACTGTGGGAGTCAGTCCAGGACCCTGGAATCTACCTGAGCGGAAGGCAGATGCTTACCGACTGAACCACCCAGGCGCCCGGCATTCATCTTTTTCTAGCTGACTTACTTCACGTAGCATAATACCCACTCTGCCCATCCGTGTTCTTGTAGATGGCCAGATCTCACTCTTTCTTATGCCTGAGTGATACTCTGCTGTGTACATCTACCACATCTTCCTTGTCCATCCACCTGCTGATGGACACTTGGGCTGCTTCCATATCTTCCGTTGTAAATAATGTTGCCAGAAACATAGGGGATTAGTGTTTTTGTTGTTTGTGTGTGTGTGTGTGTTTAGTAATCTTTACACCCAACATGGGGCTTGAACTCACCACCCTGAGATCAAGAGTCATGCTCCTTCAATTGACTCAGGCAGGCGCCCCGAATTAGGATTTTTGTTTTCTTTGGGTGAGCATCCGGTAGTGGAACTAACTGGATCCTACGGTATTTCTGTTTTTAATTTTTTGAGGAACCTCCATACTGTTTCCCACAGTGTTTGCACCAGTTTACATTCCCGTCACCGGTGTACAAGGGGTCACATTTTTTCTTCACATTCTCGCCAGCACTTGGTATTTCTTCTCTTTTTGGTACTAGCCATCCTGACCAGTGTGGGATGATAGTAAGGGTCTTGATTTACATTTCCCTGGGGGTCGGTGGTACTGCGCACCTGTTCCCGCATGTGCTGGCCGTCTGTATGGCTTCCTGTAACACTTTAGGTGGCCGTTCTTAATTGATATGGGACTGAGATGAACTGTGTTTGGCCCCAGGGTGAAATCTATCATCTTTGGTAGGATCAAGTTTAAACTCTGTGGTCTAGCATAGAAGGCCCTCTTCGATGTATCCTGCTACCCCACTTCTCTGCCCCCTCATCTCTTTTCTCAGAACTTAGCGTGAGCAAACCTCTGAGAAAAAGCTTTTCAGGACTCTCTCCCCCTCCTGCCAGGTGGATTTTGTTGTGTGTGATCCCGGGCGCCCCATGCACACAGAGGCCTTTGTCACAGTGCTAGTGCCCTCCTGCACCTTACCTTGGGCTGTAGGCTGATTTACTTGTGTCTCCCCTACTAAACCATAAGCTCCTTTTTTGTTTTAAAGATTTTATTTATTTATTTGAGAGAGAGAGAGCATGAGATAGGGGAGGGTCAGAGGGAGAAGAGCCTGATGTGGGGCTCGATTCTGGGACTCCAGGATCATGTTATTTATTTATTTATATGTTATTACAATATGTTATATGTTATATGTTATATGTTATTTATTTATATGTTATTACAATAAATCAGACATATTCAAGGGGCATGTGGGTGGCTCAGTTGGTTAAGCGTCTGACTTGATTTTGGCTCAAGTCATGGTATCAGGGTCGTGAGATTGAGCCCGGTGCTGGGCTCCATGCTAGGCTTAAGATTCTCTCTATTCTTCTCCCTCTGCCCCACGCCCCTGCTGGCTAGCTCTCTCAGTCTTTCTCTGTCTAGGAAAAAAAAAATAAACACATTTGGTATTTGTATAAATGCGTATATCTTATATAATTGCCCATAATTTTGTATTTAGATGTATTTTAACATTCTAGTAGGTGTGAAGTAGCTTCTCATCATGGGTTGTTGTTTTTTTTTTTTTAATTTTTTTTTTAAGATTTTATTTATTTATTAGTTAGAGAGAGAGAGAGCGAACGAGCACAGGCAGAGAGAGGCAGGCAGAGGCAGAGGGAGAAGCAGGCTCCCTGCCAAGCAAGGAGCCGGATGTGGGACTCGATCCCAGGACGCTGGGATCATGACCTAAGCCGAAGGCAGCCGCCCAACCAACTGAGCCACCCAGGCGTCCCCATGGTTTGCTTTTTGGAAAGATTTTATTTATTTATTTGAGAGAGAGGGAGAGTACAGAGGGAAAGTGAGAGGGAGAAGCAGATTCCCCACTGAGCAGAGAGCCCGACGCAGGGCTCGATCCCAGGACCCCAGGATCATGACCTGAGCCGAAGGCAGATGCTCAACCCACTGACGTCCCCAGGCGCTCTTTCTTCCTGGTTTTGATTCGCATTTCCCTAATGGCTAGTGGTGTCGAGCATCCTTTCATGTACTTGTTGGCCATTTATTTATGTGTGTTTGGAGAAAGACTTATTTAGATCCTTTGTCCATTCTTAAATTGGGTTGCCTTTTTATTATTGAGTTGTAAGAGTCTTTAGTATATTCTGGATACAGGCCCCTTACGGACATATGATCTGCAAATATTTTCTCTCTCCCTGTGTTGTCTTTTTACTTTTTTTTTTTTTTTTTTTTTGCTTGAGCTTAGTGGACGGCCACCGTCCCATCGGTTTCGGGTGTTCGACGTCCTGGCTGAGCTCCTCTGCGTTGTGCTGTGCTCGGCACAGTCTCCGCCGTCATCTGTCCCCATGCTTGCGCTTACACAGCCATTCACAGAGTTCCCTGTGCTGTGTCTTGTATTCATCTTATCATGTCCTTAGTGGCATTGTTTGCAACAAAAAAGTAATTTCGGTAAAGTCCAATTTCTTCTTTTGTCATGATGGTTTCGGCCCCATGCCTAAGAAGCCAGTGCCTAATCTCGGGTCATGAAGATTGACTCCTGTGGTTTCTTCTCAGCGTTTTAGTGATTCAGCTCTTATGTTTACGTCTCTGATCCATTTTGCGTTACATTTGTGTGTGTGTGTGTGGAGTAGAGATTTAAAATTCTTTCTCGGGATGCCTGGGTGGCTCAATTGGTTAAGCGGCTGCCTTTGGCTCAGGTCATGATCCCAGCGTCCTGGGATCGAGTCCCGCATCGGGCTCCTTGCTCGGCGGGGAGCCTGCTTCTCCCTCTGCCTCTGCCTGCCTCTCTGTCTGCCTGTGCTTGATCTCTCTCTCTCTAACAAATAAATAAAATCATTAAAAAAAAAATAAAATTCTTTCTCAGTCTTTATCTTGGGCTGAATATACTGGTCTTACTTTTTCTAACGAGTTATAATGTAAGTTACGGTCTCTGTGGCAGCAGGTGAAGTCTTTATAGAGAGGAATGCTGAAAGGAGGAATGAAAAGAGGAATATTATGCTAATGGTATGGCAGATTCAAGAGATTAGGGTCAGGACCCAAGTATCTACCTCCTGCTACAGACGTGAACATGAGTTTCAGTCTTCCCCATTTCACAATGGGTCAGGATCGTATGGGGCCCCAGGGCCAGACAGAAAACCCAGTTCTTTGTGTCACAGTAGTGGTAGCTCCTGGACAGCTATAATGCGCTTCCTTGGTTCTCTCCTCAGGTGTCTCTCTCTTTGGCTTGTCGGCCCTGTTGATCCCTGGGAACTTTGAGTCTCATTTGGAGCTTGTGAAGTCCCTGTGTCTGGGGCCGTCACTGATCTACACGGCCAAGTTTGCGCTTGTCTTCCCTCTCATGTATCACACCTGGAATGGGATCCGGCACTTGGTAAGTTAATGGTTGGTTTATACATCTTCCGGGTGAGGGGAGTGTAGGAGTCTCCCCTGTTGCCTGGGTTCAGTGCCATCCCTGAAGTTCATTGTCTGGGCCTCTGCTAGGGGATCCGGGGGAGAGCTAAACTGGAGCCGTGCGCATGCCGTGGCTGCCCTGCCGGGGATCCCGCCGAGCTCTGGGTGTTGGCCTGGCAGGCACCTGCAGGGTCTCAGTGTGAACACTTCCATTTTTACGAGGCGTGTTCCTGAGAGAGATCCCTGAAGCCAGGCCATCCCTCTGACATAGAAGGCAGGCTTACTACGGGGCCCCTGGTGGCTCAGTGGGTTAAAGCCTCTGCCTTCGGCTCAGGTCATGATCTCAGGGTCGTGGGATCGAGCCCCGCATCGGGCTCTCTGCTCAGCGGGGAGCGTGCTCCCCCCCTCCCCTGCCTGCCTCTCGGCCTACTTGTGATCTTTGTCAAATAAATAAATAAAATCTTAAAAAAAAAAAAGGGCAGGCTTAGTAGATAATTAATTGGTACTTACCATGTGTCAGGTTCTTTTCTAGACCCTGGGTTTTCAGTTCTGAGCTAGATGGTTGCTGCTTTCAGTCTGTCGTTTCTACCAACCCAGGGTGACAGGTCCAGCTGGACTCAAATTATTTTTTTTTTTAAGATTTTATTTATTTATTTGACAGAGAGATCACAAGTAGGCAGAGAGGCAGGCAGAGAGAGAGGAAGGGAAGCAGGCTCCCCGCTGAGCAGAGATCCCGATGCGGGGCTTGATCCCAGGACCCTGAGATCATGACCTGAGCCGAAGACAGATGCTTTAACCCACTGAGCCACCCAGGCGCCCCTGGACTCAAATTATTAATTTAATTATTAATTCTATTAACTTCTGTTACCTTGACTTTGGATTGGGTGAACTGGCTTTGGTTTTTGTTGAGCTCTTGGAGAGGATGGGGCCAACTCTAACAGTAACTGGGTGCCTAGGATCCCAGATTTTAATACAGGGGTTAGGAATCTTCTTATGGCTGAAAACTGTCCATGCTGCCTCCTACATGACTTTTCTCCTCTCTCTCTCTCTCTTTAAAATTTTTATTACTATTTTTAAAATTTATTTATTTGAGAGAGAGAGAGTGTGTGCATATGTACTCAGTGCATGTGTGAGACAGGGAGGAGCAGAGGGAGAGGGAGAGGGACACGAAGACTCTACTGAGCACGGAGCCCAGCATGGGGCTCAATCCAAAGACCCTGAGATTCTGACCCAAGCCAAAACCAAGAGTTGGACACTTAACCCACTGAGGCACCCTGGAGCCCCTCCTTCTCTCTCTTTTTAAGATTTTATTTATTCATTAGGGCATGCACACACATACGAGAGAGAGAGAGAAAGTAAGAGTGGGAGCAGGAGCAGGAGGAGAGGGAGAGACAGACTCCCCACTGAGCAGGGAGCCCGATGTGGGACTCGATCTGAGGACCCCTAGGATCATGACCTTAGCTGAAGGCAGAGACTTAACCAACTTGAGGCACCCAGGCGCCCCCTCCTTCTCTTTTATAAAGGAATTAAAGCTGAACCATGCCTGCCCCAGGTCAGAGATCAGTCCCTCCAGCATTTTAAGATTTCATGTTTTGTGATCTCTCTACCCTTCGTCTTGCTTTGTTTCCCAGGAAGATGGCAAAGATTCCATTCTTTCTTATCTTCCACTTCCTTCCTAACCTGAGCCATCTGTCAGATGGGTCATCTTGCCTTAATATGATCTTTATAATTTCCACATCAGAATCTAGAGACCAGCACTTTTTGAATTTCAGTCTGGTCCAGTGGTTTAATGGAATCGGAAAAGTGAGAGACTAAATGACCTATTTAATTGTGTCTATCACCTGTCCCCTGGGGCAATGTTCAGTTTGATTCACGGTGACTTCACTTCCCTCCGGGAGGGGATGGAGGAGGGCATTTCCATTAATGACTTCTTATTCCACAGAACAAGTCTCCCTAATGAAAAGCAGCTGATCAGCTTCCTCTGGTCACATCCGGGCTCTAGCGGGCTTGCCGAATATTTGCTTTTGTCTCAGTATGTGGGGAGGGAAAGGGACGAGGTTTTGCAAAATCTCAGGGCTCGGTCAAGGTTTTTCTGCCCTGGTTCTGCCCGTAATGGTAATCTCTTTGTTGAGAGAAGTGAGGAGCCTGACGGCTTTTCTTAAGCCCTTAAATCTGCTTTTCTTTTTTCTTGTGGCAAGTACAGGATTTGATCTGTGCTCTCTGATGGACAGCCCTAGCTCTTGCTCTCTGAGCTTGATGGTTGCCTTCCCAGAAGGTCTCGTGCGGAGAGGGGAGCAGAACAGATAGGCCTGGGAAGGGCCAGGGTCTCTGGCATTCTAGAGAGTCTGTCCCCCTCCCCGACACCGCCAGCCAGTAGGACTCGGGCTTTTTTTGGTAAAACGCCATGCCTGTATAAGCAAGACAGCTCTGTGTGGAATCTGCTTGACTCCTAATCTGATCTAGGTGGAGACCTGATTCTCCGCACGCACCCCTCCCCGCGCCCACTCCGGGCTCTCTCCAACTTTCCTCTTCAGTCCTCCTCGTTCAGTGTAACATTCACAGTGTGGGCGTTTGTGTTACACTGGGGCGGGCAAGAGTGGAAAGTATAGCACCTAAAAATTCTGCCTTTGCCCTAGGGGAACTTTTAGGGACGTGGACTGTATTCGGAGTATAACACATTAGTCTCCCTGCTGCGTGACAGGAGAGGCTGGATCAGTGTTTTTAAAACCCTGGTTTTTGATGTAGTGGGTAGAAAATCAACTTAGTGGGTTGTTACCAACAAAAGAAGAAATTTAGGGGCTCCTGGCTGGCTCCGTCGGTGGAGAGCACAACTTGACCTTGGGGTCCTGAGTTGAAGCCCCACACTGGGCACAGAGCTTACTTTAAACAAACAAACAAAAAACCCACCAGAAATGTAATAGCATACAGTATATGGAATGTAGCACACGTAGTAATGGTAAATATTGCTTATTCTTTCATGAACTTTTGCTGTGAATACACTGGCAAACAAAATTGAGAAATAGTGTTCGAGATCCTGATGGTTTTTTAAAGACTTCTAGGTCTGTGACTGGATGTTACTTCTCGAAGGCCGGGGCAGGGGGCGGTGGCGGTGGTTCTCTGATGGACTGTGTCTAAGAAACCGTGACTCTTCCTACGTCCCTGTTCTGGAGCTTCATGGTGTGTGATAATCAGGTGTTTCAAAAGCCTCGCAGGTAAATGTCTACTAGATTTATTCGGCATGGAACTTTTCTCCCCCATGCAACACCTTTTAGCATTCTGAGGAACTATGTGCTCGCTTCGGCAGCACATATACTAAAATTGGAGCATTCTGAGGAACTAGTTTGTGGAGAAACACTTTGGGAAACACTGAATAGGTTTTGTTGTCATGAGGGAACGTTTCATCTCTTTTGTATATACGGGCTGTATTTTGTGCCTTTTCTATCGCTGGGACAACTGGGTGGTAGGTACTGCGTAGGGTTTTGAGAAACATGGGGCCCAGGAGAAGTGCTTTTGCCTAGAACCGTGCTGAGGGGAGTTGCCTGCCTGTTCCTTGAGGTGGTGCTGCTTTCTCGGAAAGGAGAGTACCCAGGGCCCTGGTTGCTGAAATTCTTTCTCCTTTTTTTTTTTCCCCTTCTTTTTTGTGCAGGTATGGGACCTAGGGAAAGGCCTGAAGATTCCCCAGCTGTACCAGTCCGGAGTGGCTGTCTTGGTTCTCACTGTGCTGTCCTCTGCAGGGCTGGCCGCCATGTGAAGAGCTGAAGTTCCCAGCATTGTCTTCCCCTAAATGATTCACGGACCCGTCTTCCTGTTTGTCACTCTCATCTCCAGCCGAGACAAAGTTCTCCTGATTTATTTAGACCCTTTGTGCTTGCACATCCCCTTGGAGCTCAGTGGCCGTTGAGTACCTCCTAGAAGCAGAGCCGTGGGAGAGGGTCCAGTTTCCTCCCTTGTTGCTAAAGATGGAATGACTCAAAACTTCCCTTTTCCTGCCCCCAGCTTGCAGCCTACTCTGGGCCTGGAAGCCGTCATTCTCTCTCCATATTGGGCCTTGATTTGTGCTGACAGTCAGCTCCTTCTTCCCAAGACGGTGGAAACAATGCCAGCTCTGTGGCCTCTGCCATGGGGACTGGGAGTGGGGCTTTGGGTGCCACTGCCTGTGGGTTGCTGGCTTAAAGGACAGTTCTGTTCATTGGTCAGAGCCCAGGGCCTTCAGCACCACAAAGTGTGACTCAAAGAAGAGGGCTGGGGGTGGAGGAGAGTCAGCCTGTCCCAGCTCACGGGAGGGAAAGAGGGCCAGTTGGCTCTTTCAGCAGGTGCTTTGGGGAGAAGATACATAGCTTTTAATGCAAAAGGAAGGTCCAGAAAATTGCAGTGAACATATTAAGGGTTATTCCCCCCCCCTACATTTCTGGAAAAACAAGCCTCTTTTCTAATCCAAATTCATGTGACATCTGTTTCCGAAACTGAATTAAAATACTCATTTTGTCTTTGACTCTCCTTGAAATCTAGAAAACCAAGAGAATGGCGTTTGAGGTGGAGCCAATTTCCTCCCTCTCGCTCTGGTCTCAGGCATTTACCTCCCCCAATCTGACCTTTCTGAGGAGGGAAACAGCTTGTCCTGCGGCTGACCACTGGAACAGTGTTTAGGGAATCGAATGCAAGTAGCCAGAGACGGAAGAGCATGCAGAAACCACAGAGAAGGAAGGAGCAAGAGGGAGGAGGTTAAGCATTATCACGGGCTCCAGAATCCCACTGAGAACTGTTCATAAACCTCAGGGGACAGTTCAGCAAATGGTCCAGTAAGGGAGCCAGAGGACCAGTGGAGGTGGCAGCTAAAGGTTGATGAGCTAAGTATGTAGACTGGGAGAGAACAGAGAGCGGAGATGAGAGAGGAGGGATCACTGAAGACCTGCACAAATTTGTAATTTAACGGGAAAACTCGCTGCCTTTAAAGTCCATGTGGGCCGGCCTTCTGAATCTCTGACTCCTTTGGCAGGAGTGCGGTTTTGATAGTCTTTGGAAACTCAGGGGTAGCAGATATATCTTTCTGAGTTGTTGGCCAACCGGTTAAAGCCGTGGGTTGGAGAGGAGGAACATGGCTGTAATTGGGGGCAGTTGGACAGGAGGACCTCACTGAAGCGAAGACAGTGGGGACCTCCCGCCTCAGCAGTCTTCCTCCCTGCTCCCAAGCAGTCTTCTGCTTCCGTGATGATCACTTCCCCCTTCTTTCGGGACGAGCCCTGGGAAGCCTTGGTAGCCTTCCTCCAGCTTAAACCCTACGTCTTCTCTAGTTGACCTTGGAATGGAAGGCTAGCGTTCATGAGGGAACACTCTGGCCTTAGAGCTGGGAAGGGTTTGGCAAGGGCATTACCCTGAGCAGCCAGCACCAGGAAGACTGCAGAATAGGAGAGTGCGAGCAGATGTTGGAACCTGGGAAGTGGATAGGGAACATCATACCTTTTTTTTGGTGGCTTCTTACCATTTGGGTGCTTGGGGCTGGGGTACAGTGGTCCTCATGTTTGTTATTCTGCCCTAAATTTCTACTTACCATCTCTCTCTGTTTTTTCTTCTCTGACTTCCAGTCACTTCTGTAGATCTTTTTTCAAACTATATATATCCTTTTGCTTGAGTTTTACTTCTATAACTCTGTCTAGTTTGTCTTCCCCATGTGTTCTGTCATCAGATGTGAAGTCGTAGACAAGGATAGTGTGTTCTACTCTGGCTTCCCTTTCCTTTTCTTCCCCTATCTTCTCCAGACACGCATGTGTGTGCTCTACTAAACAGTCATATTTCGGACTTAGAAGTTTTAGTTGTGTGTGCTTAGGATGAAAAATGAGGGGCTGGGGGTAAGAGGCTGGTTCTTTGGGGTTTCTTTTGCTACAGTTCAGACCAACTTCCTCTTGGTCACTTTTGGAGGATAGCTGACTTAGTCCTTGTAAAAATGTGTTCTACCTCAAGCCACTGCCATGTTCTTTTCCCTACTCTATTTCCCCCAACCCGCCTCCTAGTCGTGGGGTACAAGAAGCAGCCATAACAGAAGGAAAAAAACATCCAAGTCAGTGATAGATTCAACAGATGACCTTTATTTTCCGAGTTTGCCTTTATTCCTACCCTATAATTTCCCTGTTCTGCGTCCCTCACTGGGGGTCTCGCTTACATCGCTCAGACAAGTTCTCTCAGTGTGGTCCCTGGGTGCCTCTGGAATTCCAGGTTTGTGTTTCTGGACTGCAGCGGGGTTAGGACCCACTGGGTGTTCTAGCACACATGGACATCCTGGTGGGCTCTTGAGCGAGTTGGCTGGGCTCTGAGGACCTGGAGTGTGACCTGCAGAGGGGTGTGAGCTTTGGGGTCGGTCTGGGGAATTGAGATTTACATCTGGGGAGCCAGGAATTATGGTCGGACTTGGGGCTTGTTGTACGGTCTTTGTGATGGGCTTCCCGAGTTTCCTCTCATTGTCTGGATCATGAGGCTGCCGGGCAGAATGGAAGACAGTCATGTTTCTGGTCAGGCCTGGGTCATTCCCAGCCCATCTTAGAATTCTCATCGTCTTTCTCCCCATACCATACAAAAGGTCAGACCAGATCATTTTGCACCGTGGGGGAAAATGTCCTTAGCACCTCTCGGTAAGAATCAGAAGAGTTAGGGACCAGGTAGGAGAAGACTGAGTTGGTTAGAGGTTCCCCCTGCTGGGTGGTGGTGGTGTAACAGGAGGGATTTTTGAGATTGAAAAGAAATGCGGATAATGGGATTTGAGCTTAGGTGGGAGGAAGAGATACCTTGCCCAAGATTTCAGGATGCAGCCCATTGGAGGCCTTGAGCAAATCAGGATTTTTCTGTATCCATCTGGTGAGGGAGGCAGCACCAGCAACCGTACGGGAGGTCAGGGTCACCCGAGCAGGGGGTATCTTCAGAGGCATTTGCCAGGTGCCCATAAAAGATCCCCAAGGGCTTGCCTAAAAGGAAGAAGACGAGGTTCTTCAACAGGCTTCTCCCAGGACTGCTGACCTGTTGGCAGGTCTGTTGTCTTCCTTCCCCCCTTCCCCTTGGGACGCGTGGTAGTGAGATCAGACTGAAAGCACAGTCTCCCAGTCTCCCCACTCGTCCTTTACCCCCTTTCTCACTTAGGTTACCCAGATTTTTTTCACCATATTAACTCTGCTGGCTTAACTTAAGTCTAGCAGAGTACTCACTGCATAAGTACCACATGAAGGTGTTCGTTGTTCAGTTTAAGGCATTCTGGGTGCTAAGCACAACTCTTGTGCTCCATACACTGGCTGGAAGTTTGGGGACAGTCATGTTGCAATGGGAATTAGATTGAACTTTAATTTCCAGATAGCGGCCGTGCTAGATTGTAAACCTCCCATCTTGGTTACTCCGGTTCTGTGCCCCAGTTCTTTACCTTCCTCAGTAGGAACGGGGATCAGTATCTCACCTTGGAACGGGGCACTGAAGGCAACAGATGACCACGATCATTGGCGATAATCTGAGTGTAGCCTTCATGGGAGGAAATTCTCTGGGATAGAAGCGAGGAGAGAAGTGCAAGTGAAAATGGAATGGAAAAGAGAGAGAAGGTATCCGAGGGGCTCGAGCTAAGGGCTGGGGGAGGGGAGAGGCTATGGGAATTTAGAGATGGCTAAAGGAATTAGGTGCCAGTGAATTCCAGAGGATGTGGTGGAAGGAATCAGAAGCTGGCCCCGTGGGAGCTCTGCACACTCCATACCTCCTTCGTTGGCTTGGCAGGAGACCAGTTCCGCAGATACTTGGGTGAGAAAGCTTTTTCATACTGTGGAGAGAAAGATGAGAATCTCTGTGAAGCTCAAAGGCCCCGTCCCTGGGAAATGATGACAAGGCACAGTTCTTTAGAGTTGATGACCAGAGACCTAAACAGCCAAGCTAGGCTTAACTCCTGTGGAAGGTGTAATTTTTTGGTCGAAGTGTGTGATTTTCAATGTGGCGCCACTAGCCACCTGTGGCTATCAGACACTTGAAATGTGACTAGTCCCATTAGACTAAGGAGGTGCTCTTTACTTTCAGAGAGTTAGTACAAAAAAAAGGAGAATGTAAGCATTGTATTATAACTTTTTAAATATTGACTAAACATTGAAATAATATTTTAGACTTACCGGGTAAAATATATTATTAAAGTTGATTTTATTTCTTTTTAGTTTTTTTCATATAGCTACTAGAAAATTTTAAATTACACTGGTGACCCTCATTAGCTTTTTATTAGGCAGCCCTGGTCTAGACCAAGGACGAAAAAAAAAGAAAATTAAAAGTGGCTCAGTGGGTTAAAGCCTCTGCCTTCGGCTCAGGTCACAACCCCAGGGTCCTGGGATTGAACCCTGCATCGGGATCTCTGCTTAGCAGGGAGCCTGCTTCCCTTCGTCTCTCTCTCTCTCTCTGCCTGCCTGTCTGCCTACTTGTGATCTGTCAAATAAATAAAAATTTTAAAAAATTAGACCAAGAATGGGCAAATGTGGTCCATAAACCCAGTCCATCCTCCTGTCTGTCTTGGGTTGACCTGAGAAAGCAAAGAATGGTTTTTATAGATGGCTATTTGCAATTATTTGATTAAAGGGAACAGTAGCTTTGCATCCCAAAGAAGTGTTTTCTCATCCCAAAAGAATTCTATTTTTTCATTTAGTATTACAAAAAATTAGTTAATTTTTTCAAGAATTTAATGGAAAAATATTTTCTCTTGCTATTTTAAGTACTACATAACATCTCTGATTTTGCTACATGGCCCTAAAACATTGAAAATATTTACCCTTTGGCCCTTTACAGAAAAAACCCTGCTGAACTCTTGTGTAGATCCTACAAACTTAACCCCGAGATGCCTTTTGCTTGTGCATGGGGCCTCTCTACCCTGAGAAGCTGAAGAGGTGAAAAATACCATCTCACCCCACTTTCAGCTTCTCATTCAATAATCAGAATCCTCTGGGAGGGTCAGTCCAAAGGCAAAATTAAACGTTAGAGATGGAAAAAGAACTTACCTGGTTGGCACTGTAGTTAGTGGCCATGATCCTGCCACTTTTTGCTGTTTACCTTTGTTGCCTGGCAACGGTGGAAGGCGGACCTTCCAGGACTGCCGGCCCTTCTACTTGGTATTCACTTTCTTGGATGACACTGCCCCAAACTTTCCCTGGAAATTCAGGCTTGGTTTCATTTTAGAACTGCCAGAGGCAAAGTAAATAAACATGAAAAGATGAGCTGAAGAGCGGCCCTTTTTAATAGCATAACACTCCCCACTTACAAACTTCTGGATTGTCTTTGACTATGGTCTTGAACTGTCTTAACAAACCGTGCAACTCCTAGAGCTGTGTTTTGGGGGCAATGTGCTGGAAGGTACCCCGGACTTGAGAGCCAGGCACGGGGGCTGGAGTCTTCACTCGACATAGTATCATAGGAAGCTGTGTGGCTTTAAACAGTTGGCTCCCTTTCTAAGTTTCTCTGGACTCATTCATATTGTGAAGACAATAGAGCCTGCCTTTAGAGGGTATGTGAGGTAGAGTGGGAGGTGTTCAGTCAGCATCACCGCATAGTAGGTACTCAGTGCTAGTGCGACTCCATTTATAGGGTCCACTTCTTCATTTTCTCAGAATAACAAAGGAATGACGTTTTAAAAAGTGACTCATTTATCCCCAGAAGGAAAAAGCATATCTCGTCCTTTGTCCTTGACCGACTCTGGTGTCTTCCATCACTCTAGAATCGATCACAGGACCTAAGAACACAGGTGCACGGAGTTGGCAGGGATGAGGTAGAATTAGGAGCAGGAGATTGGACAGGGATGGAGAAGGCGATGGCGTGGAAAGCACCGGAGTTGGAGAGTTGAGTGGTCGTGCCAGGACACAAACCTGAAATGGCATTATCATATCCATTTCTTGGGCTGTCAGAATGAATGAGAAAGTGAAACTGCTGTATGAGTTGTGAGTCTGTTTATAACATGAGATGTGAAGATGAAAGGAAAAAAGTAAGTTGTTCAAAGAAATCATTGGGAACCAAGAGAGAGTTCTAGGGACGGTTGTCAGTCCCTCTCCCTCTCTTCCCCCCTCCAGTCATCCCAACGAACACACCAAGTGTAAGAGCACCCCTACACTTGGAGAGTTGGAAGTCAAACAGCCGCTGTTCTGTAGGCTCAGGCAGGGAACAGCTGGAGAACAGGAGGTCTGGAAAGAGGACTTGCGTGTGTTCTCTGTGGTTCTCAGCGCTCTGGAGTCACAACCTTCAGAACCAAGGACTTTGCTCTAGGACATCCATTGTGTCCTCAAAGCCAGTGAGAGTCAGACAACCAGCATTTCTCTTGGAACTTCTATCTCCAGCTGGTGTGCTTTTCCAATAGAGTTGTGAGATTATCCGATAACTACACTCTTTTCAAAAAAAAATCAACTGGTTTTTGTTTAATGGAAAAAGTAAAGTATGTGGGGGGAATTGTTCCATTTTTACAGCAGGATGTTTAATTTAACTTAATTTAATGCCAAGCAAATCTCCATCTGCCTTCGACTCCCAGTCGCTCCTGAGAGGGAATTGCTGCTACTCTCATGATAGTAACTACTTTTACTCTTTTCTTGTGTCCAAGTGTTCAGTGCATTCTAACACCGATAGTGGCAGGATATCCACATTGTCCTGCGACCGCCTTTTTATTTTATTTTATTATTTTTTTTTAAAGATTTTATTTATTTGACAGAGAGATCACAAGTAGGCAGAGAGGCAGGCAGAGAGAGGAGGGGGGAAGCAGGCTCCCTGCTGAGCAGAGAGCCCAATGTGGGACTCGATCCAAGGACCCCGAGATCATGACCTGAGCCGAAGGCAGCGGCTTAACCCACTGAGCCACCCAGGCGCCCCTGTGACCGCCTTTTTAAACAGTCTTGGGGATGTTTTTTCACGACGGTATATTATTCCATTTTAGGACATAATGTCGCTTATTTATTTGGTCCCATCTGGGTGACCAGTTAGGTTGTTTTCCAGTCTTTTGTTGTTATAGACATTCTTTTTAAGATTTATTTATTTGAGAGGGATAAAGAGAGCCCATGAGCAGGGGGAGGGGCAGCGGAAGAGAGAGAGGGGAAGCAGACTCCTCACTGAGCAGGGAGCTCATCACGGGGCTTGATCTCCTGAAACTGCAATCATGACCTGAGCCAAAACCAGTTTGGACATTTAACCAATGGAGCCATCCAGGCGCCCCTGTTATAGACATTCTTGCAATGAAAAGCTGTATATATATGTATCTCTTTATGAATATATAGATATATAGATAGGTCTATAATTTTATGAACGTGATTGATAGGATACATTTCTCTTTTTTTAAGATTTTTTAAGATTTTACTTATTTATTTGACAGAGATCATAAGTAGGCAGAGAGGCAGGCAGAGGTTGGTGGGGGGGAGGCAGGCTCCCTGCTGAGCAGAGAGCACGATCCCAGGACCCTGAGATCATGACCCGAGCCGAAGACAGAGTCCTAACCTACTGGGCCATCCAGGTGCCCCTGATGGGATACATTTCTAAAAGCGAGTTGCAAAGGCAGATGGCATGTGTGTTTAGAATGCGAGTTGCCAAAGACATTGTGCCAGTTTGTACAAGTTCTGACTGTGTACTAGAGGGCCCAGTCCTTTCTTTCCAACACGACTACTCATGTTTTTATTGTTTCTGTCAATCTGATAAGAATGAATATAGTTACTATATGCCAGCCACGGTTCTGATTGCTTTTTGTTACATTTTCTCATTTGGTTCTTATAACCACCCTAGCCAAGGAAGCTGGGGCATACACAGTAAGGAGTAGAGCCAGGATTTAACCCGAAGTATTCTGACTCTAGAGCCCTCAATTTTTTTTTTTAAGACTTTATTTATTTATTTATTTGACATAGAGAAAAAGAGCACAAGCAGGAGAAGTGGGAGAGGGAGAATCAGGCTCCCCACTGAGCAGGGAGCCTGATACAGGACTCGATCCCAGGACACTGGGACCATAACCCAAGCTGAAGGCCGGCTCTCAATCGACTGAGCCACCCAGGCGCCCTCAAGCCCTCAATTTTAACCATTATACTATATTATCTCTTATGTTGGAGGTAAAACATGGTGTAGCATTGTTTTAAATTTGCATTTCCTCAATTTTATGATTTTTTGCACATGTTTATGAGCCTTTTAATTTATTTTGTTATTTTTTTTCCTAAAAATAACCTTCTGTATCTTTTGCCACTTGCTATTGGGCTGTTGATCATTTTTACTAATCTGTTTAAAGTCTTTATATATATTCAGAGATTAGTCCTTTTGTCAAATATGTTGCAAACATTTTCTGCCAGTGTATCTGTCATTTAATTTGTTTGTAGCCACCTTTTTTTTCCCCCCACCATGGACATGTTTTTAATATTTATATAATCCAATTTATTACTCTTTTTTTTTTAAGATTTTATTTATTTGACAGAGAGACACAGTGAGATAGGGAATACAAGCTGGAAGAGTGGTAGAGGGAGAAGCAAGCTTCCCTCTGGGCAGGGATCCCGAGGCGGGGCTTGATCCCGGGACACTGGGATCCCTACCTGAGCTGAAGGCAGAGGCTTAACGGCTGAGCCACCCAGGCACACCCAATGCTCTTTCTTTCTGTGCTTCTGGATCTTATGCTTTAAGTAGCTTTTTGTGAATTCCGGTGTTTAAAAAGATAATTTACCCATAGTTGTTTTTATTTTTAAATATTTGTTTCTCCTAGAATTTATTTTGATGACTACACTAAGATCAGGCTCCAGATGCCTGATGGGTTGTCTCGGCATCATGCGTGGCATAAACTGTCTTCTCCCCTCTGATCTGAAGTGTCACCTTTAATGTATTCCTTAATTTACTCCGGTCTGTTTCTGGATCCTCTAACCTATTGTTTCTTGGGGGAGAGGTGCCCATTTTAGGTTATTTGTCTTGCTAAAATCCAGTCCTGGTTTGGTGCTGTGTGAATTCTCTGGTTAGAATTTCACAAACAGTAGGAAATTGTACATAATAACAGGCAATCTCAAGCTTCTAATAAAATTGTGCAGAAGTTTACTCTTTCTTCAGATTGACTGGTTGCCTTCAGGCACAGGTGATGGTCTTTCATTGGACCAGATTTAACTCTTTCAAAGTTGGAAGGTCTCGTAAAGGTCCCATTCACAAAATATGCCTTAAGATACTCACTCTCATTGTTGGCCTTCTCTGATGCCAGAAATTAGACCTCGGCAAATCTTTTATTTGGATTGTGACCATCTGCATTGAGTTACAAGTGTACTTTGTTGTCTATAGGTAACAGATAAATTGTACCTAATGGAGGGCAACCACCCACGTGAACTCTGGAGTCAGACTGCTTGGCTTAAATTCTAGCTCTTCCGGAAGTTTGTGACTTTGGACAAGTGACTTAATCTTTCTCATCTCAGTTCCCTTAGGGCATGAGGTAGGTATAGGCTTAGTTTTGAGCAGTAAACGTTTGTGACATTGCCCAGGAGGGCACGGAGGCATAGTGAGTGCTCAGTACTTTTGGCATCCCTGCTGGCTCAAGACCACCCGGTAAAAAGAGGTTGCTATGCAGGTTACCTTGAACAGAAAAGGGGGAACTTTATTTATAAAGTTATAGGAGATTTATAGCAGATCCCAAAAGTAAAAAGTATGGTTGGGCCTTACAGGGTACGAGAATGTGAAAGGTAGAACATGTTGAGGAAAAGAGATTTTTTTTTCTGTTTTTTACCGGAGTGCTTTATTCTTACTTCTGCGCAAGCCGGTCAGCATCTTCAGGCCCGTTGGGCTGGTATCTTTCCTGCAATCAGAGTCTTACTAATGTAACAGGAGAGAAAGAGAGGGTGGAAAAGCATGCTGGCCAGTTTCAGCGGAGAGGGGCCAGAGATTAGATACAGCTTTCCTGCTTTTGCTTTGAACCGGCTCTTTTTTTAAGAAAATAAGTAATAACTTCTGACAACCAGTTAGCAGTTTTTGTGTAGTTTTTCAAAGGTTGTGTGCCTGTACAAGAAACAGAAATGATAAATAGAAACATGTATTTTATTTTTTTAAAAATTTTTTGAAAATTTCTTTAAAATTTTTTATTTTTTTTTAAGATTTTATTTATTTATTTGACAGAGAGAGATCACAAGTAGGCGGAGAGGCAGACAGAGACAGAGAGAGAGGAGGAAGCAGGCTCCCCGCTGAGCAGAGAGCCCGATGTGGGGCTCGATCCCAGGACCCTGAGATCATGACCTGAGCAGAAGGCAGAGGATTAACCCACTGAGCCACCCAGGTGCCCCTAGAAACATGTATTTTATTATTATTTTTTTAAGATTTTATTTGTTTATTTGTCAGATAGAGAGAGTACAGGAGCGAGCACAGGCAGACAGAGTGGCAGGCAGAGGCAGAGGGAGAAGCAGGCTCACCACTGAGAAAGGCAAGGAGCCCGATGTGGGACTCGATCCCAGGACGCTGGGATCATGACCTGAGCCAAAGGCAGCCGCTTAACCAACTAAGCCACCCAGGCATTCCCAAACATGTATTTTATTAATCGCTGTTATGTTTTACACAAATTGTAGGATACCATACTACTTACGTTAAGATTAAGAGAGATATTTTGGGGGCGCCTGGGTGGCTCAGTCAGTGGAGTGTGTGACTCCAGACCTCGGGGTTGTGAATTTGAACCCCATCTTGTGTGTAGAGATTACTTAAAACCGAAATGTTAACAAAAGGAAAATATATTTGGAGTACCATTACACAGTAGCGCATAAAGAGCTCTGTTACAGCTGCAGGGTGACGTGTTACACTTTATCTAATCAGGGTCCTATTGTCGATCATGAAGTTTTGTTGCTGTTACAACAATGCAGAGATGAGTAACTCTGTACAGGTGTTATTTTGCATCTTTGTGAGCATATTTGAGGGATAGATTTACAGAAATGAAATTATACAGTCAAAGGGTATTGCATTTTCCTTAAGATTTTATTTTTAAGTCATCTCTATACCCAGTGTGGGGCTCGAACTTAATACCCTGAGACTGAGAGTCCCATGCTCTACCGGCTGAGCCTTCCAAAGAGGTTACACTCCCTCCAGCCATGTGTCAGATTTTCTGGCAAATTTTGGAGTCCCGATAGAATTGATCAGATCTCTAAGTTGCTTTCATCCCATACTCCTTCCTAGATATTAAAGGGACCTAGAGTAACTTCTCCCTCAAAAATTTGCATTGTTAGGGGCACCTGGGTGATTCAGTGGGTTAAGCCTCTGCCTTTGGCTCAGGTCATGATCTCAGGGTCCTGGGATGAGCCCTGCATCAGGGTCTCTGCTCAGCGGGAGCCTGCTTCCCCCCACCCCACCGCCCTCTCTCTGTCTCCCTCTCTGCCTACTTGTGATCTCTCCCTCCCTGTCAAATAAATAGGTAAAGATCCTTAAAAAAAAAAAAAAAGCATTGTCAGATAAACTACCTTATTGGGTGCTTTCTAACTTATAACAGCCAAAAGTCAGCAACATGTACTTTTGATGTATTTTTCTTCCCACGGTAATTTTATTTTATTTGTATTTGTTCCCCATGGTAATTTTTGGAACCAGAAATCATTAGTAAGCCCTCATTAGGAAAACTTTGGGCATCTCATCTATTACAATTTGACCCTTGAATCATTGTCTCTAGTCACACCATCAGCTCCCAAGTTTTCTTCCAGATAGTTCCAAGATAACCCTGGGTGCTACTTCACTGGGGCAGGTGGCAGGGAGTCTTAGACTAGAACCTGGCTTGTGCCTAGTTTCCTGGGCTCACGGGATCTTATCTAATCAAGCTACTGGCTCACCTTTGCACTATCCATGCCCCATGGCTTCTGGATATCCCCTTAGAGTCGGACACACAGTACAGCTCTGTGCACAGTAAGCAGGGAAGAGATGGCCGGCTGCAAAGACAGAAGCTACTTCAAAACTTCTCTATAGATTACAGATTTCGGATTCTATTTTCTTCCCCTCTATTGGAAATTATTATATCTCCCCACATACTCCCTAAAAGAAGAATATTGTTGATCAGAACCCTTCCTGAGGAATCCAGAGAACACGCTGTGTACAACCAAAATGACTAGAGAGACATCAGTATCTCTGACTAGTGGTGAGAATTAAATTTGTGTTTCCTTGGCTGTAATGGAAACTGTAGCATAGGATAGCTGTGTGCTTGGACCACAAGGAAGGTGGCCAGAAAGTCTGAAAACAGATACTGTTACTTTATCATGTACTGAAACAGGATCTCAAGAAACCACGAGTATGTATTCTTTTATGTTCCCAGGTTTCTTGGCAGCCCTGAAATCTAGTACAGCTATCAGTGAAGAGAGTTGAGGCAGAGTCTGTGAGAAGCAGTCACTGTCAGGCACAGAGATGCTAACTAGGACTAGAAGGAGTTTCCCTCCGGTTAGGTGCTGGAGGAGAGCAAGAAGAGGGCCGCTAAGAGACCCTAGACTGGGGCACCTGGCTGGCTCAGTGGGTGAGACATTTAACTCTTGTCCTAGGGGTCATGAGTTCAAGCTCCAAGTTGAGTGTAGAGCCCACTCAAAAAAAAAAAAAAAAAGTTATAGAAAGTGCTCAGCAAGACATTAAAAAGAGAGAGATTCCTAGATTGGTTTGATGTTTCTCCGTATTAAGGGCACACCGCTCTCATAGTCGGCACTGCTGACACCAGATGTTGGGGTGGGGGGGTCCACACCAAGCAGTTCTGCGAGTCGACCTGGGCAGCCTACAATTTAACCCCATTCCGACATAGTCCACCTAGAGAGTGTATCAGGTCCCTGAGGTCAAGGGCTCAGTCCCACAAGACTGTCCCCCTCCAGCCACCCCCAGTTCAGGCGTCACCTGCCAACTCCTGACTCTCACCTGGGCTTCTGCCTGATGGCTGTAAGGGAGAGGTTCTCAGGAGCCCCTCCTTGAGTTTAATTAATTTGCCAGAGTGGCTCACAGAACACAGGAAAACTGTTCGCGTCCTGTTTCCCAGCTCATTTTTATAAGAGGATATGATTAAGGATACGGAGGGAAGAGAGGCTTCGGGCAGGGTACGTGGGCAGGGGTGTGGACCTTCCATGTCCTCTCCAGGCACACCCCTCACCCCTGACCTCCACGTACTCACCCACCTGGAAGCCCCCCAAACCCTGTACTATTGGGATTCTTAGGGAGCCCTCGTCACCTAGGCATGATCAGTCCTTAACTCCCATTTCCAGCCCCTTCTCCCTCTCCGGAGAATGGGAGTGCGGCCGAAATTCCAGGCTTCTAATCAGGTCTCCTTCTTTCTGGTGACCAGCCCCACCCAGAAGCAACCCAGAGTTGCTTCCGAACAAAAGACACTCCTGTTACCCAGGAGATTCCAAGGGATTTAGGAGCTCTGTAAGAAACTAGGGTCAGAGACCAAACATGAGAGCAAAAGATCCTCCTAGTGCTCTAATTGCTTAAGAAACGACGAGGGTTTTGGGAGCTCTGCCAGGAACAGGGCTGGAAGGGGCAAAGACCAATATAGGTATTTTCTATCTTCTCACGTGCTCACACAGGCAATACCCAAAAAGAGAGAACTTAACGTGCTGTATAAAAGTTTTAGGATAAAGTTAACCATTAGAACAAAAATACCAACTCTTCCCAAATATCAGAAGCTATGTTAAAAAAACAGACATGAGGGGAGAGGAGGAAGCAAATGAAATAGATCATATGGTGAAAGACTTAAATATATAAAAATATAACATAGGGGCGCCCGGGTGGCTCAGTTGGTTAAGCATCTGCCTTCGGCTCAGGTCACAATCTCTCGAGGTCCTGGGATCAGCCCCATGGCAGGCTCCTGCTCAGTTTGGAGTCCGCTTCTCCCTCTCCTTCTGCCCCCACCCTGGGTCATGCTCGCTCTCCCTCTCTCTCTTTCTCTCATATATATATAAAACAGGCGGATCAGAGGTCAAACATATTGATCACATCAATAAATTTATTAAGGAGTCTACCACGTGCCTGTTAAAGAAAATGATCTGACAAAAAAAACCCCAGCAGCGCGCCATGCAAATGAAACACCTGACATGAGGAGACTCGGGAAGGCTAACAGTAAATGACTGAACCGAAAAAGGACCAGAGAGAGGTTTTTGTTGTTGTTGTTCTTGGTTTTTTTAACTGGAGCAGGGACCGCAATTGTCGTTATCCAAGAAAGGAGAATTCGGGCTAAGAAGTTTTACGAGGTAAACTTCTACTGCAATTTGGAAAAAGAAGAGAGAATTACATTTAATTCAGGAAGAAATAGAAGCACACCAGTAACTGGAGACTGTAATAGATCTCTCAGATCTAGAAAGATGAAGTGAATACGAAAGTAGCAACGCCATAGAAACCCAAATAGCATAATAAACAAGATAGATTTAATGTGTATTAAACTCTGAAACTTGATAATAGAGAATATGCTTTTTTCCCCCAAATGCATTTTTTTAAAGATTTTATTTATTTGGCAGACGGAGATCACAAGTAGGCAGAGAGGCAGAGAGAGAGAGAGGAAGGGAAGCAGGCTCCCCGCTGAGCAGAGAGCCCGATGCGGGGCTCGATCCCAGGACTCTGGGACCATGACCTGAGCCAAAGGCAGAGGCTTTAACCCACTGAGCCACCCAGGTGCCCCCAAATGCATTTTTAAAAATATTTTATTTATTATTTATTTGAGAGACAGAGCACAAGAGGAGAGAGAGAAACAGCCTGACATGGGGCTCGATCCTAGGACCCTGGGATCATGACACAAGCCAAAGATAGGCACTTAACTGACTGAGCCACCCAGGGACCCCCCAAATGCACTTTAAAGCATTCACAACACATTCGCATCTTCAGCCTCAAAGAAAATTTCAGTAAATTCCAAGGGAAAAAAATAATAAAACAAATAGTATTCTGGGGCCACAATGTAATATAAGTGGGTATTAACAACAACAAGCCAAAAAGACTCTTCTAACAGGAAATGTAAAAAAACATGCTGCTAAACCACTCTTGGGTCAAAGGGGAAATGCAACACAAGTGGTAGAATTTTTTTGAAAATAGTAATGATGGGAGCGCCTGGGTGGCTCAGTTGGTTAAGTGTCTGCCTTGGGCTCGGGCCATGATCCCAGGGTTCTGGTTATCAAATCCCACGTAGGGCTCCTTGCTCAGCAGGAAGCCTGCTTTTCCCTCCTCTCCCTCTCTGCCTCCTTGTGCTCTTTCTCTTTGTCTAATAAATAAATAAATCTTAAAACAAAACAAAACTCATTCATTAAAGAAGGAAAAATAGTAATAATGAAAACCAGAATTTATGAGAGATAGTTAAAATAGCTATCAGAAATATTTATGATATCAAATACCTATATGAATTAAAGTAAAAATGAATGAATAAACATTACAACATTGACAGCAGAAGGAAGGAATAAGTAAAAAGAAAGGCAGAGACTAACGGGTCTGAAAACAACCGCAAGAAAAAGTAACACTAAATCTCAGCCAGTCTGTTTGAAAAATAAAGTTACCTTCTTAGCTAAACTACTCAAGAAAAGCAGGGGAGGACGCCTGGGGGGCTCAGTCTTTGGGCGGCTCCGGTCATGATCCTGGGGTCCTGGGATCGAGCCCCACGTGAGGCTCCCTGCTCTGCGGGAGGCCTGCTTCTCCCTGTCCCATCCCTCCTGCTTGTGTTCCTTCTCTTGCCATCTCTCTTTCTCTGTGTCAAATACATAAAGAAAATCTTAAAAAAAAAAAAAAAGGTGGGGGAGACAGCACAAATACATGAAATTAGAAATGAAGAGACATAGGAGAGGAAATTTTAAAAATATTCTGTGTACGTATGTTTAAAAATCAAGGGGCGCCTGGGTGGCTCAATGGGTTAAATCCTCTGCCTTTGGCTCAGGTCAGGATCTCAGGGTCCTGGGATCAGGCTCCACATCAGGCTCTCTGCTCAGTGGGGAGCCTGCCTCCCCTTCTCTCTCTGCCTGCCTCTCTGCCTACTTGTGATCTCTCTCTGTCAAAATAAATAAAAATAAATAAATAAATAAATAAATAAATAAATAAAAATTTAAAAAAACTACAGGGACGCCTGGGTGGCTCAGTTGGTTAAGCGGCTGCCTTCGGCTCAGGTCATGGTCCCAGCGTCCTGGGATCGAGTCCCACATCGGGCTCCTTGCTCGGCGGTGAGCCTGCTTCTCCCTCTGCCTCTGCCTGCCTCTCTGTCTGTGCTCGTTCGCTCTCTCTCCCACTCTCTCTGACAAATGAATAAATAAAATCTTAAAAAAAAATCTACATTATGTGGATAATTTTGTAGAAAAATCCAATTTAACACAACTGACCCCTGTGGAGACGGAAAGTCTAAACAGACCATTTAACATAAACAAAATTAAACTAGAGTTCCTACAAAACAAAACAGGCTCAGACAGTTTCACTAGGGAATCCTATCAAACTTTACAAAATAAAGCCTTCTTAGATTATTCTAGAGCATGGTGAAAGAAGGAAAATTCTCCCAAATTCATGTCATGAAGGTAGTTATGAATTCCCAAACCTGAATTTTGGAACCATGACAAAGATTATAATAAAAAAGAACAAGGTAAGTCATTTCACTTATTAATATTGATGCAAAAATCTTTTTTAAAAAATTTATTTATTTATTTGACACAGAGAGAGCACAAGCAGGGGAAGGCAGAGGGAGAGGGAGAAGCAGGGTCCTCGCTGAGCAGGAAGCCAGATGCAGGACTTCATCCCAGGACCCCGGGATCATGACCCGAGCTGAAGGCAGACACCTAACTGTCTGAGCCACCCAGGCGCCTACAAAAATCTTTTTTAAAAAGTTTTATTTAGGGGCGCCTGGGTGGCTCAGTGGGTTAAAGCCTCTGCCTTCGGCTCAGGTCATGATCTCAGGGTCCTGGGATCGAGCCCCACATCGGGCTCTCTACTCCCCAGGGAAGCCTGCTTCCCCCTCTCTCTCTGCCTGCCTCTCTGCCTATTTGTGATCTCTGTCACACACACACACACACACACACACACACACACACAAAGTTTTATTTATTTAAGTAATCTCTACACCTAACATGGGGCTTGAACTCACGACCTCAAGATCAAGAGTCACATACTCTTTGGACGGAGCCAGACAGGCTCCACCGTGCAAAGATCTTATACAAAACATTAGCAAGCAGAATCCAATAGCACATTAAAAAAATAGTAATAATGACCAAGTGGCCGATAACTCTGTGAATGCAAAACTGGACAGTCAGATTAGGAAATCCGTTAATATCTATCATATTAATTGAGCCAAAGCAAAACATAAATGAATGATTATCTCCATGGATGCAAACTGACAGATTTTAAAGATTTTATTTATTTATTTGTTTGTTAGAGAGAGAGAGAGCACAGGCAGACAGAGTGGCAGGCAGAGGCAGAGGGAGAAGCAGGCTCCCTGCCGAGCAAGGAGCCCAATGTGGGACTCGATCCCAGGATGCTGGGATCATGACCTGAGCCAAAGGCAGCCGCTTAACCAACTGAGCCACCCAGGCGTCCCAAACTGACAGATTTTAATACATAATAACCACCAAAG
>RCUC01143912.1:0-82140 GCA_003697995.1 Taxidea taxus jeffersonii | reverse complement strand
TTTTTTTTTTTTCTGTAAGATTCTATTTATTGGGGCACCTGGGTGGCTCAGTAGTTAAGCATCTACCCTTGGCTCAGATCATGATCCTGGGGTCCTGGAATGGAGACCCACATCAGCTCCCTGCTCAGTGGGAAGCCTGCTTCTCCCTCTCTCACCCCCCTGCTTGTGTTCCCTCTCCTGCTGTGTCTCTGTCAAAAAAAGAAAAGAAAGAAAAGAAATCTATTTATTTATTTAAGAGAGACAGCAAGAGAGGGAACACAAACAGGGGGAGTGGGAGAGGGAGAAGCAGGCTCCCCACTGAGCAGGGAGCCTGACGCGGGGCTCCATCCCAGGATCTCAGGATCATGACCTGAGCCAAAAGCAGACGCTTAACCACTAAGTCACCCAGGTGCCCCTTTCTTCCCTTTTTCAACCAACTTATCAATATTTTAAAAAAAAATCATTTATAATCACTTTTACAGTTATATTCTATCCCTTCACTGTATTTAACCTTATTTTTTGTACATATGTAAGTTTTTCTTTCTTCAAAATTTTGGGATACAGATTCTTCTAACAGATCAAAATATACCCTACATCTACTGCATAGCTTTTTCTATTCACCCACTTGATCATGTTCTCTCTTTCCTTTTTTTTTTTAATTTAATTTTTCTTCTTTTTTTTCAGCCAACTTATCAATTCATTTTTAAAAGTCTTTTTAAATTTTCATTTTTATAGTCATATTCCATCCCTTCATTGAATTTACCCTTATTTTTGTATATATACAAATTTTTCTTTCTTTAAAATTTTGGGTGTTAGTTTCTTCTAACAGACCAAAATACACCCAAAATCTAGTGTATGGCTCTGTTCCGTTCACCAGCCTGATCATATTCTTCTTTTCTTTCTTTTTTCTTTTCCCCCCAGTTGTGGGTCTCTTCTGATTTGTTTAGTGAATATTTATCTAGGGTTGTTGTTATTCTTTCAGCATTTTGTTCTCTCATTCATCTGTCCTTCTCCAGACAAAATGACAAGATGTAAAAACTCACCTCAGGAATAAAGGACAAGACGTTGTACTGCCAGGGAGCTAAGCAACATGGACATGATAAGTAAGATGTCAGAACTAGAGTTCAGAATAATGACTATAAAGATACTAGCTGGGCTTGGAAAAAGCATATAAGATACTAGAGAATCCTTTCTGGAGAAGTAAAAATCTAACCAAGTGGAAATCCAAAAAGGCTATTAATAAGGTGCAATAAAAAATGGAGGCTCTAAGTGCTAGGATAAATGAGGCAGAAGAGAGAATTAGTGATACAGAAGACCAAGTGATGAGGAATAAGGAAGCTGAGAAAAAGAGAGATAAATAACTATTGGATCACGAGGGGAAAATTTGAGAGATAAGTGATACCACAAAGTGAAACAATATTAGAATAAATGGGATCCCAGAAGAAGAAGAAAGACAAAGAGGGGCAGAAGATATATTGCAGCAAATTATAGCAGGGAACTTTCCTAATTTGGGGAAGGAAACAAGGATCAAAATCTAGGAGGCATAGAAAAGCCCCCTCAAAATCAATAAAAATAGGTCAACACCCTGATATCTAATAGTAAAACTTACAAATCTCAGAGACAAAGAGAAAATCCTGAAAGCAGCTTGGGACAAGAGATCTGTAACCTACAATGGCAAAAACATTAGATAGGCAGCAGACCTATCCATAGAGACCTGGCAGCCAGAAAGGACTGGCATGATATATTCAGGGTACTAAACGAGAAAAATGTGTAGCCAAGAGTACTATATCCAGCGAGGCTGTCATTGAAAATAGGAGAGAAAAAAGCTTCCAGGACAAATAGAAACTAAAAGAATTTGTGACCACCACACCAACCTTACAAGAAATATTGAAAGGGGTGCTGTATGTGAAGAGAGAGCCTTAAAAGTAACATAGACCAGAAGGCAACATAGACAATATACGATAACAGTCACCTTACAGGCAATACAATAAATTCATTTCTTGCTATAGTTACCCTGAATGTAAATGGGTGAAATGCCCTAATCAAAAAACACAGTGTAATCAGACTGGATAAAAAAACAAGACCCATCAATATGCTGTCTCCAAGAAATTCATTTTAGATCCAAAGACACCTCCAGATTTAAAGTGAGGGGGTGGAAAACAATTTACCATGCTAACGGACATCAAAAGAAAGCTGGGGGGGCAATCATTGTATCAGACAAATTAGATTTTAAACGTAAGACTATAATAAGAGATGAGGAAGGACACAATATCATACTTAAAAGGTTGGTCTGACAAGATCTAACAATTTTAAATATTAATGCCCCTAACATGGGAGTGGCCAAGTAATAACAAAATCAAAGAAACACATCAACAATAATACAATAGGGGACTTTAACACCCCCCTCACTGAAGTGGACAGATCATCTAAGCAAAAGTTCAACAAGGAAATAAAGGCTTTCAATGACATACTGGACCAAATGGACATCACAATATATTCAGAACATTCCCTCCCAAAGCAACAGAACTCACATTCTTCTCCAGTGCACATGGAACATTCTCCAGAATAGATCACATACTGGGTCACAAATCAGGTCTCAACCAATACCAAAAGACTGGAATCATTCCCTGCATATTTTCAGACCACAATGCTTTGAAACTGGAACTCAATCACAAGAGGAAAGTTGGAAAGAACTCAAATACATGGAGGCTAAAGAGCATTCTACCAAAGAATGAATGTTTCAACCAGGAAATTAAAGAAGAATTCTTAAAAATTCATGGAAACAGAAAGAAATGAAAATAAAAATACAACTATTCAAAATCTTTGGGATACAGTAAAGGCGGTCCTAAGAGGAAAGTATAGAGCAATACAGGTCTTTCTCAAGAAACAAGAAAGGGGGTGCCTGGGTGGCTCAGTGGGTTAAAGCCTCTGCCTTCGGCTCAGGTCATGATCCCAGGGTCCTGGGATCGAGCCCCACATCAGGCTCTCTCCTCAGTGGGGAGCCTGCTTCCTCCTCTCTCTCTGCCTGCTTCCCTAATAAGTAAATAAAATCTTTAAAAATAAATAAATAAATAAAAAGAAACAAGAAAGTTCTCAAGTACACAACCTAACCCTACATAGAAAGGAGCTGGAGAAAGAACAGCAAAGAAGCCTAAGCCCAGCAGGAGAAGAGAAATAATACAGATCAGAGAAGAAATCAATGAAATAGAAACCAAAAAACAGTAGAACAGATCAATGAAACTAGGAGCTGGTTCTTTGAAAGAATTAATAAGATTGATCAATCCCTGGCCAGACTTATCAAAAAGAAAAGAGAAAGGACCAAAATAAATATAACCATGAATGAAAGAGGAAAGATCACAGCCAAAACCAAAGAAATACAAACAATTATAAAAACATACCATGAGCAACTATATGCCAACACACTAGACAATCTAGAAAAAACAGATGCATTCCTAGAGATGTATAAACTACCAAAACTGAACCAGGAAGAAATAGAAAACCTGAACAGACCCATAATTAGCATGGAAACTGAAACAGTAATAAAAATCTCCCAACAAGAGACCAGGGCCAGATGGCTTCCCAGGGAAAGTCTACAAAACATTTAAAGAAGAATTAATAACTGTTCTTCTGAAACTGTTCCAAAAAATAGAAATGGAAGATAAACTTCCAAATTCATTTTATGAGGCCAGCCTTACCTTGATCCCAAAACCAGACAAAGACCCCACCAAAAAGATCCATATCCCTGATGAACATGGATGCAAAAATTCTCACCAAAATACTAACCAATAGGATCCAACAGTACATTAAGAAGTTTATTCAGCACAACGAAGTGGGATTTATTCCTGGGCTGCAAGGTTGGTTCAATATCCGCAAATCAATGTGATACAATACATTAATAAGAGAAAGAACAAGACCCATATGACACTCCCAATAGATGCTGAAAAGGCTTTTGACAAAGTATAGCATACTTTCTTGATCAAAACTCTTCACACTGTAGGGATAGAGGGTACGTACTCCAATATCATCAAAGCCATTTTTGATAAACCCACAGTGAATAACCTAATCAATGGGGAAAAACTGAGAGCTTTTCCTCTAAGGTCAGGAACACGGCAGGGATATCCACAATCACCCCTGCTACTCAACACAGTCCTGGAAGTCCTAGCCTCAGCAATCAAACAAAAGAAATAAAAGGCATCCAAAATGACAAAGAAGTCAAACTCTCACTCTTTGCAGATGATATGATACCTTATGTGGAAAACCCAGAAGACGCCACTCCAAAACTGCTAGAACTCATACAGGAATTCAGTACAGTGGAAGGTATAAAATCAATGCACAGAAATCAGTTGCACTGCTATATACCAACAACAAGACAGAAGAAAGAGAAATTAAGGAGTCAATCCCATTTACAATCACAGCCAAAACCCTAAGATACTTGGGAATAAATCTAACTGAAGAGGCAGAGAATCTGTACTCATAAAACTATAGAATACTCATGAAAGAAATTGACAAAAAGACAAAAAGAAATGGAAAAATGTTCTGTGCTCATGGATTGGAAGAACAAGTATTGTTAAAATGTCTATGCTACCTAGAGCCATCTACACATTTATTGCAATCCCTATCAAAATACCATCAACTTTTTTCATAGAAATGGGACAAATAATCCTAAAATTTGTGTGGAACCAGAAAAGACCCCAAACAACCAGAGGAATGTTGAAAAAGAAAACCAAAGTTGGTGGCATCACAATTCCAGACTGCAAGCTCTATTATAATGCTATAATCATCAAGACAGTATGGTACTGGCACAAAAACAGACACATAGATCAATGGAACAGAATAGAGAGCCCAGAAATGGACCCTTGACTCTTGGTCAACTAATTTTCAACAAAGCAAGAACAAATGTCCAATGGAAAACAGACATTCTTGTCAACAAATGGTGTTGGGAAAATTAGACAGCCAGATGCAGAAGAATGAAACTGGGCCATTTCCTTACACCACACACAAAAATAGGCTCAAAATGGCTTATAGACCTACACATTTGACAGGAATCCATCAAAATCCTAGAGGAGAACACAGGCAGCAACTTCTTCAACCTCAGCTGCAGCACCTTCTTCCTAGAAAGATCATCAAAGACAAGGGAAGCAAGGGCAAAAATGACCATTGGGACTTCAGCAAGATCAAAAGCTTTTGCACAGCAAAGGAAACAGTCAACAAAACCAAAAGACACCCGACAGAATGGGAGAAGAGATTCGCAAATGATGTATCATATAAAAGGCTAGTATCCAAAATCTATATAGAACTTATCAAACTTAACACCCAAAGAACAAATAATCCAATCAAGAAATGGCCAGAAGACATGAACAGACATTTCTGCAAAGAAGACATCCAAATGGCCAATAGTCATATGAAAAAGTACTCAACATCACTCACCATCAGGGAAATACAAATCAAAACCACAAGGAGGTACCAGCTCACACCAGACAAAATGGCTAAAATTAACCAGTAAGGAAACAACAGAATCCGAAAAAGGGAAAGTCTCTGACTGGCTATAGGCTTATCACAATCAACAGAGGCCAGAAGATATAGGGAGTCAACCTAGAATTCTGTAATAAACTAAGCTTTTATTGTGAAGGAAGGAAGGAAGGAAGGAAGGAAGAAAGGGAAAGAATCCAAATTCACCTTTTTAGCTTCACAGCTTTAAGTACTAAGAAGGAAGGTGTATTTTTGAGAGCTAAAACCACAGGAGCCTGGTATCAATCTATGAGGCTGAGAGAACCTATGAGTGGGGATTCAACAACAAACACTCATTTTTAGCTTCTGGTAAAGCAAAATGACTAAAAAACTGGGTGGCTTGACCTTATGGCTCTGATTCTCCAAACATGGTAGGTTGGATCAACACAATAACCTGACATCACCTTATGATCTTAACAAAACAAATACACTTAAGAACTGATTTTGGTTTCATGAAGGGCCCAAGTCTCACTCAGATGCAATAGATTTTCCAGGCCTAATTCTATCTGTAACTCAGAAAGGACAGACAAATCAGCAGACGTCCTCAAATAAGGGATGAGAAAAATAAAGGGAAAAAAATCTATGGAAATTCAGAGAAAGGGGAGATTATTTCCAGTTAGAGATACTGAGGAGCAATATCAAAAAAAGACAACTCAATGCCCTTGAATAGGCAGAACTGGGACATGTGATGATGTATAACTTGGTACTACTTAATGATATGCTTAAAATCTTTGTCTCAAACGAAGTTGCAAAAGGCTGGGTATCTAAATGTAACGCGTATTTTGGGTTAGAGCCTATAAAAGAGAAAAAAGGATTGAGGAAGCCATACAACTTTTGAGTCCTAAGGAGTCAAAGGAAAAAGTAGAGACTGAGGGAGTAAAATCTTGGACTTTACTAATATTAGAACATTGCCCACTTACCCTTTCTACTTCTTAAACAACACAAACAATAATAATTTCATTTCTGGGAATCTAGTCAAGGAAACTCCCTAATAAAGCCTTTACTTTATATAAAAAAGACACCTTAGAGTTTTTAATTAGAAAAAAAATAGGAACAGTCTAGAGAGAAAAATAGTTAAGTAAAATTATTATCAGGACTTTCTCCATATTCCTACCAAGTCTACCTAACAAACTTCTTTATTTTTAAGCCACACTTCCTTGCTGTTGTTTCTAGACAGACTTTGATTTGGTATCTCAATTATATACAACACATACTTCAATTACTATACACTACTGATAAAGTACTTTAATAATTTGTTTCTTGGCCCACATTATGAGAATGTTTAGAGCAGAACCTAAGTATGTTCACGTGAGAATCTTTAACACATAGAGTTAGTAAATACACTCTGCAGAAATGAAACATTACATTATATCAGAGCCACACCTGGACAGGAGTCTAGTCCCACAGAGAACAAATCCAAATTTTCTGAAGATCTGTATAATAAGCAGAAACTACAAATATCAGTTGGGGCAAATCAGAGGAGACAAACCAGAAGAGACTGTGGAGTCTGAGAAGCAAACTGAGGGTTTTGGAGAGGAGCGGGAGGTTGGGTGAGCCTGGTGGTAGATATTAAGGAGGGCACGTATTGCATGGAGCACTGGGTGTGGTGTATAAACAATGAATTTTGGAACACACACACAAAAAATAAAATTAAATTTAAAAAAATTAAAAAAGAAAAATTTTTTAAAGAAGACACAAGGAACCACTACTAGCCCAGGGGGTAGGATTTTTCCTATTAGAGGATAGAGGTAGCTATATTACCCTGATAATATCACTGAATAGAAGGTCTATTTTCATAGAAAGATTAGGCACAATATGATAGATCATGCTGATGCAAACATTGTCTACACTCTAAGAATCTAGGCTCTGGGGGCACCTGGGTGGCTCAGTGGGTTAAAGCCTCTGCCTTCGGCTCAGGTCATGATCCCGGGGTCGAGCCCCGCATCGGGCTCTCTGCTCAGCGGGGAGCCTGCTTCCTCCTCTCTCTCTCTGCCTGCCTCTCTGCCTACTTGTGATTGCTATCTGTCAAATAAATAAATAAATAAATAAATAAATAAAACCTTAAAAAAAAAAAAGAATCTAGGCTCTGAAGTGATATGGCCCCATGTCTGAGTCTTAGCTCTGCCTTAATTTCCACATCTATAAAATGAAGGTGAGAAGATTTAGATCTCCCTCATAAACTTGTAAAGATTAAATGAGATGATGCATATAAAAGCTTGGCATTGTGCCTGACACATGGCAAATTTTCAAAGTTAATTTTTATTATTACCTCTCTAACTTCCTGCCTCTACTTATATCTGCTGATTCAGATGAGAAAGAAATATCCCCATGAAACCTGGGCAGCATCTGTAGAAACTGTGAAGTTGTAGAATAAAACATCACATCTTGGGGGCACAGGTCACTTTTTATTACTAATAACTGGGACTCCAGAGAAGAAAAGTAAGTATTAAAAATTTCAGAGACCTGCGACGCCTGGGTGGCTCAGTCAGTTAAGCCAATGCCTTTGGCTCAGGTCATGATCCCAGGATCCTAGGACTGAGTCCCGCATCGGGCTCCTTGCTCTGCGGGGAGCCTACTCCTCTCTCCGCCTGTGCCTGACACTCTGCCTGTGTGCGCTCTCTCTCTCTCTCTCTCTCTCTGACAAATAAATAAAATCTTAAAAAAAAAATTCAGAGACCCACTGGAGTAACTAATCCAAGTTACCACTGTGTTAAAGGTCCCATGCTTTGTGTCAGAGCAACACAGTAGCAGTAATAGTAATAATACTTTGTAATGATAGTGGCAGCAGTAATGTTTATAGATCACTTCCTATGTGCCAGGTATTTTTTTTTTTTTAAGGATTTTCTTTCTTTATTTATTTGACAGATAGAGATCACAAGTAGGCAGAGAGGCAGGCAGAGAGAGAGAGAGGAGGAAGCAGCTCCTGCTGAGCAGAGAGCCCAATGCGGGGCTCGATCCCAGGACCCTGGGATCATGACCTGAGCAGAAGGCAGAGGTTTTAACCCACTGAGCCACCCAGGCGCCCCCCAGGTACTATTTTTAAATGCATTTCATGTATTAACTCATTCAACCTATTAAGTCTTTGAAATAAGCATGTAGGCTGAAGAGTTAAATCTTGGTCCTGCCATTAATGAGCAAGCTACCTCACTTCTCTGAGCGTTGTTTCCTCATATCTAAGTGGGAGTGAGAACATCTAACCCACATGGATAATGTGAGGACTGTTTGAGATAACAAACATAAAGTACCCACCATGTGCCAGATAACCAGCTGATACCCTAGTAGCTGTGTCTTTATTATTGTCGTTAATATTATCATTACATCTGAGGGCCAAAAACTTCATTCTGCAGGCATGCAGAGTGAAGTTTCAAAAGAGGGAACATTTTTCTTCCTTCCTGAGTTCCTCTTTAGTCTGGTTTTTTTTTTTTTTAAATGGTAAGCGTTCTATGATATTATTAAGCTTTTCTCAGAATTAACTATACATGAATACAAGTAAAATATTATACAGATAAAAAGACCTTAGACTAGCTTTAAAAGTTGGTTTTTTTTCTTCCCCCCTCTAGGAACAGTAGTGGTTAAAATACTATAGTTCCTTCAAGTAAATAGTGCTGAAAAGAATGAAAATGGCATATGGCTGGGGGAATCTTCCAAAGAAACTACTCTACACAGCCATCCCCTGTTCTTTTCTCTGCCTTTTAAGGTCACAGTAACAGGATAGAAAATCTGGGACTTACACCATCTGTCCAGACAGTTCCATCACTGCTCACTTCTCTTGTTAAATAATCAGAACACTTCACACTTCCCAAACACTGCTACCATAAAGAGCAGTTAAAGCAGAATGAAAAGAAGCTCTTTCTATGCAGAAATGTAGTGCTTAGAAATGAACCATTCTTTTGAAGTTTGTGCGTTTCAGATCATGTCAGTGAAGAAAGAAATTCAAGCCTTAGAAGGAAAATTTAAGAATAACAGAATTATAATAATGGCTCTAGAAAGTATCTTTCTTAGAAAATAGGTGACATCCTCATACGAGTTCTTTAAGAATAGATTTGGCAGTTTAATATTGAGTTAATTACATAGGTATCTAATCTGTAAGTTTCTCATAAGACTAAGAAGAGAAATTATTTTCTTTATCCCTGTCCTACTAATACAGTAGTAGTAATAGAAGCTAGTAATTACTTGGCACTCAGGATATCTTTAATTCTCTTCAAAATACTTTTTGTGGGGACGCCTGGGTGGCTCAGTTGGTTAAGCAGCTGCCTTCGGCTCAGGTCATGATCCCAGCGTCCTGGGATCAAGTCCCACATCGGGCTCCTTGCTTGGCAGGAAGCCTGCTTCTCCCTCTGCCTCTGCCTGCCACTCTGTCTGCCTGTGCTCGTTCGCTCTCTCTCCCTCTCTCTGTGACAAATAAATAAATAAAATCTTTAAAAAAAAAATACTTTTTGTGTATTAACTCACTTAATCCTTAAAGCCATTCTATGTAGCAATTTCTTTTATTATTCCCATTTTACACTTGAGGAGACTAAGGCACAGAGAGGTTAAATAACTTTCCCAAGGTAATACAGCTGGTAAGTATAAAGCGAGGATTCAAAAGCAAGCAGATTGGCTCCATCCCTTCAATTTCTGTGCTACACTACAGTTTTTAAAGAAGCCTCTTAATTATATGTTAAATTCAGCTTTTTTTTTTTTTGTGTGTGTGTGTGTGTGTGTGTGTTTAAAGGTTTACTTATTTTAGAGAAAGAGAGAGAGAGCTCAAGAGGAAGGGGCAGAGAGAGAGGGACAGAAAATCCCAAGCAGATTCCAGAACCTGATGCAGCTCCATCTCATGACCCTGAGGTCATGAACTGAGCTGAAACCAAGAGTTGGACATTCAACTATTTGAGCTACCCAGGCACCCCCAAATTCACCTTCTTTATTATATCTGAATAAAACAACTACAGCTGAATGTCATAAACACTTACCCCCATTCACCTAGCCACAGTGAGAATGTCAATTATATATTCTTTAACTTATTAATTTCTGTCTTATATTCAGAGTTTACCCTGCATGAATGTGTTATTGTCATAAAGCAAAATAATTTTTTATATTAAATAAAAGTTTCAAGCATATGCTCCGGGGTCAATGTCAATTTGGGGATATACTTTATGACTTTGAGAAAAAGGTTTGGATTATTCTCAAACCTACAGAATTAACAGTACATGAAGACCCCCTTGCCTTCAAATAAAGATCCAGCAATACCAAAAGGGTGTCGATGTACCCAGGAGAAACCAGTCTGGATATAGCATTTCTCTTCCATGTCACAGAACACTCCCCACTCAGCTCAATGGCTCAAAATTATTAATGATAGAAGCTCCAATCTCAGCTAGTTAGTGAGGCATATTGAAGCTTCTGCTCACATAACTATCATAATAATGAGAATAATGATAATATCACTTTAGTAATCATAATAATAACAATGATAAGCATCACTTACTGATTAACTTAGTAAGTGCTAAGCATTATGCCAGGTGCCTCATATCATCAGGTATACTGGGGGGCGGTGGGGAGTAGTGGTTAAAGGACAGGCAGCTGTCTGAGTCCTTCCATTATTTGCTGTGTGGTCTTGAACAAACTACTTACTTTCCAGCCCCTCACAGAATACCTGCCTCCTAAGATTGTTTTGATGATTAGATGTGTTAACACATGCAAAATGTTCTTAATAGTCAAACGCACAGTAGTGCTACCCAAACTTAACAGACTAGGAGCTTAATGGCTTAATGTTCAGAGAAAAGCTAAAGGCCACAAATAGGTTAGGGTCCAGGTAAGGTCCCCAGCTCTGCCTGACTCCAAAGCCCATGCTCTCTGGGTTCTCATTCCCATTCACTCGCCTCTCTTCTCCTTCTCTCTCAGAATTAAGAATAGGTCAACTGCTTCATAAAGGAGAGCATTGTTACTCTAATGTCATTTTTGTCTTTTCTCATCAGAGCTTTACTGTAGCAGCATTAAAAAAAAATGTTAAAAACGTCAATCTAACATACTGTACTCCATCAATTCCAAGACATTTCCCCCACCCAAATTTTTCCATCTGTGAATCATGTGTCTTAGAATTATAATTGGCAGTATTTTTCCTTTCTGAGTAGCACATAAAGTAATGGTGCATCTTATAGTCCATATCATCTTACATTTGACAAAATATGGTAGCTGTTAAGCTCAACGAGTATGCTTTAAGGATCAGCCTTCAGTCACTGTTGAAGGCACATTCCAGAGCTTGCCGAGCATTCCTGGCCTCAGAGTTCAGTTCCAGTTCAGTTCACTTAAACTTCACTTGAGTGTCTCCTTCCTATGGACCCTTACCCATTTCCATCAAATTAACAAGCTCCCATAACTCTAACACCCAATCAGTGTTTCCACTAAGGCTCTGGGCTTGGTTTTTGTGTTCCTTGTTTTGGTTTTCCCTTTCTGATGACTCAAGAGCTTCTAATCATAATGGCTCTTTGGACTGAAGTCCCAGGGGTACTTCCTCTTCTTACACTGTCCTTATAAGTAGTCCATACTTTCCAAACATAATTGGGCTTTATGGGTAAACTGAGAAAGTATTAGCTAAGAGTGAAGCTGTGACAGTCTTTCATTTGTTTTTCATTTTCAGTTACTTCCTTATTTCTACCTTCTGAAGTTACTTCTCTAGCCCCTTTTATAAGTACTTATCTGGTTCATACTTGAATTTTTTTCCCGTTTTGGCCTGAGTGCCTCCATTCCACATATGGTCAGTCTCTTCATAGAAGAAAAAAATGTCGAGTTTTATATCATCTTTTCCTTGGAAAGATAGTTCCAAGCTGTCCTCTACCTAGGATGAAGAGGAAAACCTTCACAGACTGAAACAAAGGAAATATATATTCTTTAAAAAAAAAATTTGTTTTATAGAAAGAGAATACTGATTCTAAGATAATATGTTTTTTCAAGCTGGAACATCTCCGAAATTGGGATTTATCAGTAGCATGCCAACATTTGATTTCTTTCTTAAATGCATATAAAATAATATTGCTTCTGACAATTAATGAAAACCCAGAGTAAATGACTTAGAGCAGCTAAATTACCACCCTGCAGAACATTCTGTTCCTGAGCCCCTTTCTGAATAAAGAAGGAAAAAAAAACAAACAACAATGACTCTCTTTAATAATCAAGTAAAACTATTAGGAAATAAGTCTCTCATCTCAATCAATAATAAGTACTTAAGTAAATGTGGCATCATAGAAACCCACCAATATTCCATAACTTATATTATATGAAAAAAGTAAAAGTTAAAGATACAAAGAATTCTGAGAGCATTTCCCTAAAGAAACTTAACCTACAAATAATTATATTCTCATTAGATGTGGTGTATCTGTCTTGTTATAGCACTAATCACATAATTATTATGTAGTGTTTTTTTCCCAATTAAACAGTGAACTCCTCAAGGATAAGTTCTGTAATATACTGATCTTTGTATCTCAGGTACAGACTGCAGTGCCAGGGAGATAGTGAGTATAAACATTTGCTGCATGCCTAGAGTTCAACTGCTTTGACTCTGACCTCTGGAAAATATTTTATTAAATTTTTTTCATAAACTAGACTAATTACAATAAAGAATATAATTTTTCAGTATTAAACATACTTCTACTTGCTTTCCAGGACAACACCTTCCTGGGAACAACCAAATTAAGAGTAAGGCATTGTTTGAAAAAAAAAAAAAAAATAGAGTAAGATGTTTGCAAGGAGTCATGGGCTTAGGACATAAAAATCAAATTGTCTAAAAGGAGATTTCATTTAAGTCATGATGACCTATTCCTAGTTGAACTCTGAGAAAACTGCTATAACCCAGGACATGTGAAATAAATAAGAATTTCAAGTAATATTTGAAATGATTCTGTTTCTAACCTTTAGCCCCAAAGGACCATTTCATGTTGATGACAGGATGCCTAAGTGAATATAAAATTAAGTGACTTACGAGAAACATTATAACTTCAGGTAGGGTAGGTGAGAGTCTTAATAATTGTATTAATTTTATATTATATGGTATATTAATTACATTATATTGTTATCTAGTATAATGGCAATAAATTCACCTTCAAGAGTTCAAGATCCTTTTCCCCTTCTCATTGTCAACAGTAAGCCAGATTTTCTAGTTTCCTTAAATAGTGCAAAAGTCATATAATAAGCTTCTGCTGAGCTCATCCTGACCAATACTGAGTGATACACATATAACATTCTTAACCATTCTGAGCTGTTTAATGAAAGAAGATGGGATCGGGAGGGAGACAAACCAAAAGAGACTCTTAATGTCATAAAACAAACTGAGGGGGGGGGGGGGGGGGGGGGGGGGGGAGGGGGGGGGGGTGTTACATTATATGTTTAAATAAAAAAGCTTAAAAAAAAAACTTTTCTTTTGAGACATGGTACTTATGAAGTAAAGCAGATTTTTATTACTGACCTTCCCAAATTTGTGTTTGAGTGGAAGTCCTACATCCTGAAATGCTGAAATAATATCAGATTTATAATCTTGTATAAAAATTCCTAGGTCCACATCTTTACTATATGGAATAATGTTGCATTGCCGATACCACCCTGAAAATAAACAAGAAAACTTTTTAAAAATTTAAGTTTGGAAAAAATTAGTCACTATTGTATGATCTTTGTAAGAGTGGATTTTATTTCTTAAGGTATTTCTTAAGATTAGACTTACAGTGCTTTACCAAAAATATTTTTAAAAGATTAAATCCCAAACTAAAATCTGTGGTTATAAGAAGCCATCTGTTGAAGAACTTTCCCTTCATTTTTTTTCTTTTTTTCCTTCTTTTTACTGTGTTGAAGACTTAGCATCCTCAAAAATTTTATGATGTATTTTAATTTCTAAATAAACTACTAGCTTTAATAATATTAACTGGGCCAGGCTGCCTGGGTGGCTCAGTCAGTTGGCCTGGGTAGGTCAGTCAGTTGGGCATTTCAGCTCAGGTCATGTCAGGGCTGTGGTATCAAGTGAGTCCTGCGTCAGGCTCTGCACTCCATGCAGAGTCTGCTTATCCCTCTCCCTCTGCTCCTCCCCTGCATTCTCTCTCTCTCTCTCAAATAAATAAATAAAATATTTTAAAAAAATGTTAATTGGGCCATCCATTAAAAAAAATTAAATTACTTTTGAGAATGTTTGATCATAAACTTCTAATGATGAAGGCTTCCTTTAAGATATGCTAAAAAATATAGTCTAATTCTTTTGCTTAACCAATATGCCTTTCCTGAGCAATAATTTGTAAAACTTAGCAGCTCTGAACAGCTCGTGCCTGATGCATCATATAAAGATGTATTTATTTATTTTAGAGAGAGAGAGAGTGTCTAAGTGTGGAGGGAGGAAAGAAGAAGGGAGGGGGAGAGAAGAAACTCAAGCGGACTCCCCACTGAGCACAGAGCCCAAAAAAGGGCTCTATCTCAGGATCCTGAGATCATGTCCAAAACAAAGCATTGGTCACTTAACCGACTGCACCACCAGGTGCCCCTGATGAGTCATATAAAAAAGAGCAGTACTATCCTCAATTTTCAGCACACTGTCAATATCAAAAGATATTTCGAGGTATATTTACAATGTACCTACTTCTCAAATAGGTGCTACAGTACTGTTTTAAAAAACCAAAATCTATACCTTAATACTACTAAGGGCTCTTGGGTCTCCCCTAATATCCTTCTAATTCTTTCATCCAAATTATTCACAAAGTATGTAAATGTCTATAATTGTCTTTATAGGCATTGCTATTGGGTAACACTGTTTGGCATTCTAAACTTTAATTTCACTGTAACGTATATCTTTATAAGTCTAGGATGGCATCTCATCCCTAGCTTGAGAAAAATCCACACTCCACATCCATCAAAGAATCAAAAACTATTGGGATGCCTGGGTGGCTCAGTTGGTTGGGCAGCTGCCTTCGGCTCAGGTCATGATCCCAGCATCCTGGGATCGAGTCCCACATCGGGCTCCTTGCTCGGCAGGGAGCCTGCTTCTCCCTCTGCCTCTGCCTGCCTCTCTGTCTGCCTGTGCTCGCTCTCTCTGACAAATAAATAAATAAAATCTTTAAAAAAAAAAAAAAAGAATCAAAAACTATTAAAAATGGAAGGCTCGTGGGGCACCTGGGTGGCTCAGTGGGTTAAAGCCTCTGCCTTCAGCTCAGGTCACGATCTCAAGGTCCTGGGATTGAGTCCCGCATCGGCCTCTCGGCTCAGCGGGGAGCCTGCTTCCCCCCTCTCTCTCTGCCTGCCTCTCTGCCTACTTGTGATCTCTCTGTCAAATAAATAAATAAAATCTTTAAAAAAAAAAATGGAAGGCTCTTTACGGTGCCTTGGTGGCTCAGCTGGGTAAGCATCTAACTTTTGATATCAACTCAAGTCTCAATCTCAGGGTCATGAGTTCAAGCCCTGATTTGGGCTCCATGCTGGGTGTGGAAACTACTTAAAAAAAAAAATCATGGGACGCCTGGGTGGCTCAGTTGGTTAAGCGGCTGCCTTAGGCTCAGGTCATGATCCCAGCGTCCTGGGATCGAGTCCCACATCAGGCTCCTTGCTCAGCAGGGAACCTGCTTCTCCCTCTGCCTCTGCCTGCCACTCTGCCTGTGCTCACTCCTGCTCTCTCTCTGACATAAATAAATAAAATCTTACCAAAAAAAAAAAAAAATTAAAAAAAAATCATGACAAGTAATTAAGAAGTATTTCTGATGACATAGTTTATAAAACAAGTTTATAAAACTTGCTCCAAAAAGTTAAACCTTTAAGCATATATCACATACATGTGTGAAATGTATTCTTTTTTTCCTTGGCTTAGTCTGACTATAAGCTCCATGACAGGAAGAACATATGAATTTCCACAAAGCCTAATAAACAAGATAACCATATATTCCAGTTTACATCTGTCACACCAACATTATTTTTTTTAAAGATTTTATTTATTTATTTCAGAGTGAGAGAGAGCATGAGAGGGGAGAAGGTCAGAGGGAGAAGCAGACTCCCCGCGGAGCTGGGAGCCCGATGCGGGACTCAATCCCGGGAGTCCAGGATCATGACCTGAGCTGAAGGCAGTTGCTTAACCAACTGAGCCACCCAGGTGCCACACACCAACATTATTAATGGCATTCCTTTCACTCTCAAAAGACTCTTGAATTGGACAATAAATTATATGGTAACACTATAAAAATAGAAGCAGAATTAATTTTGTATAAATAAAGTTATAATCAAAAAAGAATAGTTATAACCAACTATAGTTATAAACAAGAGGGAATAAAAACAACAGAATTTAGATTCTAAAGAATTCTAAATTCCAAGAAATTCGATCTAACATATAGTGGAAAGAAATCCATAAATCTCCCCCTGTTTAGAACAGGGGAGTGGCCAGCGTGCTCCTTCCCTCAACCTGTTAGTACATTTTCTTGAAAAAAATAAAATTCCCTTTTTTCCATAAAAAAAAAAAGAAATCCATAAATCTTTCTCTGATTCTAGTCGCATAAGGACTCTAGAAATGTCTACATTTCCCCATCTCAGGATGAGTGGAATGTGGAAGGCAGTGATGTCCAACCAGTGAGAGAGCGTCAGTGACCTGGAAAAGACTTTTGCAAAGACCTTATGACACCCCTTCAGTCTTCCTCTCATTTGTGTGGTGCGTTAAGTAAAGAAATAGAACAGAGGTTTTGTTTTTGTTTTTTAACGGCAGAACAATCTTTGGGATAGAAATAATAAAATGCTAATCCAAGGATTGCCTCAAGATCAAATATAGTCTACATGTTCTGATATAAATTTTATACATGACTTACAGTTTTTGGTAAATATAACACGGCCTTCCTAACTCTCTTTTATGTTTCTGAAATTAATTTCTTTAAAGAAATCAATAAATTCCTGCTCCATGCACTACGTTTATTGTATCTGTTAAGTATGACACTTCAAATATCACTGATGTTTTGTCATCTCAAGCAGTCATCCCTAAAGCCAAAGAGGATGAAAAGACAAAAAGACAAATGTAAAGCAACAAGAATTTTACCTAGACAAGTTCCACTGCTCAGCCAGAACCGTACTCCCAATTTCTTTAATGTTTTGGCTGCCAGTTGCAATAATTCTTTTGCATTCTTCCGAAAGGCCATAGCTTCCACAGTGTTATCATCAAGGTACTGCTACAGATACAACAAAGTCAGTTATTACAGCCATTTCTAAATTACTAGAAATATTTCTGTGACATCTAAATTAAATCAGACATCTAATTAAATCTAAATTAACCCAACAGTATACATATTTTTCTATTATAAAAAAAATCAAGTTCCAGAGTTTCTTGTTAGTTGCATATCTATGAGACTACAAGAGCAGATTCTAGAAAAGACAAGTTAAAGGGGAAGGAGTATAACCAGGATTCCCACAGGACGAGACTTACACTTTTATGAACTCCCTTCACATCACAATTTACTAGATAGGGCAGTTAGAAGACTCATTCTGAGAGCTATAAGCATATCTGAACAAAATGCACTTAGTGCCATTGTCATGATTCACTGATCCAATTGGTCTTTAGAGACTACAGAGTATAAAAGAAAGAGCCTGGGATTTTGATTCAGATTATCTGTGTTCAAGTCTAGCCCTGCTTCTTTTTAGCTGTGATGCTGGGAGTATCACCTCAGAAGAACATACGCTCCATAAGGAAAGTGACTCCATTTTATCATTTTATCTCGAGTGCCCAGAGCAGCACATGAACATCTGCTGAATGAGTGAGAGAATGAAAGAACAAACCTCTCTTAGATATGATTACCTCATCAGTCACTAAAGGACAATAATTACATTTTGTAGGACTGCTGTGAAGATTTAATGAGACAATGGATGACAGAAAAATGGTTCATAAATTTTGAAGTTCTATATAAATATTATCATTATCATTTATCTAGTCATGCTTTTCTAATTTTCTTCATTTTTAGGGTAGTCTAGACTGAGGAAAACACTATAAATTTAGTGATGCTTCTCTATTTATGACTCAAAATCTAAACTTCTTCACATGGCAGACAAGGACATTTGCGTTCTGGTCCCTGACTACTAGTCCGGTCTCATTGCCACCATTCTCACACTTTATAACACAGCAATAACTTCTACCACCCCAAATATACCACAACTTTTTAAGCCTCTGTGCCTTTATACATGTTTCCTTTATCTGGAGTGCTCTTGACTAACAAAATCTTTCAGTTCTACCTTTCAAAAAACATTCCCTAATTTTCCTATGAGGATGTATTTATTCTCCCAGTGCTACCCTTCTGTTGAACATTTAGGCATTTAGGGAGCAAAGAATAATATTTGTTCTAGATATAGACAAAGACGAAGGAATCTGTCCAATGGGTTTATAATAGTTACCACTTATATACACTTTTACTCTAATTCTTTTTTTTAATTCACATTGTTGGTTTTATTTATGTTCCCTCCATGAGGCTGTAAAGATGGTTCCTTGAGGGCATGTACTAAACCTCCCTAACACTGTATGTACAAATCTGGAATGGTATCTAATACATAATATTTGAGTATCACATTGTGATAAATTGGTAAATGAATAAATGACTAAGCCCCTCCTGCATTAGCCTCTGTCTGTAATATCCTATAATACCCTGTCATTCTTTTACAATATAGCAGGAGAAAATACAGTTGCTGGAGGGACTCTAAGGATTTTAAGAAAAAAGTATCCTTAAGAAGAAAGTGGGATCCCAGAAGATAAGTTGCCTTCTCTCTAGAACATACAAATCGTACAGGATGCCTTCAAGATGAAAACATTCTCGGGGCGCCTGGGTGGCTCAGCGGGTTAAAGCCTCTGCCTTCGGCTCAGGTCATAATCCCAGGGTCCTGGGATCGAGCCCCGCATCAGGCTCTCTGCTCAGCGGGAAGCCTGCTTCCCCCCTCTCTCTCTGCCTGCCTCTCTGCCTACTTGTGATCTCTCTGTCAAATAAATAAATAAAATCTTAAAAAAAAAAAAAAGAAGAAAAAAAAGAAAGAAAGAAAACATTCTCAAAGCCATAGCTTCTCTTGGAACACATGGTTGGAATGGGAGGCAAATGTTCTTATCCTGGGTGTGGTGGAAAACACTGAAGATGCAGGATTTAGTCTATGCTCAGCCAATAATGACTGTGTAGCACAGTCACATGAAACCTCTTTTTTTTTTTTTAATTTGTTAAAGGCAAATACTTGCCTTATTTACTGAGTAACTGAAAGGGTCAAATTAAGTAAAAGACATGAAAACTCTGTGCTTGATAAAAATATTACTCTGATAGTTATGTCCTACTGAGACTGCCCCTGCATGGACATACTCTCACCTCTGATATACCTTTCATAGCATGACACTCCCCAGAAATTCCATTTCTTAGAAATGACTGCACATATATTAAAGTGTATATACCTATAAACCTTTTGCATCTGATCTGTCTGCCTGTGCTCACTCTCTCTGACAAATAAATACATAAAATCTTTAAAAAAAACACACAAAAAAATGTCTTATATCAATCTTGGGCTTATCACACCTCTAGAAAAAGACAAAATCCTAATTTAAACATCATGTCCATTTGATCTTTGCTATTAAGGTAACATTTCCCCAGACTTCCCCCAAACTATAGACTGAAAAAAACATGACAGAAGGTACCTACTTATTTTATAGATGAGGAAATTAAGACTTAGAAAATTTTCTAAAGTCTCAGAAAAAAATTAGTAGAAGAAGGAGGATAATATAGCTCTGTAGATATCCCTAGTCCAGGTGTCCAGATAGTTCCATATTTCCCTCCGGTTTTTCACTGGAATTCAATAGACTGGACTGAAAGTCATTAATTATTTTTTGATGGTTACTGCTAAAACAAAACCAAGTTCAAGAAAGTGTATGTTATCCTACTTCTAAACTTCTTGGTAGACTGAGAAAATAAAAGTAAATGAAGTAAGCCAAGAGAGCATTTCTTCTCCTCCCTTCCTGAACTATTCAATACTAGAACTATTAGGTAAGGCAGAGCAAGAAAAGGCACATGGGTAGCCTGGTTGGGTATCAAAGCCGGAGCAAGTGATGAGGAAATCCACATGGAGAGGACAGCCCCTCCATGTCCAGTGTGGGGAGTCAGAGCCTGAGCAGTTTGAGAAGTGTGTCCAAAGATGGGGGCACCCCACAGGGAGATAAGCAACATTCAAGCAGCGTGAGAAGAGCAACCATAGGGGAGAGGGGACAGAAGCAATGACAGGAGATTGAACAAATAAACAAATATATTAATAATAATAGGAGTCAAGTTTCTCATTGTTTGAGAAGGGAGCCATAAAAAAGGAAACAAACCCTATGCTATTTAACTGAAACATGAAGTAGTTGGACTGGCTATATCACTGTGAATTCATGAATCTTGATAGATGGATATAGAAATAAATACACATACACACTGTCACTGAGAGGGCCTGTGTGCAACAAAACCCACATAGCAATGAGCACACCTGGCATCCAAACCTTGGCTTCTAAAAGGAACCAGGACTTGGAGAAATGACTGATTCCAGTGTTGTTGCAGGGAAATTACAAGATGGACCTAGAGCATCTTGTTCCAAAGAGCAAAAAACTCAAAAAATAATGAAGACATGTTAAAAAGACACGGAAACCATCATGAAGAAGTTCCCACTGGCCAAACAGGGAACAATTTGAGGATCAAAATAAATAATGAAAATAAAGGGGGCACCTGGCTGGCTCAGTCAAAAGGGCATATGACTCTTGTTCTCTGGGTTGTGAGTTCAACCCCCACGCTGGGTGTAGAGATTACTAAAAAAATATGAATTAATTACTTTAAAAAAAAAATGGACTATAACCTATTAAATAAAATAGGAAACCCTGAGTTCAGAGTGATGTAAACAAATAAACTGAAAGATTGATAAGGATATGGACAATTACTTTTTAAGAGACAGAGAACACATGCAGTAGTGGGGAGGGGGATGAGGGGTAGAGGGAGAATCTTAAGCAGGCTCCATGCCCTGTGCAGAGCATGATGTGGGGCCCAATCTCATGACCCTGACTGAGATTATGACCTGAACTGAAATCAAGAGTCCGACACTTCACTAACTGGGCTACCCAGGAGCCTCAGGATATTGACAATATTTACCTGGTTTTAAAGTACCTTCGGGGAGCTAGACGGCTCAGTCGGTTGAGCTTCTGACTGATTTCGGCTCCTGTCATGATCTCATGGTTCATGAGATGGAGCTCCAAGACGGGCTCTGTGCTCAACAGGGAGCCTGCTTGGGATTCTTTCTCTCTCCCTCTGCCCCTCCCCACCCCTGGTGCATGCGCTCTCTCTCCAATAAATAAACCTTTAAAAAAGATTCATACCAAATTTTTATTAGTTCCAAAGGAAAAAACAGAAACTTCACAGGGGTGAAGCTAGAGATACCACTTTAATCAAGTGCTCGGTGTGAATATCAACAGTAATGGGACAAATCACGACCATGTAGAACCTGATAGGATGTAATGAGAAGAGCACAAAATCACTTCCATATTATTCCTACTATAGGTATATTACCTGAGGAAAACCCAGACAAACCTCAAAGAAGGGACAATCTACAAAATATCTGGCCTGTAATCCTCAAAAGCATCCAAGTCATAAAAGTTTAAAAAAGGACTATGAAATCATTACAGACTGGAGGAAACTTCAGAAAGAAAAGTTAAATACAGGGGGGCCTTGGTGGCTCAGTCGGTTATATGACTGACTCTTGATTTCGGCTCAGGTCATGATCTCAGGGCCTTGAGATCAAGCATGGGGTCAGGCTCCACGCTCAATGCAGTGTCTGCTTGGGATTCTTCTTCTCCCTCTCCCTTTACCAACTCCCTCTCCACACTCACATTCTCTATGCCTCCCTAAAATAAACAAAATCTTTTTAAAAAGAGAGGGAAAAAGAAAGATTAAATACAACACGTGATTCTAAATCATATTTTACTATGGATCCTTACATAGTAAAACTTGAATGGGATTAAATGCTGATAATCAATGTGTTAATGGATCCTTTTATTACATAGTAAAATGGATCTGAATGGATCCTTTTATTACATAGTAAAACTTGAATGGGATTAAATGATGATAATCAATGTGTTAACTTCCTGATTTTTTTTATTAAGACAATGTAGGACAATGTTCTTGTTTTGAGAAAATACTAAATTATTTGAGGTTGTAGGATACATAGTCACCAACTTACTCCCAAATGGTTCAGGAAAAAGTTATTTTTATTTTATTTATAATTTTCCTGAAAGTTTGAGAATGTTTCCCAAAGGAAAAAAATATTAGAAAGAAGGTTGTTTTATGAGCTCTAATAGATTAGTTCATTGCTTGTTATACACAAGGCATTATATTTCAGACTGTTTGGCGCCATCATGTGTTCAAAGTTATGTATGCTCACTTCAATTTGAAAACTGACCCTCTTGGTACTTTTAAACGATGATGAAGAATGAAACATTTAAGATAATAAGAATAGTTATCAACCTAATTAGGCACCCTACATCAGTAATACCAATACAACAGCAAAAGAGAAAGCAGATTAGAAATCACAAGTATACCTTACTGCAAGGGAAGGACACACATGATCCTACTATAAATATAAACCTCCAATCAGGATTACGGTCTCCAGTATGATGGTACTTTACACCAAAACTATGAGGCTATATATGATAAGCCCTCTGAGCATCTGTCATTCATATCCTTTACTCAAATGCTGATTGAGTGTTTGACTGAGAATTTAAATAGCAAGAATGAAAATATAGAATTAAAACAATTTGATACTATCCTAATAATGTATCAATATTCTGAAGCATTTTACATTTTATACTGCTTTCTCGCAAAGATCAAAAAAATGAGTCTGGGCAAATGCTTGCCATGTAATGGAGTAGTCCTAATAAGTGTCATTTAAAAAAAATCATTTGATTCAGATGAGCTCCTTATTCTCCATACATTTTTCCATAATTCTAGGATCCTTTCTTTGCACCAGATGCTGTTCTAGATACTGGGGTTACATAGGTGAATAAAGAAGATGCCTGTCATCAGTAAATTCATGGGACAAGACATACATTCACAATTCACTGTGGTAAGAGCTCTGACAGAGGTGGCAACCAAAAAAAACCCCTAAGGCCCAAAGAGTGAGTGGTTAAGTCCAAGCACCAGGCTGCATCTCACTGTGTCTTGTTATTACTATGTGATAAATGATGATCAGCACTTGCCTATGAGTAGGCCCATCCATAGATGCAGTTTGCCAGCTTTTCATCCGTAAGGCTGACTGGGGTACATTTTGCAGCACCACAATTACAGATTTAAGGGGACGGGGGTGGGAAGACCCACCGGGAAGGCTGGCAGGCATCGGTCCAGGGGAATAACACAGCCTACCAGAAAAATCTTGCATTTGTGGGTGTGGGGCACTTGGCCAGTAATGATACAGCTAGTACTTCATTTCCCCATTCCACTCCTGTCCATGTGTCTACAAGTTTTTGGAAGGGAATCCCAGAAAATAAAGGGCAAGTGGAAGGATTAGGGTATTAAAACCCCTCCATAAATCTGTTTTTATTGTATTTCTGTTTCAAGTCATATCTTAGAGCTGAACCTTCATGTCTCTCAAAATCATCTTTACATCAGCAGAGTGCCTGGGAAACAGGCTTTCAATAAATGTTTATTGAATTGAAAGCTACAGCAGCAGAATAAAGTAAAGTTCAAAAAGCACTGGTCTCTGTGTAGCATTTACCTTCAAAAACCTTCATAAACACAAAAAAATTCATATTCATTGCCAACCATAAGAGAAAAACTGTATTTTCCATGAAATCTTTTCCAAATCTATATGCTCTATCTTCTACAGCGGCTTCATCCTAATTGGGGTGGCTTCAAGAACACACCACCTTTGATAAAGCATATGGCATATCCCAACTGAAAGCAGAAGCCAGTGCCAAACCTACCGAAGGTCTATCCAAATAAAACAATGTCTCCATAAACATTGCACTGTTCAAATAAGGAAGAAATAATTTGTTAAGATTAATGTTTGATCTACTTTAGGGCACCTGGGTGGCTCAGCTGGCGAAGCGCCTGCCTTCAGCTCCAATCGTAACCCTGCAATCCTGGATCAAGTCCCACATTGGGCACCCTGCTCAGTGGGAAGTCTGCTTCTCCTTCTGCCCTTCCCCCACTCATGCTCACACTCAATCTCTATCACAAAAATAAATAAATAAATAAATAAATCTTTAATCTACTTAAAAATTAAAATAAAACAATCTAGGAGAAAACAGATGAATCAAAAAAGATGTTTTCTTATTGATTTTCCATAAGTCCCTTCATTTCCTACCCCTCCCAGAAATATTAAAAATAAACACATCTCCTTTAATTTAAAAAGTACAACATTTGATTATTTCTAACCTGAAAGAATGCTCGAGCTTCTTTATACCTACACTCAATAAACCTAGAGTGTGGTATTTCTTCTAGAAAGTGCACTGGATCTTTTGGGATGAAAACTTCTAGTCCATCAACAGTAATTTGTTGCAACTCTGGCCTGAAAACAAAAGTTAAGATTTATCATAAGGACTTAACACAGAAAACTGGCAGCCTCTTCAAAATATACAACATAAGTAAAACAGCTAAACATCCAGCACATTTTCCTCAGTTAACCTCTGATACCACTTTTTAAGATCTACTCTCTCAGCAACTTTCAAATATATAATACAGCACTGATAGCTATAGTCACCAAACTGCACATTACACCCCCAGAATTATTTATCTTACAAAAGTTTGTACCTTTTGACCATGTTTACTATGTAAGCATATATCCATGAACATATTTTTCCTCTGCTTGCACTTTTTATAATCAAGAGCTGTATTATTTTACATCTTGCTTCTGTCACTCAACATTGTAGAATTCATCTTCATTGCTACACAGAGCACTAATTCATTTATTTCCATGCTCTACAATATTTCATTGTGTGAATATACAATGTTTGGTGGCATTGAGAACAATGTTATGAACATTCTCATATCTATTTCCTGATGCACATCTCCATGAATTTCTTCCCATTGAACATTAACATTTCAAAACTGGTTTATGTGAATTACATATTAGATTTAATTACTAAGTGTAAACAAAGAGTAAGAATTCATGACTGGACAATAGAGGTTTCAGAACTCCTATTTAGATCCTGAATTTACCTGTCAAAAGCTCCAGGATAACGACCAAACTGTAACTTTCGAAAAGGAACAAATTTTCTATCCATGTGTCCTTTGAGTCGTAAATGGCCATGCCAGAGGTAGTTGCCACTCCTCTCATGAAAGACCACCAAGTGTATGGCATGACTGGCCAATCTGCAGATGTAGTGCAGGGGAATTTCAGTTCCAGAAAGTGAGTCTATCCCGTCTAGCCGGGGATCTTTGCTCTCAATCTTTAGGCATTGAAATCCCATATTTTCAGCTATCCGAAACCAACCTTCCTAAAACCAAAGAAACATCAAGTTTAAATATTTAAAACCAAATACTGTTAGCAAAACTAAAGTGATTCTTACACCGAATTAAACCACACATATTTTTTGCTAATCTGTTCTTTGCCCAAAGATTTCAAACTAAGAGTGGCAAGGGGGAAGGTGGTGGTAGGAGAATAAAGGAGATTGCCAAAAAGGGAAACTACATAGCTTGGTGGACATGTTCAAAAACTCCCTTTATGCAAATTAATACCAATTTCTTCCTTAGAAAGAGAATGCTCAGGTTAGTGCTCTCTGGTTAAGATCTATAAAGTAAATGTTAATATCAGGATAATACTTAAAATAAAACTTGCAATTTTCAATTTAACTTTTTTTTTTAAGATTTTATTTATTTATTTATTTGACAGGCAGAGACCACAAGCAGGCAGAGAGGCAGGCAGAGAGAGAGAGAGAGAGAGGAGGAAGCAGGCCCCATGCAGTGCAAAGAGCCCAATGTGGGGCTCAATTCCAGGACACTGGGATCATGACCTGAGCCGAAGGCAGAGGCTTTAACCCACTGAGCCACCCAGGCGCCCCCAATTTAACTTCTATTAATCTCTTATCTTCAAGAGTGCTTCATGGGGTGCCTGGGTGGCTCAGTCATTAAGCATCTGCCCTTGGCTCAGGTCGTGATTCCAGGGTTCTGGGATCGAGCCCCGCATCTGGCTCCCTGCTCAGCAGGGGCCTGCTTCTCCCTCTCCCACTCCCCCTGCTTGTGTTCCCTCTCTTGCTGTGTCTCCCTCTGTCAAATAAATAAATAAAACCTTAAAAAAAAAAAGTGCTTCAAAAGAGTACTTTCATCTCATAATTTATATCCCAGCACCTTCAACTGCTATCCAACAGAAGTCCACCATAATGCAAATCATTAGAAAATAGAGATACTATGAAACAAGGTGTATTTTCCAACATTATCGTTATGGTATAAATCTCATGTAACAAGACTAATCTATATAGTAGATTTTTAGTTCTAATATCAACAGCCAATGCTATGGATGATTAAATAGTATTAATTATTGTGAATACCTGAGATTCTTTTTTTTTTTTAATTTTTTTTTTAATTTGATAGAGATCACAAGCAGGCAGAGAGGCAGGCAGAGAGGAGGAAGCAGGCTCCCTGCTGAGAGGAGAGCCTGATGCAGGGCTTGATCCCAGGACCCTGAGATCATGACCTGAGCAGAAGGCAGAGGCTTTAACCCACTGAGCCACCCAGGTGCCACCAACACCTGAGATTCTAACAGGACTTTATAATTTCCAAGCAACTTTTATAACCATTATGGTATTTACACATGACATCCATCTTATAAAATAAGTAACACAGGTACGCTAGATTAAAAAACAGACTCATAGAAGTCTAAAAAACCAAAATTAATAAAAGGCAAAGTCAGTGCCAGTATTTAGGTCTTACCCAACCAAATCTAAGGTTCTTTTCATTCTTTTTTTAAGATTTTATTTGTTTGAGAGAGAGAAAGAGAGAGAGCTCACAAGCAGGAGGAGGGAGAAGCAGGCTTCCTGTGGAGAAAGGAGCCAGATGTGGGGCTCGATCCAGGGACTCGGGATCACGACCTGAACCAAAGGCAGATGCTTCACTGACTGAACCACCCAGGTAGCCCATGGTTCTTTCTATTCTTAATACTACCTCTTTAGTCTATATTTATATAATGTATATGGATCTTTCACATTCATTATCTCATCTGATATCCCCAGAAACTATTTGAAGTTAGAAAGGAAAATATTATTATATCTAATCCACAGTTAAGGAAAACAAAGCTCTAAGTGATAATATCAGACTTTAATGTTATCAAATTATGGAGCTGTGTTTGTAAGTTTGTCTTAAAAGCCACAGCATTCATCAACATTCTCCAAGAGTACATTATTCACATCATTTACTGCTTTTGAATGTTGTCATTTGGATTAGTTGTAACCTCGTCCATGCTCTCATTTCATTACAGACACAGACCTCTATCATAGAATTGATTATACTGCTTTTTAATTGTTTGTTTAAACTCCATCAATAAACTGCAAGTTCCTCAACCACAGGAATCAAGAGTGACTAGTACCCAGCAGGTCTCAACAGATATTTGTTGTTATTGTTGTTATACTGTTATATGAGAGAAAGTGTTAATTCTGGTACAGAACCCTAACCTAGCAATAACAAATGTCTTCTCCTTTATGGATATAGAGTTAAACTGTGTCTTGGTCAAAGGAATGTGGAGGAAGTATCATATAATCCTTCTAGGCCTGGCCTTACAATCTTCATAAAATCTTCCATACTTTCCCCCTTCTGACCTTTTGCTTCTTCCACCACCTACAGTCCTACTGGTTTTGCCAATTGTGGCACAATCTCTTTCTTCTAAAGGACTAATTTTCAAGGCAAGTGATACTATATCCAAGAGACATTTAAAAAATTTGTGGGCAGGGGTGGCGGGGTGGCTCAGTCAGTTAAGCGTCTGCCTTTGACTCAGGTCATGATCCCAGGGTCCTGGGATGGAGCCCATGCTGGACTCCCTGCTCAGGGGAGTCTGCTTTTCCCTCTCTCTCTCTGCCCCTCCCCCTACTCATACTCTCTCTCTCTCAAATAAATAAATAAATAAAGTCTTTAAAAAAAAAATCTGTGGAAATATTTTTGATTATCATAATGATTGAGGAAGACACAACTGGCATTTAGAGGCTTGGGTGAGGAATACTAGACATCATACAATCTAAAATATGAAAATATGGCATGTGTCCTGAATAATCTCAAATGTTCTATCAGGGAGTCCTGCAATGAAAACCTTGTTCATAATGATTTAAGTCTCTATTTCCCAGGATTACAATAGCTAGGTTAAAGGAGAGACAATTTTACTTTCCTGTTGTTGGAAACTTGTTCACTATTTTAAAAAACCACATTACTAACAATATTATTCATAACGAGTCTATATTTGTGCTAATCATATTTAATGATCCTACTGAAAAGTGCAACCATCTGAATTACTTCATTATGCTTTATAATGTAGTCATGACTGAATATTTACATGCTGAAATAAACATTTCCTTTTATTTCTCATTTATATTATAGTTAAGACCTTATATTGACTTAGTGGATTATGTATATAGGCAGGTTATAATTTCTATGAACTTTGTTTTTTACTTTTTAAAGTGGTTTAATCCCACACTAATTTGTAAAAGACACATTCTATTATCTGAAGCCAATCATCTTACCTCATTCTTCCACAGGTGATACCGCAGTGCAAACGCAGTAAAGTCTCTTGGAACACAGAAAAACTTGCATTCTGAAGTGGAGCCATGAGAAGTATTTTTTACTTGTTCAAAGTCTTTATTAATCAATTCCAGAATCAAAGGATCAATAAGGAATACTGGTACATTTTGGCTGGATGTTAGCATAATAAATTTTTTAACTGCACGCTGTTTGAGAGGAAAAGAATCCCCTTAAATCTTCTAAACCAATACAACAATCCACCTTATTAAATTTTTATTAATTTTATAAGAATATATATGTATACATATATTTCACTCAGATTTATAATACAAGGTAAGATATGCTATAGCAAAAATATATGCAACATACTATAGAGAAGAGTAAGCTACTAATTATACATCAAAAGAGTAACAAAATCTTCACAGGGGAAGTCGTATCCAAAATGAAAACTTTGGGTTTACAAATTATTCCCTTGGTACTAACTAAATCTTTTTGAGCCGAAATGGGAGAGGAAATACCAGGTGTCAGTTTTTAAAAATTGGTTATATCAACCTTTTCAAAATCAAAAATCAATTGTATATGCCACTTTTCTTCATATTTGTAATACTGCTTACTAATCTTTCTAAGCAAAAGATTCAAACTAAAATATATTGCCTGCTTTACTATTCCCATATATAGTTTGATTTTCAAGTAATAATGTAATATTTTAAAATATAATTCTTTAAGGCAGTAAGTAGAGTCCCCTACTGAAAACACAAATTTCAGAATTAGAATAGAAACACAATAACCACACTCAAGAGTAAATAACACCAAAGAGCAGCAAAGATAAATAGAATAATCAGCATACAACACTGCTTAAAAGCATCCTTTAATGAAAGTAATAATCATTTCAAAGGGATGTATGCTATGAAAAAGGTGCCTGCCTCATAGAATTAAGGGTAAACTCTTACTCACAAAATCTGAAGAAATACATAAAATATATACAAGATAACAGATAGGATATTAAGAATTTTAAGGATAGGGGCACCTGGGTGGCTCAGTGGGTTAAGGCCTCTGCCTTCGGCTCAGGTTATGATCTCAGGGTCTGGGATCAAGCCCCACATCGGGCTCTCTGCTCGCAGGAGTCTGCTTCCTCCTCTCTCTCTCTGCCTGCCTCTCTGCCTACTTGTGATCTCTGTCTGTCAAATAAATAAATAAAATCTTTAAAAAAAAAAAAAAGAATTTTAAGGATAGAAAAAATGACCATAAGAGACTCTCAATTGGAGGAAACAAACTGAAGGTTGCTGGAGGGGAGATGGGTGAGGGGACAGGGTAACTGGGTGATGAGCATTAAGGAGGGCTTTTGATGTAATGAGCACTGGGTGTTATATACAACTGATGAATCACTAAGTTCTACCCCCTGAAACTATATACACTATGATTTATATATATAAATATATATATAAACTAGATATATAAACTAGATTAAATTTATTTCTTTTTATTAAAGGTTTTTATTTATTTATTTGACAGACTCAGACAGTGAGAGAGGAACACAAGCAGGGGGAGTGGGAGAGGGAGAAGCAGGCTTCCTGCTAAGCAGGGAGCCCGATATAGGGCTTGATTCCAGGACCCTGGGACCATGACCCAAGCCAAAGGCAGAGACACCCAATAACTGAGACACCCAGATGCCCCAACTAAATTGAATTTAAATAAAAAAATGAGATAAAGTTAGTAGTAAGTCTCTTATCATTTGTTTTTAGTGCTGAGTATGCAAATACCAAGACTATAATAATCTCTGCTCTAGAAGAGTTTATTATCTCTTAGTGGGAGAAACAACTAAGTAAAAAGTTAGAAAAACAATTTCATGCTAAAAGATTCAATAACTTGGATAAAATGGACAAATTTCTTTAAAGACACAATTAACAGGGACGCCTGGGTGGCTCGACTGGTTGAGCGGCTGCCTTCGGCTCAGGTCATGATCCCAGCATCCTGGGATTGAGTCCCACATCGGGCTCCTTGCTCGGTGGGGAGCCTGCTTCTCCCTCTGCCTCTGCCTACCACTCTGTCTGCCTGTGCTTGCTTGCTCTCTCTCCCTCTCTCTCTGTCAAATAAATAAGTAAAATCTTTAAAAAAAAATAAAGACACAATTAACAAATTACCACAAGATGAAATGGAAAATCTGAATTGCCCTATACCAATTATCAAAATTGAATTTAAACATATATATTTGTTATATATTCATACATATTTGTTACACATATATATGTAATATGTATATTTGTTATATATCAAAATAATAGCAACAACAAGAAAAAACTCCAAACTCAGATGGTTCCCAGGTAAATTCTATTGAAGATTTAAGGAATAATACCAATTCTACAAAATTTATGAGAAACTGAGCAGGGAGGTATCCTTCCTAACTCATTGTTACAAGGCCAGTGCAATTCTAATACCAAAACCTAACAAAAATATTATAAAAAAGAAAATTATAAACCACTATCAAGATACTAGAAAATAGGGACGCCTGGATGGCTCAGTTGGTTAAGCGGCTGCCTTCGGCTCAGGTCATGATCCCAGCATCCTGGGATCAAGTCCCACATCGGGCTCCTTGCTCGGCAGGGAGCCTGCTTCTCCCTCTGCCTCTGCCTGCCTCTCTGTCTGCCTGTGCTCGCTCTCTCTCTCTCTAACAAATAAATAAATAAAATCTTAAAAAAAAAAAAAAGATACTAGAAAATAAATTTCAGTAGTTTTAAAAAAAGACCAAAAAAGTAAACAACCTGACCAAGCAGGGTTTATCCCAGAAATGAAAGGTTAAAAAAAAGAAAAAGAAAAAGAAATGAAAGGTTAGTTTAGCATTTGAAAATCAATCAATGAAATTCACCATATCAACAGATTAAAGGGCGAAAACCCTATGATAATTTCAATACAGAAAAAGTATTTGAAAAATTCAATACCTAGTCATGATTAAAACCTCTCAGCAAACCAGGAATAGGATACTTCCTCAATTTGATAAAGAGTATAAACAAAAAAATCTGTTTTTGAGTTGTAGGAGTTCTTTATATATTCTTGATACCCTGTCTTTTGTCAGATACATGTTTTGCAAATATTTCCTTCTCCATGGCATTTCTATTCATTTTCTTAATGGAGTCTTCTTTTTTAAATTTATTTATTTATTTATTTATTTATTATTTTTTATTAACATATAATGTATTATTAGCCCCAGGGGTACAGGTCTGTGAATCACCAAGTTTACATACTTCACAGCACTCACCATAGCACATACCCTCTCCAATGTCCATTACTCAACCACCCTCTACCTCCCTTCTTCCCCCCAGCAAACCTCAGTTTGTTTTGTGAGATTAAGAGTCTCTTATGGTTTGTCTCCCTCCTGATCCCATCTTGTTTCATTTTTTTTAATGGAGTCTTTTGAGGAGTAGAAGTCTTAAATTGTGAGATTCTAATTTTTTTTTCTTTTATGGTTGTTGCTCTCTGTGCTTTACACCAGGAAAATAAAATAAATGATTTTGGAAGAAAGATGATGAAGTGACAGGCACCAACACATATAAGGTGCTTAATAAATGTTTGTTGAATGAATCTCTTTCAGCTTAGTGTTAAATACAAACGTGATGAACACATTTATGGCTTCATTACAATTATTGATATAAATATAGATTAGGGCAGGGTAGAGAAGAGATTCTCTAACTCACCTTCTAAATATGCCTTCCAGGTTGTTATCAATGCAATCATCAATGCTCCTTGGAAACAGATGTCCAACTGATTCTAAATCCAATTAATTCTAAATAAACACAACTATTACCATCTGACCTTCATTTTGTTTGTAAGAAAGAAAAATGTCTTGTTGAAAAACAGGGTATACTACGACTGTAATAGCCTAGTCATCTAACAGGGCTTGGTGGGACTTGTTCTTAGTGAAAGGCTAGCTCCTAATAATCATTTTCTTCCCTAAGTGCTCTCAAGTCATCTGTTTAATAACTTATTCTAGAATTTTATCAGGGCTCAGTAACACTTACTGATCAGATTTCACTTTTCCTTCCTTTTAACATACTACTACAAAAGTATTTTATGGGGCACCTGGGTGGCTCAGTGGGTTAAGCCTCTGCCTTCGGCTCAGGTCATGATCCCAGCATCCTGGGATCAAGCCCCACATCAGGCTCTCTGCTCAGCAGGGAGCCTGCCTCCCTTCCTCTCTCTCTCTGCCTCTCTGCCTACTTGTGATCTCTGCCAAATAAATAAATAAAATCTTTAAAAAAAAAAAAAGTATTTTAGTACTTCTCCCCTTCCACATGATTCTGCAATTATAAAGACTGATTCTTAGTACCATGCAATGTAATTAACAAAGAGAACTCACTGAATGTAGTGAGCCATTCTTTAATTTTTGCTCATTTATCTTGGAAGTAAACCCTTTAAAAAAAGAACCATTATTTTCCCCCACCTCAGGATCTTTCCCTGAATGAAAAAGATGGGGCTTTCTGTTCTACTATTTTTTTTTAAAGATTTTTATTTATTTATTTGACAGATAGATCACAAGTAGGCAGAGAGGAAGGCAGAGAGAGAGAGGAAGGGAAACAGGCTCCCTGCTGAGCAGAGAGCCTGACTCGAGGCTCGATCCCAGAACCCTGGGATCATGACCTGAGCTGAAGGCAGATGCTTTAACCCACTGAGCCACCCAGGCGCCCCTGTTCTACTATTTTTAATAAATTAAAAGTTCATCTTGATACTTCATAGTTGAGGAGCCTGGTATAGGATATCCCAGACTTTACTTTTTAGATAATAGTTCAAAACCAATTGGTGTCAGCAACGACATAGAATTATTACTCTTTCATTGCTGCTTCATGATTTTAAAAATCTACTTTCTATCTGAGAAGCTTCATGTCTCTGGTTAAAGAGATGCCAGGGCACCTGGGTGGCTCGGTTGGTTGGGCAGCTGCCTTCAGCTCAGGTCATGATCCTGGAGTCCCTGGATCGAGTCCCACATCGGGCTCCCAGCTCCATGGGGAGTCTGCTTCTCTCCCTGACCTTCTCCCCTCTCATGCTCTCTCTCACTCTCTCTCTCTCTGAAATAAATAAATAAAATCTTTAAAAAAAAAAAAGAGATGCCAAAGACTGAAGTCATCCACAAGAAATAACTGGTCACATCCAAAATGTATACTAACAGAATAAATGTAACTTTTTATCAGTAACTAGTAAACTAGCATCCTTTTTCATTCTAAATTTGCCTAGAAAAAAGTAAGAAAACCTATTTTTATAAATGTATAGGTTCTGAAATTTATAAACCAAAATAGGGATATATCGTATGTACTGCTAGTTTTCCTTATCTTAAAATGGAAACCAGTTGAATTGATTTTTATTCCTAATCATCACTGTCCCTTATTCATAGTTCAATTCTGATTCATACATTTTTTTGATTTGGGGATGTACCACAGTTAAGTGAGTGAGAATTTTGAAAGCAAATACTTACAATCTAGATTCAGTCACTTATTAGCCAACTAACCTTAAACCCTTTAAGTGAACTTAAACAATATGTACTGACTTCATAAAGTGTCCATAAGGACTAAATGAGATACTGCATGTAACGCACTTGACCCAGGGCCTACCTCTTCCTCTCTATCACCGACTCCCACTGCCCACCAAGACAGCTATTACCACTGTCATCATTCAACAAATACTTATTGAGTACAAAAACAAATGAACCAAATGCGGTTCATTTGTAAGTGAGGAATTTCATTGTAAATGAAGAATTTCATTCTTGTTTGTCATACATACCCACTGTGTGCTATCAAATCCAATTCGGTTTCCTTTGGATTTTGATAAACCAGCTCCATTCTAAGAAGATAACAAAAAATTTTTAGTAAATTCAAAGCTATCTTCCTCTGCCTTATTTCACTTGGCATACAGAGAACAAACTGGTGGCAGCTAAAGGGGAGGAGGTGGGAGGATGGGGAAAATGAGTGAAGGGGAGTGGGAGATATAGGCTTCTAGTTATGGGATGAATAAGCCACGGGGGTGAAAGGGACACATGGGGAATACAATCAATGGTACTCTAACAGTGTTGCATGATAGATGGTAGCTACACCTGTGGTGAGCACAGCATAACTATTGAATTGCTGTGTTGTACTAATGTACCAACTAATGTACAAACTAATGTACTAACTGCCGAATCACTGTGTTGAAACTAATGTAACACTGTGTGTCAACTATACTCCACTAAAAAATAATAATTTAAAAAAATATTCAGGTCTAGAGAATCAGAAGAAAGCATTATGAGTTTTCATCTGATAAGCCTCAAAATACTTTGAAAGTATTTTGAAGAGGAATGTCTAATTGTCTAGAGACAATAGGAAGAATGTTTCAAGACCTAAGAAAATCCAGGGAAGTTTCTTATGCCTTGAAAATGTTCTTTACCTATAAGATATAGATGGGAGGATGCTGAAGAACAGTAAGAATAGCCTTACCCTAAAAATGAAAAATACCCCCATTTCCTAAAAAGGAAACTCATCTCTCTGTTACACTGAAAATTTAAGGGCAGGGACCAAGTCCAGTCCTCTCTGTATTGACAGTGCCTAGTGTAGTGCTTAGTAATGAGTAAATGTTTAATGACGGTTTGTTAAATGCAGGGAAAGAAGCAGGAAAAGAGGAAGATATATCGAGTTATTAAGGTAAAGCCAGAACTGGTCTCTCCTCATAAGCTCTGCAACTTAGACAATAACATTTTCATACCAAGGGATATTTGAGAATAAAACACAAAGAGACAGCTTTGTAATCTTCATCCTTAAAAAGAGACTGCAAACTCTATAACATAGCCCTTGTTGCTCACCATAGCCCTCTATTAGTAGATGAGACTGAATTTCTGAGCTGTTTGCTTTCTCTGCTGGATCATTTCCATCAATATATAAATATGATATTATTTCTCTTATCTTAAAACAAACAAACAAACAAACAACTCCTCTTTTCCCAACTAACAATTTTCTGTCCTCCTTCAAGCAAAACCCTTAATGGGCTGTCTGTTCTCATTGCCTCCAAGTCCTCTCCTCATGGGCTCACAAGATTAAATTCATTCCTCCAAGTATTCATCAAGATCACCAATGACCTCCATGTTGCTAAACCCAGTGATCAATTATTACTCCTTGTCTTTTTTGTTTTGTTTTGTTTTAAATATTTTATTTATTTATTTGACAGACAGAGATCACAAGTAGGCAGAGAGGCAGGCAGAGAGAGAGGAGGAAGCAGGCTCCCCACTGAGCAGAGAGCCCGATGTGGGGCTCGATCCCAGGACCCTGAGATCATGACCCCAGCCAAAGGCAGAGGCATTAACCCACTGAGCCACCCAGGTGCCCCACTCCTTGTCTTTTTTGATCTATTAAGAATTGTAGATCATTTCTGTCTCACTCAAACACTTCCGTTGGTTGGCTCTCAGAATCCTGCCTACTTCTGGTTTTCCTGCTATTTCTTCCTGGCTGCTCCTTCTAATCTCATTTGTTAGGTCTTCCACTTCTGATGTTTTGGAGGGTCCCCAAAACCACACCATGAGACTTTTCTCCCATTTTTCTACTCTATGTTCACTTTCCTGGTAACTCATCTATTCTATTGGTTTTAAATACAATCTATACACTTATAACTCTCAATTTATATTTCCAACCAAATCAGTCCTTTGAATTCCAAATTTATTCAACTATCTATTCACCTTCTTCATCTGGCTGTCAAATAAGCATCTCAAACTTAACATGTATGAAAAAAAAAATCTAGATCTCTAACCATCCCTCAAGCTTACTTTTCCTAGTCTTTCCCATCTCAGTAAACAGCAACTTCCCTTTTCCAATTATCTAAGTCCAAAATACTAAAGTTATCCCTCATTCCTTTTTGTATTTTATACCCAACATCTAGCCCATCAACAAATTCTGATAGCTCTACTTTCCACTTTTCATGAACTCTACCACCAGTTCCCTTATCCAAGCCATCATCCTCTTGTGTAAATTACTAGAACAGCCTTCTAACTGGTCTGTGTTAGCCCTTGATCCAACAATCTATTCTCAACAGAGCATTCACTCTACCACTTTTTTTTTTTAGTCATATCATGTCACATATCAGCTCAAAACTTTCCTATGGCTCCTAATTTCACTTAGAATAAAAGCAAAAGTCCTTTACTGCCATATTCATTTCTTTGCTATTCTTAAAACTGCCAGGCATGTTCCTGCCTCAAGACTTTTGTGCTTTCTTTGGTCTCTAGGTATCCATATAGCTCATCCTTTTCTAGATATCCACATAGATTCCACATAGCTCATCCTTTCCAAATGTTTCCTCTATTTGTAATGCTCTTCTCAACCTTCTTTACCTGGAAAACTTATACTCATAAAACCAACTCAAAATATTATTTCATCCATTAAATAGTCAACCATAACCTCCCTAAGTAGGTTATTCAGCAGTTTTTCATTCCCTATAAACTCTGCAATTACCTAAGCTTGAAGGATCAAGGATAAGGACATAGGAAGATCCAGTTTTATAGAGGCCTGAAAATTACATAATTTTGGTGGCCCTTTTTAAGAAAAAGAATGCAAAAATATCTTCTGCAAACTTTACCAAAATATATAGCTTTGTAACATAACCCATAATACCTTAAAGCCATCTCATTTCATATCTTATCAGTGCTACAGTATTTTATTTGAACATATTCATATAAGACTCTATGAGTGAAGATGTAAGTTTTAGGACCTGAACTTGGCAATCTTTAGCAAGAAGCTTAAGATATCTGGGCCCCAGATAACCTACTTATGAAAAAATGATGAATGTAGGCTCGTGAGAAGCCTATAATAATTAAACACAATTTCACTTATCGAACAGTAAACTTTAATAGGACTACAATGTGTAAACTATTAATAGCTACCATCTATTGAGCATCTACCATATATCAAACACTAAGTGAGATGCATTTCATACATTATCTCAATCAGCAATGCTGCTATTAGGCCCATTTAAAGAAACTGAGGCTTGGGGCGCCTGGGTGGCTCAGTGGGTTAAAGCCACTGCCTTCGGCTCGGGTCATGATCCCAGGGTCGTGGGATCAAGCCCCGCATCAGGCTCTCTGCTCTGCGGACAGCCTGCTTCCTCCTCTCTCTCTGCCTCTCTGCCTACTTGTGATCTCTGTCTGTCAAATAAATAAATAAAATCTTAAAAAAAAAAAAAAAAAAGAAACTGAGGCTCAAAAAAGTTAGATGACTTTGCAGTAAGCCAAACAACCAAATGAGGATTTGAATTCGGGACTATGTGGGCCTCGAACTCAAGAATTAATGCTCTCGCCTCCTCTATCAAATTATAAGTTCCTTGAGAGCAGAACCTGTGTTCCATTTATCTCTGTATTCCTGTAAAGTGGCCTGTATATAACAAGTAATCAATAAACACAGACTGAATGAACACACAGAATTATAATCACAGTCCTGGTTGGTGCAGTAAAGAAACAATGAACAACTGACATTCCCTAGTGGGTCCTACAGACACCCTTTCCTTTGTGATGCAAACTGTCAGCCAATTACTTGAAAACTGGAGCTCACAAGGCCATCACACAAGAGTTTGTATTTCAAAGATCTAGAGAGTTGTTCTCTGGAATCTGAAGAGTCAAGTCCACCCATGTATGGAGTTGTAGCTAACCCAAGAGATATATTAATTCCTTCTCTTTAATGCTGTCAAATAACTAGATAATTCAGACCTCATTTAGAAAATCATAGAAAAGCTAAATCTGTCTAACCAGCTAGGACCAAAAGGAATTCTGTGGTGAAACCCTAGAAATCAAAAGTAGATCTCCTTAACTCTAAGATAGCAATAACCCTTCTTCCCTAACCAATGATAAGAGTACTCTCACCTGAAAAGCCTGAAAAGCTTTGCAGTCCTCAACATTTACTGCTGCAGGAACACACTACTACAAGCGGGCTGTGATCACAGATAAAACCAACTTTTCATTCCTGTCCTGCCTTTAATACATATTTAATACATAATCTCAAAAGTCCTTCTAAATTGCCTTGAAGTTCAAACATGATCTAAAAATCATGGTTTTTACACTGATGCTGCTGACCTATAAGTTAGTGCTGATCACGGCTGCCATTCTGTAATCTCCTGCTAACAAATCAAACTAATTTTATTGAACAAGAAATCATTTTATTTTTGTGAATTTTCTTTTATCTAAGAGAGACTGAGAATATGAGAATGTTGAACAAATGAGAAATGCAATTCAGATACAGTCAGTAACAAAGTTTATAAAACTGAGTTCTCTTCCTGTGTCACAAGAAACTATACTAGAATACTGGAGATCTATCTGTATTTCCCTAAAGTTTAAGTGAGATCTTGAAGTTTAATAAAAAGCTAAAAGTGTAGAGGCGCCTGGGTGGCTCAATGGGTTAAAGCCTCTGCTTTCGGCTCAGGTCATGATCCCAGCATCCTGAGATTGAGCCCCGAGTCAGGTTCTCCGCTCGGCGGGGAGCCTGCTTCCTCCTCTCTCTGTCTCTGCCTGCATCTCTGCCTACTTGTGATCTCTGTCTGTCAAATAAACAAATAAAATCTTAAAAAAAAAAAAGCGAAAAGTGTAAATATTTTCAACAAAATTGAAAAAATTTTACAAGTTGGGAGCTTCAGGGGCACTTGGCTAGCTCAGTCAATTAAGCGTCTACCTTCCGCTCAGGTCATGATCTTCCTGAGATGGAGTCCTGCATCAGGCTCCCTGCTTGACAGGGAGTCTGCTTCTCCCCCACCCCTGCTTGTTCTCTCTCTTTTTCTCTCTCTCTCTCTAATAAATAAATAAATAAATAAATAAATCTTAAAAAAAAAAAAGTTGGGAGCTTCAGCATCTACTACTCTAACTACACCTACTATTTTTAAATAAAGCATTTTTTTCCTGTTGGCATAAACTACTTGTATTCCTTACAGATCATATTTTATTTCCACACTAATAACATGCAAGAAGCATCCATACTTTCAGTAGCATCTGTCCCCAAATATAAATAAATGGAAGAAAGAAAACATTTCTCATTGCTTCTATCATCTTGTCAAAATGCCTGGCAAATGGTGACTTTTAAATAAAAATTTTTGAAATAATAAAGTTTAAAACTCCATTTTATAGAATGCAAAATTACTTGCCTAGGAATAGCTTAATATAATTGCCATATTTTTAATAAAAGTAACCTTTGATATTTCAGAACTTAGATGTTATCATTTCTACCTATTCTTTCATTAAGGTTTTATTTATTTATTTGACAGATAGAGATCACAAGCAGGCAGAGAGGCAGGCAGAGAGAGGGCGGAGAGGAAGCAGACTTCCTGCTGAGCAAAGAGCCTGACTCGGGGCTCAATCTCAGGACTCTGGGATCATGACCTGAGCTGAAGTCAGAGGCTTTAACTCACTGAGCCACCTAGGTGCCCCCATTTCTACCTATTATTAATAGTGAACTTAAAAAACAAGAACTCTAGTACAAAAAATACAAAGTTTTCAAACTTAACAGTATACAGGTTTAGTGAACTTTAATTTTATGCCTTATTTTGTTCAATTAATGAATATGGTGCTTATTACTACAGGAGTTTGTATGTCATGGATAATATAACAAATACAACTTTAATTATAAAATTGAAGATAATAATAAAAATAAGAGCTCATAGGGTGAGCTTAGTCTGTGGGTGGTTTAGTCGGTTGGGCATCCAACTCCTGGTTTTGGCTCTGGTCATGACCTCTGGGTCCAGGGATCAAGCCCTATGTCAGGCTCTGTGCTCAGCAGGTCTGGTTGAAGATTCTCTCTCTCTCTTTCCCTTTGTCCCTCCCCTTGCTGGTGTTCTCTCTCTCAAATAAATAAATAAATAAACCTTTTAGAAATAGCTCACAGACAAACCATAAGAGACTCTTAACTATAGAGAACAAACTGAGGGTTGATAGAGGGAGGTGGCTGGGGGATGGGCTAGATGGATGATGGGCATTAAGGAGGGCACTTGTTTTGATGAGCACTGGGTGTTATATGTAAGTAATGAATCACTAAGTTCTACTCCTGAAACCAGTAATACACTATATGATAACTAACTAGAATTTAAATAAAAACCTGAAACAAAATGAATGAATGAATGAAAGACATTACTTGAAAAAAAAATAAACCTTGTATTAGGTGACATCTTTCCTTAAAAAAAAAAAGCCCATATTTCCTGATTTGTATGTGACATGCACTGTTTCAAATGTTTTACATGCATTAATTAATTTGTTTAAGCTTCACAAGTCTACAAGGTGGTACTGTTATCATCCCTGTATTATAGATGAGGCAACAGAGCATTTAGAAGTAATTTACACAAGATCCCACAGCTAATAAACAGTACAGATAAGTTTAATCCCAGGCTTGAGTTTGTGCTTTTAACAACTAAAGCTATAATGCATTCAGGGGAAGGGGTCTGGATAGTAGTCATTTGTAGGAATTTAATGTATAATTAAGATGGGATTTTTAGGGATGCCTGGGTGGCTCAGTTGGTTAAGCAGCTGCCTTCGGCTCAGGTCATGATCCCAGCGTCCTGGGATCGAGTCCCACATCGGGCTCCTTGCCTGGCAGGGGGCCTGCTTCTCCCTCTGCCTCTGCCTTTCACTCTGTCTGCCTGTGCTCACTCTCCCTCTCTCTCTCTAACAAATAAATAAATAAAAACCTTAAAAAAAAAAAAAAAGATGGGATTTTTAAGGTAATGAATAGAATTCAAAAAGGGATACTGGTGCAAATCGTTAACCATCTGGGGAAAACTTAAAGTTAAATATCTAATTCATACCTTATCCCAAAGTAAATTTTATTTAGTTAAAAAATATAAATATAAATAGTATTTGATGAAAATACAGGTGAATATTTCCAGTCTTGGGCTACTTATGACATAAAAACCAGATCCCCTAAAGAAGAGAGCTATCTACTTAGAAATTAAATATAAATGTATTGGGAGAGTTATACATGAATATAAAGTTAAAAGGCAAATTAATAAACCAGGAAAAATGTTTGAGATATATATGATAAAGGTATACTATCCTTAAAACTATACAGAACACACCATCAGAAAAATATGCAGATGGGAATACAAAGAAATAAGAATAAAAAAAGAGGTGCGCCTGGGTGGCTCAGTGGGTTAAAGCATCTGCCTTCAGCTCAGGTCATGATCCTGGGGTCTTGGGATCAAGTCCCGCATCGTGTTCTCTGCTCAGCAGGGAGACTGCTTCCTCCTCTCTCTCTCTGCCTGCCTCTCTGCCTACTTGTGATCTCTGTCTGTCAAATAAATAAACGAAATCTTTAAAAAAAAAAAAAAGAAATAAAAAGAAGCAGTAAGTATATGGAAAGATGTTTAGCCCTGTTAGTAATCAAATAAATGACCACTAATAGAGTTTAATATTAGGAACAAGATTTTTGGGGTAGATGCCCTATGTTTAAATTCTATCTCCCTCATTTAATAATTATGTGACATTGGGTGCCTGGGTGGGTCAGTTAAGTGTCCAACTCCTGATTTTGGCTCAGGTCATGATCTCAGGGTTGTGAGATCGAGCCCCACATCAGGCTCCTCACTGGGCAGGGAGGCTGCTTAGGATTCTCTCTCTCCTTTTCCTTCTGCCCCTCCTCCTGTTTATGCTCTCTCTCTCTCTAAAGAGAAATGAATAATTATGTGACATTGGACAAATTAATAAATCTCAACAAACCTCAGTTTTTTTCTCTGGGAAAACAGAAAGCACAAAGATATACTCAACTTGTTGTTATGAGAATTAAATGTATGTGAAATGCTTAGCACAATGCCAAGCATATAAGCAACAAAAAGATGTTGGCTGCTGTGGCAGACACTGCGTAAGCTGACCTGACACCCACTTTCACACTTTCTTTCTGCAATCTCTATTACGAAGTGTGGAAAAGCTAAACAACAACAACATGGTAGTAAAACCTTGCTTTCCCAGATTATTTTATATCTGGAAATCTGCTGGTTAATGTCACAAAAGTAGAAGCCTTCTAGAATGCAATATTTCTTCTTCCAGCCTTGTCTAGCACAAGAAAAATGTCAAGAGAAGTTTAGAAGCTCTGAACTTAAAGGTAAAAGTGACAAATAACCCTCTATTTGTCTAAACTACTATTAGTCATCCGAAAGCATCCTAACTAATACAGATACCATTGCTGTCATTACTATTGCTATTATTTCCACATTTGGAAAGGGTACAGAAAATCAGGCACACTACTCATCCTTATGGAATATAAACCTGCGATATGTGACAAAACCTAAAACATGCATATTAGATCCAGAAATTCCACACTAGGACGTTCTCCTAAGAAAATAATCAGAAAGGGGTAAGAGATGTCACACAAAGACATTCGTTTATAGATAAACAGCCAAGATAGCTGGTAGCCTCAGTATTTTTCAATTATTTTAAAAATAATTTAGCCTGGATGGGGCGCCTGGGTGGCTCAGTAGTTATAAGCCTCTGCCTTTGGCTCAGGTCATGATCTCAGGGTCCTGGGATCGAGCCCCATATCGGGCTGTCTGCTCAGCAGGGAGCCTGCTTCCTCCTGTCTCTCTGCCTGCCTCTCTGCCTACTTGTGATCTCTGACAAATAAATAAATAAAATCTTAAAAAAAAAAATTTAGCCTGGAAAGAATGGAGTAAAGTACAGACTGTCAGCCCTGGATGTTAGAAATTGTGTGATTTGTGTAGGCAAGTTACCTAATATCTCTGTTATTTGGTTTTCTCATCTGTACAATAAGATCTAGCAACCCCATATAACAACGCCGCGTAATTAACTTGCCCAATCTTAAAGCCTAATACGCATTACTTTCTGTCAGATCTGCAAGTCAGCCAGGCAGCTACACCTTGGTCTGCTTCATACATCCCATCCAGGGCCCAGACTGGAGGGGCAGAATCTACCCACGGCACATTCTTCTCCTGGCAGGCCAGGGTTGAACAAAGGGCAAGTCATGTAACAGCCCCTTTGAAATTTCTGCATATGTCTGTTACATTCCACCAGCCAAAGTAAGTCCATGGTCAAGGTCAACTAGGGCAGAGAAGTATCCTCCCCTAGAATGGGAGGGAGAATTACACTGTACTAAAATAAACTAATTTTGGTATTTTATCAAAATTATTTATTATTCAGTTCTTTCCAATAAGGGGTGATGTGTTTAGAAGAATAACAATTTTTATATAACTGTATCAGAAAAAATTTCAATAGATTAAACATTACTGAAACTTGGCACCTTTGACTAGTGTGTTATTATAGTAACATTTAACTACAATGGTGAATTGTTTGCCACACTTCACAAAGATGAGAATCTCAGTAGGAACTATTTCTGTAAGAATTTGAAAAACTGAGATTAATTTTATGTACTGAAATAGGGAACTATGTTAGGAAAATATACAGTTAAAATGAAGCCTAATGATGGGAAAGAGAAAAAATATTACCTTTGCTGATAAATAGTGCTTGTAGTAGTACAACTGAAACAGCAGAAATGCAGAACTTGCCAAAGTTAAAAGCGCCAAAATCACGTTCTTATTGATTCTACTCATTAGTCTGCGGTGCTCACTTGGTTGTCTTTTGAGAGTAACCGTGTTCGTTTCATCTTTTTTGGATAAGAAGACACTCTCGTTTTCTGTAAGCAAAAAAGATATTTCTAAAGAAACAAAAACCTACTTTTAATTTTTCACCTCTAATAACCAGCACCACAACAAAGAAAAAGTTACCTAAAGTTCTACAGAACATTTGTTGATTTGCTAATTTCCTTTCCTAAGTAAATAGATATAAGACCAAACAGGAAAGAACAAAAATATTTATCATGGCATTTTACAAACAACAACTGCAAATAACAAACATAAATGGGATATCTGTAAAACCTGACCAACAGAGATCTGGGGACTTCTCCTAGTTTCTGATTCAGTAGCTCTGGTATGGGGCTTCCGAATATGCTCTTCTGACAAGTGGTCAGGCCTTGCTGCTGCTGCTGACCACACGAAGAACCACAACCAATTCCACAGAAGAAATTGAGAAAATTTTTAGTCAAGAAACTTCATCTGTATGATAGTTTTTTGTTTTTTGTGATCTAGGATATAGTCAGTCTTGATAAATATCTCATATATGTTTTCAGTTTTTTGCAAATGTAAATAATGTGTAAAGATAAAAAATTTTATTCTTTCATCTTTGGTTGCATCTGACTATTTAGGATAAGAAATTTAATATAGTTCTATTTCTTTGTACCTCCTATGCACTATTTGATTTTGGCTAAACATATTCTATTTAGTTTTCAAGTGTTCATCTTTATTCCTTTAAATATACTAACACCTCTATTCCTTGACGTCTAAACTTTTTATCCTTTGTTCTCAAGCTGGATAAGAAGAGGATTTCAGCAAAGTTATACTTACCCTCCTGCTTTTTCTCCTCCTTCAATCAAGATTTTTATTAGTTATTTCTACCATGTTACAGTTCTATTATATTCTGTTACTACAAATCTCAGTTATTTCGCTGTTGTTCATACTATCTTCCCTGTCAGTCCTTTTGCTGAATCATCTCCATTCATCTATTGAATGGCTGATATTCATCTTCTTACAGTTAATCAAAAAACTTATAGATACTATTTACCTTGAGTTCTTACATTGTTCAAATAAACTTGTCAGCTGAGAGTTAGACTAAGATTATACTTTCTTTCCCCTGATGACTTGTAGGCTTTGTACCACTGTTCTATAATGCTAAAAATTCCCTTCATAGTATCTGATCCTTCCCCTAGGACTCTCCTACAGGTAAATTAACCTTCTTAATGGGATGAACAGAGAATGCATTCCTTACCTCTGAGATCCAATTTTTTAAAAACTAGGCCACATAATGATGTTGATGACTGTACAGTTGACCCTTGAACAACATGGGTTTGAATTATATGGATCCACTTATAAATGGATTTTAATAGTACATTACTGTAAGTTCATTTTCCTTATGGTTTTCTTAATAACATTTTTTTTCTCTAGCTTACCTTATAGTAAAAATACAGTATATAATACATTTGGCATATGTGTTAACCAACTGTTTATGTTATCAATAAGGCTTCTGGTCAATGGCAGGCTATTAGTAGTTAAGATTTTTAGGAAGTTAAAAGTTAATGCACAGATTTTCAACTGCATGGGCGGGGGGTCGGTGTCACTAACCCCCACACTGTTCAAGGGTTAATGTATACTAATTTTTCTTTATTACCTGCCCTTTTGATCTGCAGAACTAAGATTTCTTTAGTAGGAAGTTTCTTAAGTTAGACATTTCAATATTTTTCTGTTCTATTGAATTCTCTATTTCCAGAACAAAATTGAGCATTCGTTTCATCTCTTTTCATTTTCATTTCACTTTGTTCAACTTTCAAAAGCCTGTCGCCATACCCTTTACTGACTTTTCAACAGTGTTAATTCTCCCTTTTGCTTCCAAGATGGCCATTTATTTCTCTGATTTTATTTTTCTTCCTTTTCTTTCTTGAGCTCTGCCAGAATATGATTTATCATCTCCTGTTGACTTACTATTTCTCCCTGACCAATAAACCTTGTCTATTATTTTATTTTTTTTAAAGATTTTATTTGTTTATTTGACAGACAGAGATCACAAGTAGGCAGAGAGGCAGGCAGAGCGAGCGGGGGGGCGGGGGGGAGCAGGCTCCCTGCTGAGCAGAGAGCCCGTTGCGGGACTCCATCCCAGGACTCTGGGATCATGACCTGAGCCGAAGGCAGAGGCTTTAACCCACTGAGCCACCCAGGCGCCCCCCCTTGTCTATTATTTTAAAGAAGTGATTGTTTCATTAAATTTGTTAGACCAATACAGTTTCCTCATGTTTCTCATGTCACTTGTTTTTCCGTTTCTTTTTTCCTTTTTCTTGCAGCATTTTTGTGTAGGTACTCTGCTTGTTTCCTTTTTATGATTTACCCGTGAATGATGTGAACTCTACTAGGATCAGTTATTTGCAAGAGGACTGTGGAAGGAAGAAGCAGGCTTGGTTCTAGACTAAAAGGTCGTCACTGATGTACAAGAAAGCATTTTATGACACAGTGTTTTGTGCATGTGTGGGTTAGAGAAAGATAGACAAAGAGAATGTGTCTGAGAACAAGTGAGATAAAGTTGTTTAGCCATGACTTCTTGCTTCACCAAGAAAGTGTGTTCTGCAAACACGGTTTATCTCTGTTTTCTCCTTTGCTCTTCCTTTCCTGGCAGTTCATGCAGCCAAACAATCCAAGGAAGCTCTCACTGCCTTCCTATACATCCTGATCCCACTGTAAAGAAAAGATCTCTCTCATGTTGCTCTACAAGCTCTGAGATCTCTTCCTACTAGCTCCCTCTTTTAATTTCTTCCTGCTTACATTGGACAACATTTCTCAAATATTTTGGCTTGGGGTTATAGGACTTCTGGTCTCATCAAAGATGTAATCTCTGTGTCTCATTCTCCTTGTTGTTTCAGGGTAAGTTCAGATAGAAGAAGGAAACAATGTCTCTACTGTGCCATCTTAAAAATCAAAAGTCTTGGCTTAGAGTTTTAAAACAACACAAATGAGTTTCCAGAGCCTACATGAAGCAAACATGATATTATATGAAGCCAACAAACTACTTAAGACAAATGATACCAACACTAATATGAATAATCCATTTGATGTGCAGATAATGTATGGAGCAAAAACAAATGAATAAATCACGATCATGTTCTGTTTCCTCAAACTATAAAAACTAGCAACATATATAAAATAACATTGATGATGACATTAGTTTTTGCTGTCAGCTAAAATCTGCTAAAATAAAACAAATACTCTGATAAAAGTAGCTCACCAGATAACAAGAAGAATACCCTTCATTTTCAATATTTCAGTGCAGTTTCTTGTGATTATATTAAAAAGTGCACCAACATATTGTATACTGATTCCTATGTAATTTTCTAAAGTGGCATTCAGAGTATGCCATAACTGAGACTCTTCTTGCTTGAATAAACAGAAAGAAAGCATAAAAGGCCTATATATACTACTACAGAAACGTAAGGTTCAAATTATTGTTTTGTTCTCTTTTTTGGGCATGCTTCTAACCTATAATTAACATAAATAAATATATATAACATAAAATAAACCTCCAACAATGAAAACACAACGGTCCAAAATCTGTGGGACACAACAAAGGCAGTCCTGAGAGGAAAATATATAGCGATACAAGCCTATCTCAAGAAACAGGAAAGGTCTCAAATACACAACCTAACCCTACACCTTAAGGAACTCAAGAGAGAACAACAAAGAAAGCCTAAACCCAGCAGGAGAAGAGAAATAATAAAGATCAAAGCAGAAATCAATGAAATAGAAACCAAAAAAACAATAGAACAAATCAATGAAACTAGGAGCTGGTTCTTTGAAAGAATTAATAAGATTGATAAACCCCTGGCCAGACTTATCCAAAAGAAAAGAGAAAGGACCCAAATAAATAAAATCATGAATGAAAGAGGAGAGATCACAACCAACACCAAAGAAATACAAACAATCATAAGAACATATTATGAACAACTCTATGCCAACAAATTCGACAATCTGGAAGAAATGGATGCTTTCCTAGAGACATATAAACTGCCAAAACTGAACCAGGAAGAAATAGAAAACCTGAATAGGCCCATAACCAGTAAGGAGATTGAAACAGTCATCAAAAATCTCCAAACAAACAAAAGCCCAGGGCCAGATGGCTTCCCAGGGGAATTCTACCAAACATTTAAAGAAGAATTAATTCCTATTCTCCTGAAACTGTTCCAAAAAATAGAAATGGAAGGAAAAGTTCCAAACTCATTTTATGAGGCCAGCATCACCTTGATCCCCAAACCAGACAAGGATCCCATCAAAAAAGAGAATTACAGACCAATATCCTTGATGAACATAGATGCGAAAATTCTCACCAAAATACTAGCCAATAGGATCCAACAGGACATTAAAAGGATTATTCACCACGACCAAGTGGGATTTATTCCAGGGCAGCAGGGTTGGTTCAACATCCGCAAATCAATCAATGTGATACAGTATATTAACAAAAGAAAGAACAAGAACCATATGATACTCTCAATAGATGCTGAAAAAGCATTTGACAAAGTGCAACATCCCTTCCTAATCAAAACTCTTCAAAGTGTAGGGATAGAAGGCACATACCTCAATATTATCAAAGCCATCTATGAAAAACCCACAGCAAGTATCATTCTCAATGGAGAAAAACTGAGAGCTTTTCCATTAAGGTCAGGAACACGGCAGGGATGTCCGCTATCACCACTGCTATTCAACATAGTACTAGAAGTCCTAGCCTCAGCAATCAGACAACAAAAAGAAATTAAAGGCATCCAAATTGGCAAAGAAGAAGTCAAACTATCGCTCTTTGCAGATGATATGATACTATACGTGGAAAATCCAAAAGGCTCCACTCCAAAACTGCTAGAGCTTGTACAGGAATTCAGTAAAGTGTCAGGATATAAAATCAATGCACAGAAATCAGTTGCATTTCTTTACACCAACAAGACAGAAGAAAGAAAAATTAAGGAGTCAATCCCATTTACAATTACACCCAAAACCATAAGATACCTAGGAATAAACCTCACCAAAGAGGCAAAGAATCTATACTCAGAGAACTATAAAGTACTCATGAAAGAAATTGAGGAAGACACAAAGAAATGGAAAAATGTTCCATGCTCATGGATTGGAAGAATAAATATTGTGAAAATGTCTATGCTACCTAAAGCTGTCTACACATTTAATGCAATGCCTATCAAAATCCCATCCAATTTTTTCAAAGAAATGGAACAAATAATCCTAAAATTTATATGGAACCAGAAAAGACCTCGAATAGCCAAAGGAATATTGAAAAAGAAAACCAAAGTTGGTGGCATCACAATTCCAGACTTCAAGCTCTACTACAAAGCTGTCATCATTAAGACAGTATGGTACTGGCACAAAAACAGACACATAGATCAATGGAACAGAATAGAGAGCCCAGAAATAGACCCTCAACTCTATGGTCAACTAATCTTTGACAAAGCAGGAAAGAATGTCCAATGGAAAAAAAACAGTCTCTTCAACAAATGGTGTTGGGAAAATTGGACAGCCACATGCAGAAAAATGAAATTGGACCATTTCCTTACACCACACACGAAAATAGACTCAAAATGGATGAAGGACCTCAACGTGAGAAAGGAATCCATCAAAATCCTTGAGGAGAACACAGGCAGCAACCTCTTCGACCTCAGCCGCAGCAACTTCTTCCTAGGAACAACGCCAAAGGCAAGGGAAGCAAGGGAAAAAATGAACTATTGGGACTGCATCAAGATCAAAAGCTTTTGCACAGCAAAGGAAACAGTCAACAAAACCAAAAGACAACTCACAGAATGGGAGAAGATATTTGCAAACGACATATCAGATAAAGGGCTAGTATCCAAAATCTATAAAGAACTTATCAAATTCAACACCCAAAGAACAAATAATCCAATCAAGAAATGGGCAGAGGACATGAACAGACATTTCTGCAAAGAAGACATCCAGATGGCCAACAGACACATGAAAAAGTGCTCCACATCACTGGGCATCAGGGAAATACAAATCAAAACCACAATGAGATACCACCTCACACCAGTCAGAATGGCTAAAATGAACAAGTCAGGAAATGACAGATGCTGGTGAGGATGTGGAGAAAGGGGAACCTTCCTCCACTGTTGGTGAGAATGCAAGCTGGTGCAACCACTCTGGAAAACAGCATGGAGGTTCCTCAAAAAATTGAAAATAGAGCTACCTTATGACCCAGCAATTGCACTACTGGGTATTTACCCTAAAGATACAAGATGGGATCGGGAGGGAAACAAACCAAAAGAGACTCTTAATGTCATAAAACAAACTGAGGGGGGTGGGGGGGAGAGGGGTCGGGAGAGGGTGGTGGGGTTACATTATATGTTTAAATAAAGCTTAAAAAAAAAAATAAACCTCCAACACATATCATCAATCACTTAATTCTACTGTTATCAAGATGATATCTAATTACCTTTATTATTTTTTGTAAATGCCAAGGCAATTCAATTGCAAAGGACTATTCACCTATCAAAACATTCCTTTTGGGGCTCCTGGGTGGCTTAGTGGTTTAAGCCACTGCCTTCGGCTTGGGTCATGATCTCAGGGTCCTGGGATCGAGCCCCACATCGGGCTCTCTGCTCAGCGGGGAACCTGCTTCCCCCCACTGCCAGCCTGCCTTTCTGCCTACCTGTGATCTGTGTCAAATAAATAAATAAATTCTTAAAAAAAACAAACAAACAAAAAAAAAAACCTCTTTTTTGCTAGCACGATCTCTTTATTAGGAATGTTTACCACTTTAAAAGGAAAAATGTGATACTTGTAAGAGAGGCCAAGGCTTATTGATTTTACCTCTAAAATATCTCCGGCATCAACTCCCTCTTTTCTCTTCACTGTCACTCTAATTTAGACTCTAATTGTACCTCATGTCCCAATTTCAAGTGAACCCTCGGTCTCCACTTTCTACCTACCCATAACCTCACCTACACAGTGACAGATATACCAAGTTGCTGATAGATGAATCAAGATATGCCACGATAACAATTTTTCAGTGACTCTCTACCACCTACAAATAAGGTTCCAATTCCAAACAAGAGAATTCACAATTGACTGAACACAAGCAAATTCTGTAGGCTTCTCCTACTTCATACACCCTGAAATTTTTGCCCAAGGATTCCTAGAATACATACCACACCTTTCTGCCTCTGCTTTTGCTCATTCCCTCTTGCGTGAAATGCTCTCATCCATTTCCACAAAACTAGCTCAACACCTCTTTTCATAACTCGAGAAGAGTAACCCTTGTATAAAGTCTCTCATGCTCTTCTAAGTCAAAATTAATCTCTCCCATCTCTAAACTCCTAGTTTTGCCTTCCTGCTGGGAACATTTACTGTCTACCTTATAAGCACAGAGGCCACAAAAAGCTAAGCACTGGAGACAAAATGATAAATAAGATAGTTTCCTATTTTCTAAGAGTTTAGAGATGAACAGAAGAATGGTGGTGTTGGGGTGCCTGGGTGGCTCAGTGGGTTAAAGCCTCTGCCTTTGGCTGGGGTCATGATCCCAGGGTCCTGGGATCGAGCCCTGCATCGGGCTCTCTGCTCAGCAGGGAGCCTGCTTTCCCCTTTCTCTGCTTGCCTCTCTGCCTACTTGTGATCTCTTTCTCTGTCAAATAAATAAATAAAATCTTTTAAAAAAAGAAAAAGAATGGTGGTGTTGATAGTGATGGAAGGTGTGATGTATCTACAGAACAGCATGGGAAGTTTTTTCCAAAATGTAAACCTCATTCCTTACCACCCCCACATCTAGTTTGTAATAGACTCTATTAGAAGCAAATATGGAGGCAATGTAAACAGTGTTATTGCTATGAAGCCGTAGGCACAAGTTACTATAAGAGCACAAGGAGAGGCTTTTACTACCTTCCATTTTAGATTATACTGATCAGTACAGACGAATCACTCCCCTTACCAGCCTAAAACTGGCTGAATTAAGAAATAACATGTATGCTTACTATACTCAAATACGTTGCACAATACTCGAGTACACAAAATTATTTTTTAAAGTTTTTATTTTAAGAAGTTCTCTGTCCCACAGGAACTTTTATGTTAAAACAATATATAAAATATGAAAGAGTGATTTTTTATTAGAATTTAAAGACCATACTTTGTTACAACCCTGAAGAAACATTTAAAAATAACATATGGAGAAACAAACAGAAACAAAATTAAAACATTCTTTGTGTAGGGGCGCCTGGGTGGCTCAGTGGGTTGGGCCGCTGCCTTCGGCTCAGGTCATGATCTCAGGGTCCTGGGATCGAGTCCCGCATCGGGATCTCTGCTCAGCAGGGAGCCTGCTTCCCTCTCTCTCTCTCTCTGCCTACTTGTGATCTCTGTCTGTCAAAAAAAAAAATAAAAAAAAAAAAAAAAAAAAGGTCATTTAAAAAAAAAAACATTCTTTGTGTATACATTTCTTTTTTTTTTAAGATTTTATTTATTTATTTGACAGACAGAGATCACAAGCAGGCAGAGAGGCAGGCAGAGAGAGAGGAGGAAGCAGGTTCCCTGCCGAGCAGAGAGCCCAATGCGGGACTCGATCCCAAGACCCTGGGATCATGACCTGAGCTGAAGGCAGATGCTTTAACCCACTGAGCCACCCAGGCGCCCCTATACATTTCTGTTTATATGTGACATTTTACCTATCATAATAAAAGTTCTGGGGAGTATAAGTAATGTATTTTTTTACTTATACTTAGGGAAAGCTTCCTAAAGAAGACAGGATATCATGTCTAATGAAAAAGAGATAAGCATTGTAGAGATAATAAATTAAAATGAGGGGAAAATAAAGGGAAAAAAGACAGCAAATGTTTTCAGAAAAATATATAATGCAGACACTAAGGGGAGTTAGGAGGTTTAAGTAACTCAAAGATCTTCAAGATCTAATGCAAATATGAGGTTAATTTAAGTATGGTATATTACAGCAAAGAATGCGTCTCAGATGACACGGAAGACTGCCATCCCTAGTGCCATAAACCGAAAATGGGCAATGAAAGGATAAGGTAGATCTGCTTCCCAATGGACCTTTAATGGGTTATGGGTGTCAGAGCTATCAATCCTCTCAAGTTTTGGGCCTGGGGTAGCCAGAGCCCAAGACTGGTCATCGCCAGCCAAGAACAAACACATTCTTATATCCTTTATTATCAATTTCACTACGTGTCAAGACATGAAACAGTTTGGAAAAAAACTGGTGATCGATCAAAGCCATACACAAATGTGAAGGGAAATACAAAAGATGGGAAATTCAAAACAAATTCTCAGGCTCTCTCTATAACCAAGAACAGTATTTCATGTTCTTTCAGCTTCCCATCTGCCCATTTTACATTATTTGTTTTTTGCAGGTAATGGCAATGAAAGACTCTGACATCTGGCTTACCTGACATCCCATGAAAATCACCACCACCACTCCTTTGAGAAACATTTGAGTAAGGATCTGTCTGAAAGAATGCCTAAGTGCCTGATTTTTTATTCCATTTTTCCCTACTCCTGACTTCTGGATCATTTCTCTTGACATGAGAGGCCCTCCAACAAGAAATGTCAGCCTTGACACTTAACTTAGGTTCACAGATGATGTGTGTTAGCCTGTTCCCCTCAATACTGCTAGGTCCCAACTTACTTAGGGACATGAGAGAAAGGAGAGAGAGGCATTGTTGGTATGAATCAGAAAGAACTGAAATTCAAATATGGCTTGCCGTGCAAAATGAAACAGACTAACCCACAGAGAAGAGGACAGTATAATTAGGCAAAGGCACAATTAGAGAGTTGAGGCAGAATTTTAGAAAGCACAAAGAGAAAATGCTTCTGCAAATGTATTCAAGGTTAAGACATGAAAAAAAAATCAACATTTTCAGCTGCTATAAGTAAAAAAAGGCCCAGTAGCAATAGATGCTACCCATCTTCCCTAAATACTGCCAGTCTTTCTTGTTGTTCATTTCCTTTTCTTTCACGGCTAACGTCTTGATAGTTATCAGTAGCCTGGGAGTTAAGGTTATACTGCACAGGGTTAAGAATTATCTTTATCTGCTTACCACTCATTTACTTCTTAACCTTTTGCAATATAACCTCTATTTCGACTTGCTGACACATAGGATTAAAGAAAATAGTCTGTTTGATACTCCAGAAACATTGCAAATATATAGTGACTCCTTTCTAAATGACTAGAGAATGGTAAGGTTCTGCAAACAATGTCTGGAATGAAAAAACCTAGATAAAAAAGTCTAGCTGAGAAAGGAAATGAAGATAGAAGGGGATATTACAAGGGCAAAGTAAAAAGGTGAAGAAAGTGGTGTTGTTAAATATGCCTATGATCCTCTGCTGGATATAAAATCCAGACGGAAGTTCTCTTTACATTCTCTTGCTCTTAATCATTTTATCAGGGATACTTCCCTAATCTACTGGCTAATTATGACTTATAAATATTCTAGCTGACTGCTGGATATGTCTTCTTGAACATTCCACTACCACCTAAAACGAATCACTGCCCACCTTCACACCAGATTTCCTCCATGACTTGACCATCTATTTTGTTAATAGTATCCTTATATTCTCAATTACTTATGTTCAAAACAAAAGTTTTTGCAGTTCTAACTCTGCATCTGATGAGTCAACAAACTGTGTATCCTTCTAAAAACTATCGTTTCTTTTCCATTTGCGTATAGTTAGCCTCGTTTAGAGGCCTTATTACCTCTGTCTAGATAAAAAGCCTCCTACATGAATATCCTACTATTAGACTTTCCTCAAAATACCCATCTTAGGGATCAAAGTCAAATTATTTCTAGCATACCTCTTTGTGTCACTTCCGCTGCTTTAATACCTTCTATGGCTGATTTTGTACTATTCTTTTATACGAATCTGCTGATACAGTGCCATCTCACCTGGGTGCCTTCATCTATGCTATTCCTTCTATCTACAAGGCTCTCTCTCTCCCGACTTCCCTGCCCCTCTCACTGTCTACTCAGTAGTTAAGAGTACACGCTCAAAGACAAACTGCTCTCCTCAAATCCTGCTCTGCCACTTGTAACGTGTAGGACTTTGGGAAGGTTACCTAATGTCTTTGTGCCCTTATCTTCAGAGTGTATCTATTAATTGTACTTGACACAAAAGGCTCTTCTGAGGATTGAACACATTAATTCATGAAAAGCACTGAATAGCATCTAGAACATCAGAGTATACAGTAATGCCAGCAATAATTAATAATAGTCATCTTAAAGGTCTACTAATAATTTCCTTTGCTCTCAGACAAAGTCCCCCTCTCTTATATTTCCACACCACTGTATATCTATACTATCTTTAGTACAGAATTAGTCTTAAATTACAGTCCCTTGAGACAGGAGGCTACCGTTCATGTTTTTTTAATCCCATGGTATTCTTCTGCATTTCAAACTCTTCCACAATAGAAGTTAAGCACAAACACAATCTTAAAAGCAACTTTTTACAGACGAGAAGAGTTCTGTGTGGCCAGAAGAGTACAAAAAAATGAGATGAATGATGAATGCAAGCAGGTGCAGGTGAAGAGTGATAGCCAGAGTTTATAACAGAGGTCAGTTTGAGGTGCTACCTCGTTCATTCATTCTTCCATTAACTTCATAGATATTGCTGAACCCGATGTACTAGACACTGGGCAAGCTGCTTGCAGTTCCCTGTCACAAGACTATAGGATATAAACAAAAGATCATGGTTTTTTCAAAGGCACTGGAAACTTGAGGAACCAAGGACTTTTTTTTTCTTTTTTGACCCAACCATTATTTATATAGGCTATTCCTTGGGGTCATTTAGAGCTACTTTAGTTAGCATATACTCCAGAGTAACAACAGTGGTTGTCTTTGGATTGGGTGGAGTGAAGGTATTTTTTCTGTTTATCCTATGTGAACATCAATTGATTTTCAAATATTAAAAAATTTTTTTTGACTTTTAAAAGTTTTCTTTCATTCTGTGTCAATTAACAAATACTCATTTACTACAGCTTACATGTTATAAGATTTAATTATGTTAATCCCTTCCCATTTTTTGAGTAACAGACTGCTGTTAAACCAAGTTATTTTTAACTGAGTAGAGTCTTCCCCTCAAGAATGCAAGTACTTGACTGGTTGGTTAACATGTGGATATTGAGCTTAGTAAAATTATATAACTAATAGAATCAAACACAGGGCTCAGATGTATCAAGTACTTAAAACAATATATAAAAACTTACTGATTAAGAATCTACATTTTAGGGACGCCTGGGTGGCTCAGTTGGTTAAGCAGCTGCCTTCGGCTCAGGTCATGATTCCAGCGTCCTGGGATCGAGTCCCACATCGGGCTCCTTGCTCGGCAGGGAGCCTGCTTCTCCCTCTGCCTGCCTCTCTGTCTGCCTGTGCTCACTCTCTCTCTCTCTCTAACAAATAAATAAATAAAATCTTTAAAAAAAAAAAAAAAGAATCTACATTTTAGGGACGCCTGGGTGGCTCAGTTGGTTGAGCGGCTGCCTTCGGCTCGGGTCATGATCCCAGCGTCCTGGGATTGAGTCCCACATCAGGCTCCTTGCTCGGCAGGGAGCCTGCTTCTCCCTCTGCCTCTGCCTGCCGCTCTGTCTGCCTGTGCTCGCTCGCTCTCTCTCTCTAATAAATAAAATCTTAAAAAAAAAAAAAAGAATCTACATTTTACACAAATCAAAACCACAGTGAGATACCACCTCACCTCAGTCAGAATGGCTAAATTTAACAAGTCAGGAAACGACAAGTGTTGGCGAGGATGCAGAGAAAGGGGAACCCTCCTACACTGTTGGTGGGAATGCAAGCTGGTGCGGCCACTCTGGAAAACAGCATGGAGGTTCCTCAAAAAGTTGAAAATAGAGCTACCTTATGACCCACCAATTGCACTACTGGGTATTTACCCTAAAGATACAAATGTAGTGATCTGAAGGGGTAGTAGTGAAGCCAAACTATGGAAAGAACCTAGACAACAGATGAATGGATAAAGATGTGATATATACATATCACATCTTTATCCATATATATATATCCATATATATATATATATATATATATATATGACTACTATGCAGGCATCAAAAAGAAAAAAAAAACAAAATCTTGCCACTTGCAACAACGTGGATGGAACTACAGGGTATTATGCAAAGTGAAATAAATCAAAGACAGTTATCATATGATCTCTCTGATATTAGGAATTTGAGAGGCAGGGCAGGGGGTTGTGTGGGAAGGGAGGGAAAAAATGAAACAAGATGGGACCGTGGAGGGAGACAAACCATAAGAGACTCTTAATCTCAGGAAACAAACCGAGGGTTGCTGAGGGGAGGAGGGGAGGGAGAGGGTGGTTGGGTTATGGACATTGGGGAGGGTATGTGCTATGAGCACTGTGAATTGTGCAAGATTGATTCACAGACCTGTACCCCTAAAGCAAATAATACATTATATGTTAATTTTTTTTAAAAAAAGAATCTACATTTTAACAAGATCCTCAGGCGATTCCTATGTATGTTAAAATCTGAAAAGCACTGACCTAGAAGCTAAGGCCCTTACAAGCAGGAAAAATAGGATCACATCTGCCTTGTTCATCAGTACTTCCTTAGGACCCAGCAGTGCCTGAAACACATAAATATTTGTTGAATAAATATGTAAATGATATTACTTCTGAGTAGACAATTAGAAAGACAGTGGAGATTATATTTATTTATTTTCTGCCAGAGTTCCTAGAAAAGAGTGCTTAGTATTTGCTGCAATGCTGTCAAATTATTTTAATGTTGGCCTAAACAATCTATGAAGACTACATGTAATCTTTTCTAAAACGAGTCCTTGCTCATTGCTCTGAGAGCGTGTATCTCCTTCAGTCATTCTTCTAGCCTCCCATCTTTTTTTTTTATTATGTTATGTCAGTCACCAAACAGTACATCATTAGGTTTTGATGCAGTGTTCCATGACTCACTGTTTGCATATAATACCCAGTGTTCCACGCAATCCGTGCCCTCCTTAATACCCATCACCAGGCTCACTCATCCCCCAGCCCCTCCCTTCTAAAACCCTCAGTTTGTTTCCTGGAGTCCACAGTCTCTCATGGTTCATCTCCCACTTCGATTTCTCCCCCTTCATTTTTCCCTTCTTCTAATGTCCTCCATGCTATTCCTTATGCTCCACAAATAAATGAAACCAAATGATAAATGACTTTCTGCTTGACTTATTTCACTCAGCATAATCTCCTCCAGTCCCTCCATGTTGATGCAAAAGTTGGGTATTCATCCTTTCTGATGGTTCCGTAATATTCCATTGTGTATATGGACCATATCTCCTTTGCCCATTTGTCTGTTGAAGGGCATCTTGGCTCTTTCCACATTTTTCTAGCCTCCCACCTATGGGCACATCCTCTAGTTACTCTAGAACCCATCCCTCAAAGCAAATTTATTTCAAGATTTTTAACTACAACCTCTGACAGAAAACTTACTATTTAAGTTCCAGTCTATGAACTCCATCTGCCTATATTTCCAACTCTATTTCCTACACTTCAAATTCAATATGTTCAAAAGTAACAATTCTATTCTCCATCAACCATCTCCCTCCCTATTTCAGAAAGTGTTGCTCTCCATTCTTAGACTCAAGTTTTACAGGCTTTAGAGGATAGAGACAACCTTGTCCAACAATATCATCTTACAGAGACTAGGTTCTAAATGACAGCCCAAGAGGCTAATTATTGGCAATATCCAGAGCTACAACCTGAATCACCATACTGCCAATACATTATTACATGCTAGATTTCTGATAAAATGCTCATTTTTGTCAACGACACTTAAATTCACTTTTTCAAAACCCAAGTTCTAAATATCAATCATGTAGATCCAAGAAATCAAGTCCTGTATATTGCTGACATGTCTCTTATTCCTTTTTCTTCCTTTTCAGATATACTGCACTTTCTTTCCACTTGGGGTTCCTTTGGTATCCAGTGCCATCCTTCCCAAGTCCTCTATGCTCTTGAAACCTACCACCAGAAAGGGACTCTAAAATATGAATGCCTCAGGGCTCCTGTGTCTCTCAATCAGTTAAATGTCCAACTCTTGGTTTGGGCTCATGATCTCAGCTCATGAAATCAGGCCCCAAGCACCTCCACTGGCTCCACCTCAGTGCAGAGTATGCTTCGGGTTCTGTTTCCCTCCCCTATGACTACCTCCCCCATCCTCTAAAATAAAATAAATAAATAAATAAATAAAATATGAATGTCTCTTCTGGCCTTTTCTATCTTTACCCAAGGTGTTCAACCGAGATGGTTCCTGATGATTCAAACCCTCAAGCCCTATCCATCCCGAGAGTATCCCAATCTTTTCTACAAGGCTTCCCTCTTTTCCCAATCTCTTTTTTTAAAAAAAGATTTTACTTATTTGTCAGAGAGAGAGCACAAGCAGGCAGAGTGATGGGCTGAGGCAGAGGCAGAGAGAGAGAAGCAGGCTCCCTGCTAAGCTAGAAGCCTGATGCGGGGCTGGATCCCAGAACCCTGGGATCATAACCTGAGCCAAAGGCAGTGGCCCAAGCGAATGAGCCACTCAGGCACCCCTTTTTTCCCAATTCTCTTTTTTTTTTTTTTTAAGATTTTATTTGTAAGAGAGAGAGAGAGAAAGCGCACAAGCTGGCAGAGAGGCAGGCAGAGGCAGAGAGAGAAGCAGGCTCCCTGCCGAGCAAGGAGCCCGATGCGGGGCTTGATCCCAGGACCCTGGGATCATGACCTGAGCCGGAGGCAGCGGCTTAACCAACTGAGCCACCCAGGCGTCCCTCCTTTCCCAATTCTTTTTTTTTTTTTTAAAGAGTTTATTTATTTATTTGTTAGAGAGAGAGAGCACGAGCACAGGCAGACAGAGAGGCAGGCAGAGGCAAGGGAGAAGCAGGCTTCCTGCCAAGCAAGGAGCCGGATGTGGGACTCGATCCCAGGATGCTGGGATCATGACCTGAGCTGAAGGCAGCTGCTTAACCAACTGAGCTACCCAGGCGCCCCTCTTTTCCCAATTCTTAATGCAATGCTCCATCGCTCATTTTGAGCAATGTTCATAGGCTGACCTTTATTCTTTGGAAATCTGCTGTCTTCAAAAGTAGAAAGAATCTGGTATCATGTAGATCCTCTTTTCACATCTGAGAAAACCAAGGCCCTGAGAAAAGTGACTTGCCTCATGTTACCTGAGAAACTGATGGTGATGAACTCAGTTCTCCTCACTCCTATTCAAAGCTTGTAACAACCACTTCTACACATACCCAGTCTTTCCCGACATCCCCCAACTGACAGTGCAAACAAAAGGTAGACATCAAAGCCATATGAAACTTTAGCATGGCTAGCACCGTCCATCCGTTATGAAGCACAAAAAAGGGTTGCTTCACTAAATAGTCCTCCAAGTGAACTAAAAGTTGAACCCACGGGGAAAGCATCAGAATGAGAGATGGTTAATTACATTATCCCTCTCTATAAAACTGTTATAGTTCTCCACTGCCCGCAGAACCGAACACTCAATAGGGCATCAAGGTCCTTCTCGGTTGAAACGCAAAGTCAGCCGCCACCACATTCCTAGCCTTCACTTCTCTACACCGATTCCTCCAGCCATTATCCTAATATGCACACGGTGCTGCCCAAACCCGGTCGTTCCTCTCATGCTTTTGCACCCTTGCACACATTGGTCCTACAATATGCAGTGCTCTCCACTCCCACCCCCCACCCCAGTGCCTGTCCTCTCGCAAATCCTGATGGCTCTCACGGCCCTGCTCAAACATCACTACCCCAAGCAGAGTCCTATGAGGGTCTCGATCGCCCTCCAAAACTGAACTCGTCCCAGGATGCGGATTTTACTTGCTGACACAACAGGAGCGTGGGAAGGACCGTCCCAGTGGTGAACTGACTCACTGAGTGTCCCCCGCCCCGCCGCCCGGAGCGCACTCAGCCTCTGGCCCGCCTTGGTCCTGGGGTGCGGGGGAAGGAGGTGCCCAGAATGCTGGGGGATGCCCCGTGAGGGGACCCGAGCCACCGGTGATACCTGTCTGAAGGGACCCTCTCATCCCCCCACAACCAAAAGGAACCTTCTACACCTTACCTCACCCAAGAGAGGCAGCAGCTCCGCTTTACGGCATTCACAGCAACTGCTGCAAAAGGTGCCGTCAAGTGCAGAGCCGTGGTTATTCTGGTTGCTGTCGGAGACATTCACGTTTAACTGACTGGGACCCCTACATGGCGAAGGCTTCTCAACTTCTTCAGCGTCCAAAGTTGACTGATCCCTGAGGATTTCGTAGCTTTCCAAAGCCTTTTCATCGCTTGCCTACGTAACAACTGCAGTAGCGCACCGAGGCGACATGAGATTTTAGGAAGGGGTGCAAGAATTGGAGAGGCACTACCTGAGCTGTTTTTCTTAAAGAGTGTGAATTTGCCAGATAAAATATGGGATGCCAGTGGAAAACGTGAATTTCAGATAAACAACGAATAGTTTTTTAGTGCGTGTGCTAACGCAGAGAGATTCAGAATAACTCCCTGGGTTCTGTTTAGGGTACCATCAGATGGGGTGGGGAACGGATGACGTAGTGGGAAATAGCTGCGTTTAATATTGCTCATGAGGTTGAGGTGCATGACATCCAAGCTCCAGAGGACCGTCACACTCCGATTTACGTCTGGAAATATACACGCGTACAGTTCCGGCCCTGGCTTTTTTGATCCACAGTGTAATCCAAAAGATTGTTAAGCATCAGATATGTACCCATTTTGACGTGAATATTGGAAACTATAAAGCACTAAATACTGTAATTTTAAGTTGTTTCTACAAAAATTACTATTAGTCCATAGCAAAGACTAAAAATACTCCTTTTGTATATTTGAGTTTTCTAAACTTTGTTTTTTGGAACAGTATATAATGAAACATTTCCTGTCATGTTTTTCCTTCTAGAAACTTTCTCTGTACATACAAGCTTATTTTGTAGAAGGTCGCTTACGACTTAAACTAGTTCTATAGACTTAGAAGTAGTACTTGGTAGGGCACCTGGGTAGCTCAGTGGGTTAAGCCTCTGCCTTCGGCTCGGGTCATGATACCAGGGTCCTTGGGATCAAGTCCCGCATGGGGCTCTCTGCTCAGCAGGGAGCCTGCTTCCCCTGCTTTCTCTCTGCCTGCCTCTCTGCCTCCTTGTGATCTCTCTGTCAAATAAATAAATCTTTAAAAAAAAAAAAAAGTAGTACTTGGTAGATTAATAAAAAAACGTAACACCCAAAGGAAGGAAGTTAACAAGGATTAAAGGGATCACTGGGGCACAAGCTCTAACTTGACACACCTAAGATGGGAAAATTTGAGCATCAAAATGAGTAACTTACTGATTGAAACACTAGATACATAAAAGTTTTTGACTTCATATTAATTCCTTAAAAGTGAAGCACACTAGTCATGACTGAAGGTTGCCAGGGCATCAAATCGCTATTCTAAAACTTGATCAGGAGAAAAACATCAAGCATTTATCCTTTCTTGTATGAACTTGTATTTCAGTGTAGCCAACATGCTGATGAGAATTCTAACAAATGAGTGATAGAACAATCACCATGTTGCTACTCCTGATGAAACAACGCAAGATACAACATTCATCAATAGATGTTAAAATTAAGCTAAAATGTTGATGGGAAACTTTAAAACATTTTTGTAATCTTCTTCGTAGGGAACTTGTTGTAGGTGGATTGGTCTAGCACCACCTGAACCCACTCCACTGATTAATCTTATGATTGAGTGTGGGACAACCAGATGTAAATTTCATGATGTGATGCAACAGAAATCACACACCACCTGACCTGTGAAGGGCTCTTGCCTAAAAATTGAACCCAGGTATAGAGAAGCAATCAGCTAAATTCAGAATGTGCAATATTCTACAAGATAAATGCCCCAGTCTCTTTATCAATGGAATTTAAAGAGGAGGGAGGGAGGGAGGGAAATACTACAAAATCATAGGCTTAAAGAGACCTATAACCAAAGGCAGTGTATAGACCTCTGGATCCTGATTTGAAGAAACTAATAAGAGAGACATTTTGAGGGGTGCCTGGGTGGCTCAATTGGTTGAGTGTCTGATTTAGACTCAAGTCATGATCTCAGGGTGGTGGGATTGAGCCCCTCATCTGGCTCAATGCTCCGTGTGAAGTCTTCTTAAGATTTGCTCTCTCCCTCTGTCCCTCCCCAGCAAGTTCACGCTCATGCTTGCTCTCTCTCAAAAAAAAAAAAAAAAAGAAAAAATTTTTTAAAGATTTTATTTATTTGACAGACAGAGATCACAAGTAGGCAGTGAGGCAGTCAGAGAGAGAGGAGGAAGCAGGCTCCCTGCTGAGCAGAGAGCTTGATGCGGGGCTCGATCCCAGGACCCTGGGATCATGACCTGAGTCGAAAGCAGAGGCTTTAACCCACTGAGCCACCCAGGCGCCCCCCAAAAAAAAGAAATTTTGAGACAAAATTTTAATACGGACTGAGCCATTAGATATTAAGGAAGTGCTGTAATTTTGCTCAGAATGTTAACAGAATGTGGCTATGTTTAAAAGAACAAAAGAATAAATCATCATTGATGCATACTGCAGTGCTTATAAGTGAAATTTTAAAAAACTTTAAAAAAGACAAACATGGTAAAATATTAATAAAATATTAATAATTAATTAAATTAATAATGGATACATCTGTGATGAGCATAGAGGTATTATCAACAATAGCCTCTATCTACTTCTCTGTATATTTGAAAATTGTCAAAATAAAAATTAAGGAAAAGGAAAAATTATGAGGTTCATAGAAAAGTTTTCAAATGCATAACAAATCTTGTTCCATGTAAACCTTAAAAAAAAAAAGCAATTAAAGCAGAGGATTAGAGGATTACACTGGATATCTTTTTTTTCTTTTTTTGAAAGGAAGCTGGATTTATTGGTGGGCATGAATATGACGGGAGGGGGTAGGCCAAGGTTCTCATGAGTGCAGAACCCTCCATTTGTCCAATGGACCGCAGTTAGGGATGTATTTGACCCCACAGCCATCTGTGGTAAGCTGCTTTTCAGCCACCATGTCTTCAAATTCATCCCCATTGAACTTAGTAAAGCCCCACTTCTTGGAGATGTGGATCTTCTAGCGGCCAGGGAACTTGAACTTGGCCCTGCGTAGGGCCTCAATCACATGCTCCTTGTTCTGCAGCTTGGTACGGATGTACATGATGACTTGGCCAATGTGGACCTTGGCTACCGTGCCCTCGGGCTTTCCAAAGGCACCCCGCATACCTGTCTGCAGCCTAAATTGGAGATAGCCATGAGGTCAGACCCCAGCATCCACCAAAAGGGTTGTCTCCAAGGTCCCTTAGGGCAACCTATACAATCAACAGGCTGCATACACTACCGAGGAGGCTACTGTTTGCAGCCTTGGCACACTGGGCCCCCGCAGACAAAGAGCACAGTCAGCTTAATTGGCTGCAGAACACTGGATATCTTTTGATTTGAGTCAAGATCTTTTAAATTACAAACCAACTGATTCGAGCGTCTGTTTCTCCTATATAAATCACAGACATAATGCATCACCTATTATTTCTACTTTTTTCAAGTGGGCCAAGACCTTACAGAAACAAGTGAAGGAATCAACTCTGAGAGTCCTATTTTTGTTTTTGCAGTCCTCCCCTATCATTTACAATTATCTTGGACACAACTATATTATCAGCGACTTTTTTTTTTTTAGCTCTTTAACGTTTCCCTTGACTCTCATAATTTTTCATACTCCTATTTCATTAGTTTATGTAATAAATTATATCATTACAACAATGACTGCCACTAGCATAAACCTGTTTGGGAACAAACAGCTAACAGGAGGTAAATGTGTAACTCAACTGGTGGGAGCACTACTTCTCCAGCATACCAGAAGGGAGCCGAGCTGTAAGCGTTCAGCTGTCAGTATGCTTTAACTTGGTCAGCCAATCCAAGTGGACAAGGGGTATAAGAATGGGTAAAAACAGCCTCTATTATAGGCAAAGTAACATATTTTTAAAAATTATTTTAGAGGGACGCCTGGGTGGCTCAGTCGGTTAAGCGGCTGCCTTCGGCTCAGGTCATGATCCCAGCGTCCTGGGATCGAGTCCCACATCGGGCTCCTTGCTCAGCAGGGAGCCTGCTTCTCCCTCTGCCTCTGCCTGCCACTCTGTCTGCCTGTGCTCTCTCTCTAACAAATAAATAAATAAAATCTTAAAAAAAAAAAATAAAAAAAATTATTTTAGAGAGAGTGTGAGGAAAGGGAGGGGCAGAGGAAGAGGGGGAGAATCTGACTCCCCCCATTGAACTCAGTGGCTCAATCCCATGACCCTGAGATCATGCCTGGAGCCAAAATCAAGAGTTGGTCACTTAACTAAGTCTCCCAGGTGCCCCAAAGATCCATCTTCTGAAAATTACTCAGATGTGGGATTACAAACACATCCTGGCCCACCCAAATATTGTGGGTCCTGGGGCAAGAATACAAATGGAATCTAATTCCGACATCTTTTAAGTGCCCAAGTAAAGAACTATCAAATAAATATTATGTATCTTTCTACCTTGGCAAATATTTCTTCCCAAGGAACAGAAATCTAGGGTCAAATTTGGAATTCCTATATACTACATAAAGTGCAGCACGAGAAATAGGTCCGCTTGTTCTTCCCACAAGGCCGTGAGTCTGCCTGCTTTTATTAGTTTCAGCTTACCATGAAAGTCCTGGTATGCGTGCATGTGGATACCTGTCTGCACATCCAAGTTCCATCCATAGTATTCATGAACTGCCACTCCTCAAGTGTGAGGGTATATATACCTGTAGCACAGTCCATTCTCAGGATTTGAGAGAGGACTGCATCTGTTCTGGGATGAAGCTTTGGGCTGGTCAGGCAGGGAATTCTGGGGCTCTGGCTATCTGGTGCATAGTGGGTCGAGGAATACAAACTTCCAGGGGAGTGCAATACCTTGGTTCCTTCAATTTTTCTTTCCGTGAAGAGAAGCACAGCCAGTGTGAGGATCAGGGCAGGGACCCCACTCGCCCAAGTCTAAGTACATACACACACCCCCATGGTGTCATACTATATATACTGTTAGACTTGCCTTTTCCATTTCCTATCATGAATACCTTTCCATTAGTAGCATATTCTGTAAGAGGTGTGTAGGGTTTCTTGGAAGCATCACATTCTAATCATTCTGGTGACCTTGTGCAAAAGAGGCAGAAACATACTATTACTACCATGCAGTATAAATGTAAGATAGGGTTTAGTAAGGGAAACACTTGAGACAAAAGTAGTGTTCAAATTCCTGTGCCTTCATCCCACAGAGATTCAGACAGGCACGCTTTTTTTTTTTAAGATTGTATTTATTTGACAGAGCACAAGCAGGGGGAGCAGCAAGCAGGTAGAGGGAGAGGAAGAAGTAGGCTCCCATAGGGCAAGGAGCCCAACATGGGGCTTGATCCCAGGACCCCTGGATCATGACCTGAGCTGAAGGCAGATGCTTAACTGACTGAGCCACCCAGATGCCCAGACAGGACTGGTATTAATGGAAAGACCTCTGAAGAAACCAATTCCCATAACAGTCTACATATTCACATTTACTGGGGAAGGGGCATGCAGAAAGTATCTAGACAAGAATATAACAATGGTAGCTTGTTAATGCAGTTTACAAAAGGAGAGCTTTTGGGATTCTGGTAGCCCATTCTTTTCTTAAATTAACAATTATGTTGCTTGTATATTGCTCTTGTAATGCTGCAATGAGTACTGACTTATTTGTGAGTATAGAAGAGAAATACTTAGAAATGGAATTAACTTTTCAAAGGTATGTGTATTTAATATTGCTAAACTGTTCTCCACTCCATCTTCCATACGAGGGTACTGGTTTCTCAGTATCTTTGTCATGCTCTCCTCCCTATAACTCAGCACTATCCAGTCTCTTCCCTTCATTCTTCTTTTTTTTTTTTTTTAAATTTTTTATTTGATAGACAGAGATCACAAGTAGGCAGAGAGGCAGAGAGAGAGAGGAGGAAGCAGGCTGTCCGCAGAGCAGAGAGCCCGATGCAGGGCTCGATCCCACGACCCTGGGATCATGACCCGAGCCGAAGGCAGCGACTTTAACCCACTGAGCCACCCAGGTGCCCCCCCTTCATTCTTCTTTTAGTGAAAATGGTCTTAGTTACAGGAGTTCCAGTTTCATATAGTCATTGACTGGTTTTCTTTTCTAAACAGATTTCAAGTTAGGAAACACATTTTAAAAAGGCTTAGGATTGGAGCACCTAGGGGGCTCAGTGGGTTGGGCCTCTGCTTTCGGCTCAGATCATGATCTTGGGATTCTGGGATCAAGCCCCGAATCAGGCTCTCTGCTTGGCAGGAAGCCTGCTTCCCCCCCCTCTCTACCTGCATCTCTGCCTACTTGTGATCTTTCTGTGTCAAATAAATAAAATTTTTTTTTTAAAAAAGGCTTGGGTTCTTTTTCTAACTCTTTTAGCTACAATCTGACAAAATGTAACCCAGGATGGGACAAGCTCCAAAGACAAAACTAAGTTCTTGATTTATATTATAGTTATAGCATGTTTCATCTTCCATTTATAGCTGCACTGTATTTTAAAAAGTAGCTATTAGTAAGATGGCTTTTTAATTAAAATTAATTACAATAAAAAAATTAGTTTCTTGGGGCGCCTGGATGGCTCAGTCAGTCAAATCCTCTGCCTTCGGCTCAGGTCACGATCCCAGGGTCCTGGAATCAAGCCCAGCATCCGGCTCTCTGCTCAGCAGGGAGCCTGCCTCCCTTCCTCTCTCTCTGCCTGCCTCTCTGCCTACTTGTGATCTTTGTCAAATAAATAAATAAAATCTTTCTTAAAAATCAGTTTCTTAGTTGAACTAGTTATATTTATACAGTGCACAAGAGCTGCCTGGGCCTAGTGGCTACCGTGTTGGACAGCATGATATAGAACTTCCCATCACTGCATAAAATTCTGTTGGACAGCACTGCTCTAAAATATAAGCTTTTGGGGATTTTTATCTTCTCATCCCCAACAGCACATTGTATATATTTAATGAAAATTGATAAAAATGCAAGCACTGAAGCAAAAGAAAGCATAAAGAAGTTTAATTTTTAGATGAGATATTCCAGGTGCTTTTGTAAGAACTTAACCTGGTCATTCTATACAGAACATACAATCATTTCAACATACAAGTTATTCCACTTTGAATACTCTATTTTAAAAGTTTAAAAGTTTCTAGTTTAAAGTTTAAAAGGCTTTGTCTTGTTTCCAAGGATAATGAGGCAATATGTTTATTAAAACACTACTTTGCAGAACTGAGTACCTTTTAAGTAGTTCATTAATGTTGTTCATCTGTAACTTATAGGTTAATCCTGAGGAATTAGAATTATTATCAGAACTGCATAGCAAAACCATGTCCAGATAATAGATATACCAAATAATCTATAGATCAAGATAACCTGTAAAACATTTAATAAATCCAACTGAAAGCAAACAAATGTTAGGAGAGATACTAAGTGATATCATATTAGCAAAGTTTTGAAATGCTTCATCGTATTTTTTTAATGCAACAAAAGTTGTAAAATGTTAAGTGGGCACATATACCTAATATCATTTATCTCATGACAACAAACTGCTGAATATTTGGTTGTTTGGAAATAATTATTTGGGCTAAGTTTACTCTGCATGTGGCACCAAGCAGCCATAAACGGAAAGTGCAAATCCCTGAATGAAAACACAGCTTAAATCATTTATATATGCTACTATTCTACACTGAAACACTAGTGCTGTGAGAGACATTTACAATTGTACAAAGTCTTGATACAGGGTAATAAACTTGATGAGAAAATACAAAAAGGCCACAGGTCATGCACAAACTAAAGACTGTTAAAGGGCATTTTGTTCAGGTAGGTTTTTGCTTTTGTTTTTTGAGGTCCTGGTGATACCACTTTAAGCACATGCTTTACGAAAACAAAGAGCATTTAGAAGTATCCCAACACTTAAGTCCATTATTAACTGAAAATAATACCTTACATTTACATAGCATTTTACTGTGTTGAAGCAATTTCACATACTCTATTTCATTTCTCACAAATCCTCATAAGAGGATAAGCTAACAAGTTACAATTATTTTATTTAAGGCAGTGGAGGCCCAAAGGTGAGAAACAATTTATATAGACATCATAGATCTATCTAGTTAGTATAGCTAAGGTATTTATTTTAATTACTTCAAAAGAAATGAAACCAAAATACTTTTTAAATTATATCCAGAATCTTAAAGACTAGTGGTTTTTAATGTAAATTGCTCCAAAACTTTATATCTTAAAGCATGAATTAGTTATAAATTTGATTTAAAGAGTCTCCCTTAAATGGCAAATTAAGACTCCATGCTTTGGTACCTTAGAGATACTAAAAATGTTTAAAAAAATACATATGCCTTCTTATAGCCCTTAGGCTCTCCAAAAATTTCCAATACTAATAAAAAAACCTTTTAACCACTCACAATTTGACTTATTTTAAAATTGGTCCAAACTTATGAAGCTCCAAGCCAATGCAAACACATTCACCCACATTCTCTTACTTACTGTGAAATCCTCCACATGCCCATTCCCAAGGACCAACTTACAGTGAATGGGTACCATTAAGAAAATATATCAGGTTAAACTAACATAGCTCAAATGATTATCAATCATTTGAGTACCTTATATTGACATAGAAATAACAAATACTGCTTTTGTTTTTTTGTTTTTTTTTTTAATAGTACAAAGCTCCCAAGAGGGAGGGGACCCGAGAGGGTTGTCTTCTGGAGTTTAAAGGGTTTTTTGTTTTTTTTTTAAGATATTTATTTATTTATTATTTGATAGACAGAGATCACAAGTAGGCAGAGAGAGAGAGGAGGAAGTAGGCTCCAGAGAGCCTGATGCAGAGCTCGATCCTACGACCCCGGGATCATGACCCGAGCCGAAGGCAGCGGCCTTAACCCACTGAGCCACCCAGGCGCCCCACAAATACTGTTTTTAAATTTACTAATTGGGTAGTTTGAGGAGAAAAGTACCCTGGAAATCTCAATTATTTATTTCTAAGCCAGTACTAACCTTTATATGACAAGTCCAACAATGTCTTTTCAGTAAAAACAACATATACCAAATGCAATCCATTTAAACTCCAAATTACTCAAAAAGCCTTATGTATTTACATTAATCAAATATTCCAGGTAACAAAGCATATCAGGTCAACAATATTTGCGTAATATGAATACTGTAAGATACACACAAAACTAAAACTACACTGAACATGAGGTGATCATTCTGTAATGATAAAGGAAACATTCATGATCTTATAACGTTCCAGTACGAGCATTATGAAATGTACATATTGGTTAAAAATAGCAAATAACTTTATGGCTACTCAGGTGTTGAGTAAATTTATGCTGACTACACATTTCCATAAAAGAATATATCCAGTTTAAAATAAAATCAAGGAAGAAAGTTTTCTAGACCCATTTTATGTGACTATATAAAGTGAACCATATTATAAGCAGTTAATTGGAATTTTTATAAACCGTAACAAATTTACTTTTTAGAATTTCTGACTTATTAACAAAACATTGTTTCTAAAGATACAAACTTTGTCACACTCCTCAAAAGTAGCAAAACTATATGCACAGTAAATCAAACTTCATTAATTATGGAAATCTAAATACAAAGCATCGATGCCATATCACACTTAAATATCTGTTGTATGAATTAGCTTATGAATGGACACTGATCTAATAAACATGGATTTAAAAAAAGAATTATGGGGGTGCCCGGGTGGCTCAGTGGGTTGACGCCTCTGCCTTCGGCTCAGGTCGTGATCCCAGGGTCCTGGGATCGAGCCCCGCATCGGGCTCTCTGCTCAGTGGGGAGCCTGCTTCCCCCTCTCTCTCCCTGCCTGCCTCTCTGCCTACTTGTGATCTCTCGGTCTGTCAAATAAAGAAATAAAATATTAAAAAAAAATTATGATAAAAGATTTTTAAAATAAAAAGAATTATGATGATTTGAAAATATGGTCCTTAGTATTTTTAGCTTGGAACCACAATATTTTATAGTAAGAAGTCTACAGTGTCCTCTTCCAGAATACTCTTTGAAATAATTATTTTCTGTGTATATCCTTTTCAATTTTCTTCCATGTTTTCAGAAGAAACAAAAATAAGTAATTTTAGAAGTATAGGTAGTCATAAAATGGAGTATGTTAGCCTTATTAAACTCTTTCATTACAAATTACTTTATTTGTATCACCAAGGATCAGTCACAAAAATTCCAGTTATACATGATACTGTTCATACTTTAATAAATGAGCAAATAAAACCAAGCCATATGTTTCTTTAAATGATAATACAGGGAAAAAAATTACTGTTTGCAGAACAAAGTAGGCCAAGTCTAGCTGTATAGTGGCAGTTAACGGTTTGTCGACGTTACCAGATGCCATCAATAAAACCCATGCACGGACAGGCACACCTCTAATACCTTCATTTTATCTACACCCGAAACCTTCAAAGAATCACTGTATATTAAATTTCTATGTGCTCTCAGTTATTAAATGTTTGATATATACATATTTACCAAAAGTTAAAGACATATGTGACATGGTAAGCAAGAATAGTCAAAATGAATTCTAAAAAACCTCTTTTCTAAAGTGCTTAAGGCAATTCCTTCATTTCTTTATTCAGTTTACTAAGACTGATTTGGAATTCAACTGCTAAAAGAGAAATGCAATACTAAATGCATGTTTTTATACAATAATTTTTTTATACCTGTGGTACATCCATTACCGTCAACCTCTCATGCATTTCTTTTACAGAAAGCAATCATGTTTGACTGGCCAAAACAAATAGTAATAAGTAACCTAACAATGTCTGAAAGGGTATACTCTCTTCCCATAATGCATTAAATTGAGCAAAAAGGCTCAGTATTTTTTAATTCAAATAACAATGAGAATGTTATATATTATCCTCAAGTTAATAGTTACCTTAATGTGAGACTATTTAAATAGGCACTATTTTTTATTATTTTCTAGTTTGAAAATGAGGGTGGCAAGCTCTTCCAGTTTAACTTAACAAACTTAAAACCCTCTACGTTTTGTTCTTTATATCTAGAGACCTTTAAGAAGCACAGTAAGAGGAATACCTCAGATTCTTATTTTGAATAATTGTTACTACTTCAAATGAATTTTCCAAATGAGTATTAGAAAAATTTATACGAAGGGTTTCAAATGATGGCATGAGCACATTAAGGACTCATATGCACTCCTCCAGCCCCTGATTATTATCTCCTCTTCTCCACATCCCTGCAATAGAAGGCCCTCACCAGTATAACAACATAATGGTCTCTGGCTCAAACATCAGTTGACACTGCATGGGGCATGGAGCAAGAGCACACTTAGAGGAAGAAGGCACTGAATTAAAGAGAAGACACAATTACATAAGACATAACAGTAAAAAATTTTATACAAGAACTTCTGGCTTTTTCTGTGTTATTTTTGTTAAAATATACAAGTGTAACACTGTTCACATTAAAGCAGCTCTACCACTAAATTACAGCTTTCAGATTTGACTCTATGGAAGAGAATTATAACTTCCTGTTTCCTTAAGTCCTTGAATAATCCCACTGTAGGGAACAGAACACCCAAAAAATTTTTTCAAAATCTCTAGGAAGAACCAAAAGGGTATCTACTGACATATTTCATTCTCTCTACTGCCTTATAAAACTACCTTTAAAACTCTCTTTAAAACTACCAATATGTCATGAGACAATGGTGGACAGATATAAATGTCTTCTGAAAAAAGAATATCAAGTTCAAATAAAATTTCTTGTTTAGGTTTGCTTTACCAATGAACAAAACATCCTATCAGTAAGCAGTAAACTTTAAGAGAGAATGAGCTATCCCTTTTCCACAGAAAGTTACCTTTCTGTAAAAGGTAACTCATCTATAAGCAGCAACAGTCACTTTTTGGGGAGAAGGTTGTCTTAACACAATACATTTAAAACGAGAATGAAAGAAAGTCAACATGAGAATGCTCAAGGGATCCTTAAATACTGTAATCACAACTTTCAGTTTGGCTCAAAGAACTTGTATTACAAATTTTAACCAACTTTTAAAAAAATAGGTATGTTCTGCCCAATAACCATGCATGGGTTTTACTCATTGTTTAAGACACTTTCCCTAAGTTTGGGAAAGATTCTTCTATGATGATTTTTGGAAGAATTATACCCCTTTAGAAAATAAATGAATGCTGCAAAAAGATTAAAAGAAAAATAAACTCTGAAGAGTTATGTTTGAAAAGTTCATGCGGCAAATAAGTCAGAGATACATAGGAATTTGTCAAAACACTTGCTTAAACCATTCAAAATCTTATTAAAAAGCAGACATAAATGACTTCGGTATAGTTTCAGGCACCTCCCTTTATAACCTACCCTTCTGAGATAAAACTTAAATGGTGTAGGTTTTTCGACCTCATGTAACTTTAACAAAATTTCATTCCTACTTGAAATATTAAAAATCAGTATAATTATCATTACCAAATTCAAGCGGGAATTTTACCAAGACAACTATTAAAGGTTGTATTAAACTAGACAACAAAATCAGAAAATAGAAAGCTTTTGAAAATCTTATCCATCATCCAAAATGATGGAATGAAAAGAAGTCTAACTAAACAAGGCAACATATAAAGCATATCCCCCTTTGCCACTGTTAGTGCAGCAGGTAAAAAACTAAAGTATCAGTGATTTTAAGCTACTATGTTTAGAAACTCTTCCTATCCACTCTATTTTGAGTTTTAACCATAAAAGAAATACCACGGTATTTGGAAAAGAGAAAATGATATACAATCTAGTCAGTAAACAAAAGAGGATAATTTAGCAAAACTCAACTTACTTACAAAAGGAGAAAAATAAACCATTGTAAGAAAACCTTTCTAGCATCCCCAACCAATTATTTCAATTTTTAGAAAAACTTATAAGACTGTATTTTTGTTAAAGCTTCGATGTAAGAACGTAGTAATAGGTAGTGATGAGATAAAGAAAAAGTGTAGAGGAAAGACAACAAGCTTTAAATGCTTTCCTCTCAGGTCCTAGGGCTACCATATGTAACTAAACATATTAGAAGAGCCAAAGTAATCCAAGAAACACAAAAATTAGTTTCTATATAATTATTTAAACTCTGCCTTTCTTCCCATTTACTCTTCAAAGCACCAGTTTCTTGCTTGGTGTCTGCTTGCTTGAAGATACTGCTTGCTTGAAGATCCTGTGAGTACTTTGCATTAGATGCTTAATGGTAACACATTCCAGGCCTTAAAGCAGAGCGTAGCAAACCTGATTTACACCACTCATAAATTTCTGTGATTAGCAACTGCACAGAAAAGGCCACCCAATCAGAAGGGGGGTAAACATATTCTGAGTAAGCATTACTGAGTAACATTGTTTAGGCTGCTAGCTGAACCAGTCATTCCATTTTCACTTTTTTGAAGTGTTCTCACAGCACTTGGAACCTGCATCCCAGTATTCAAAGAAAGTCCACCACACCAAACCTAAGAAAAGACAAAACAAAGCTTCAGTCAGCTTTCAAATCATTAGGACTTAGGTGATCCTTAAAGTTCCATTTGAAAGGCAAAATGCCACATATGTGAACATCAACAAATTCCAAATTGATAACCTTCATATTTGAACTGAGGGGAAGTGGAAAGGCTAACTCAAGAGTCTTTTAGAACCACTGAGGCCAGGGCGCGTGGGTGGCTCAGTGGGTTAAACCTCTTCCTTCGGGTCAGGTCACAATCTCAGGTTCCTGGGATCAGAACCCAGCATCGGGCTCTCTGCTTGACCGAGAGTATGCTTCCCCCTCTCTCTTCGCCTACTTGTGATCTCTCTCTCTGTCAAATAAATAAATAAAATCTTTAAAAAAACAACAAAACACCGAGGCCAGAGAAAGTCTTTGTGGTAGCAGAACCCACTGGAGCTGTACACAATAGAAGGAACTAAGGGCTGCAGAAATTTTCAGATGAAATTTTTAGGGTTAACAGGCAAAAGGCATTGGCTATTATTACTGTTGCTAACCTTCACAACCAAGGGAAGTGCACAAAGAGCCAATTTCCTTTAGATTATGATAATGAAGTATGGTAGTGTGGCCTGAGACTATAGGAATCTAACACAGGTGTTAACAGAGGAAAACCCATTATTTTCTTCCCTCACTTGTTAACAATAAGAACTCTTTCATAATTCCTTAAAGATTTCTGAGAAAAGTACAAATGGCAATATCCAGATAAACCATATTGTCAGTCTATTAACTGCCATAAATGTAAGCTGATGAAAGATGAAAGTGCTCTGCTTGTAAACAGAGTGGGTACCATTCAATAAGGCGAATAATAACTGATTTGGAACAGACTCAAAAGAATTAAAATAGAAAGAATGGATCAGTTAAATTATCCTTAATGCTGGTTTGTAGCAGACATAGCTTGAGACAAGGGACCTTCTAGAAACTCTTGAAATATTCCAACCTTCAATCATATCCCAAAGTGTTTAGTATTTACTAAGTGATTATAGTATTACACCAAAGAATTGATTGACCTGTGAATTTTATAACTGTATGAATAACATTCCAAATTTTTAAAACTAGCAGGTTCAGTAATGATAACTCCCAAAACACAAAAGCAGCTCTGTGATTATAAAACCTACTATATAACTTCTTTGGAAATTATTTAAGTGACTTCCAAACCTATTTACTCAAAACATCTAGCACAAAGGTGCAAGGGCAAATCAATAAAGAAAGCTTAGTCTTTTTCAGTGGCACTGAACACTCAGAATCCATATGCAAAAAAATAGACCTCAAACCATACCTGATACCATATACAAAAATTGACTCAAAGTGGATCACAGATCTAAATGTAAAACCTAAAACCATAAAACTTTAGGAAGAATGCAAAAGAAAATGACTTTGTAAACTTGAGTTAGGCAAAGCATGATCTATAAAAGAAATAAATGGATAAATAGGACTTCATTAAAATGAAAACTTTCTCTTCAAAATGCTCAGAAAATGAGAAAAGCCACAAACTGGGAGAAAATATTTGTAAAGCAGTTATTTGATACAGGACTCATATCGATCACACATAAAGAACTATTTTTTCCCCCTATTTTTCTTAAACATTTATTTATTTATTTATTTTCTTAGAAATGACATCCCATTCCAAGGGACCATTTTATTTATTTTTTTAAAAGATTTTATTTATTTATTAGTTAGAGAGAGAGAGAGAGCGAGCACAGGCAGACAGAGAGGCAGGCAGAGGGAGAAGCAGGCTCCCCGCTGAGCAAGGAGCCGGATGTGGGACTCCATCCCAGGACGCTGGGATCATGACCTGAGCTGAAGGCAGCCGCTTAACCAACTGAGCCACCCAGGCGTCCCGCGGGACCATTTTATTTTTATTGTGTTATGTTAGTCATCATAAACATTTAAACTGTAATATTTCGTCCATCAGAATTTATTTTGGTGCAAGGAGTTAGGTAGGGAGTTCAGTTTTATTTCCCACATAAAGAAATCTTAAAACTTATTAATGAGAAAACAAGTAACCCAATTAAAAAAAACTATAAAAGAAGACATCCAGATGGCCAACAGACACATGAAAAAGTGCTCCACATCACTGGGCATCAGGGAAATACAAATCAAAACCACAATGAGATACCACCTCACACCAGTCAGAATGGCTAAAATGAACAAGTCACGAAATGACAGATGCTGGCGAGGATGCGGAGAAAGGGGAACCCTGCTACACTGTTGGTGGGAATGCAAGCTGGTGCAACCACTCTGGAAAACAGTATGGAGGTTCCTCAAAAAATTGAAAATAGAGCTACCTTATGACCCAGCAATTGCACTACTGGGTATCTATCCTAAAGATACAAACGTAGTGATCCAAAGGGGCACGTGTACCCGAATGTTTATAGCAGCAATGTCCACAATAGCCAAGTTATGGAAAGAACCTAGATGCCCATCAACAGATGAATGGATAAAGAAGATGTGGTATATATATACGATGGAATACTATGCAGCCATCAAAAGAAATGAAATCTTACCATTTGCGATGACATGGATGGAACTAGAGCGTATTATGCTTAGCGAAATAAGTCAACTGGAGAAAGACAACTACCACATGATCTCCCTGATATGAGGAAGTGGAGATGCAACGGGGGTGGGAGTTAAGGTGGTAGGAAAAGTAAAAATGAAAGAAGATGGGATCGGGAGGGAGAAAAACCAAAAGAGACTCTTAATGTCATAAAACAAACTGAGGGGGGTGGGGGGAAGAGGGGTTGGGTGAGGGTGGTGGGGTTACATCATATGTTTAAATAAAGCTTAAATAAAGTTAAAAAAAAAATTAAAAAAAAAAACTATAGATACTTCACAAAAGAAATTATACAAATGGCAAATACACACATGAAAAAATGCTCAACATCATTTGTCCTTAGGAAAATACTAGTTAAAACCACGATGAAATACCATTACATGCCTATTAAAATTACTGAACAACAAAAAATCTGACAATATCAAAAAACGGCAAGGATGTGGAGAACTTTCATATATTGCTGTAGGAATGCAAAAGTCATGCAGTCACTCTGGAAAACATTTTGGTAGTTTCTTTTCAAGTTAAACATGCACTTTCAAGTGATCTATATCCTCACTCATAGGTATTTACCCAAGAGACATGAAAACAAATATTCACACAAAAACACATTTGCGAATGTCTACAGTGCCTTTATTCAAAATTGCCAAAAACTGGAAAGAATTCAGAAGTCCTTCAACTGGTGAGTAGATGAATAAGATTTGGTACATACACAGTCAGTAATAAAACAGACACTCATCAGCAATAAAAAGAAGGAACTACTGATAACCACAACAATGGTGAATTTCAAATGCGTTATGCTACAAAATCAAAAGTCTACCTACCATACAATCCCTTTTCTGTAATATTCTGGAAAAGGGAAAACTATGGAGACTAAAACCTGGTTAGTGATTGCCAGGACTGGTTATTATCTAAGAGGTCCACTACAAAGGAAGATGAATTTTCTAGGGTGATAGAAGCGTTCAATGTCTTGATTACAGTGGTGTTACACAACTGTATGCATTTGTCAAATCCCAAAGAACTGTATACTCCTATAGATTATCCTCAATAAGCTTACTTTCAAAAAGAGAATTAATCTCATACACAAAAAATTAAACAGTTACTTAGTTAATAAAGTCTTCAATGAAGGAAAAAAATTATTCCAACCAGTCTGAAAATACATTTCCTCAAGCATCTTACAACACTTACTAATGTAATTATGGCTTAATTATTTGGAATGAAAAGCAATAAACTCACACTATATGTCTATTTGAGAAAAACTCAAACATGAAATTGACCCTTTTAGATGTAGGGGGGGAAATTACTTTGAGTTTCATGTGGTAAAAAAAATTTGTTCCTGATTGGCCTACTTGGAAAAACAGTCCAAAACACATATTACAGCAGAGGTTTGTGGCAAAGTACTAATAATAAAACCTTTCTCTAAATCCTTAAGTATTTTTCTATGAATAACTTTATTCACTGATTACATTTACCTTTTAATGAAAAAACCAAGAGTCTTCGTTATTATAAATTTAAGATTTCAGGGTATCCAAAGTGAATTATCATTATGAATTGTGAGATTTTAAAGTATTGTATTTAAACCCACATATACCCTGGATACTTTCTTCTCATAGTTGAGAAGCTAGAGTCCGGGTAATGATGAAAGAAGACACATATAAAACATTCCACCAACTCTGCAATGGAAATATACCATTCTAGAAGTAGCCCCCAAAATTAAGGAAAGGTCTAGCCAGAATAATGAGGCTCTCAACTGTATTGCACAACTCCCCACAGTAACCCAAACTTACAGAGAGGATAAAGGAGTTGGAAGAAGCAGTAACATCTGCTTAATAAAAAAATAAATTCAAACCAAGTTTCATTTTGTATGGAGAACCATGACTCCTTGCACAAATCAACCTGAAACTGAGTAGTCCTGAATATATGTGTGTCTGCCTACCACACGTGGATTGTCATCTAGTATTTTACAAAGATGACACTGCACTGCAGCAGAAAAGGGTGATTCATTGTCTCAATAAATGGTCCTGGAACAAGCAGATACCCACAAGGAATTTAAGAATTCCTTACACTTAAGTTGACCCCAACTTCATACCAAACACAGCAATTCTACATTGTACTTGTGTTGCAAATGCAGTCTACATCTAAAGGTACAAAATAAAAGAAAGAAAAAATTCCACCATCCAAAAAAAAAAAAAAAATAAGGTACAAGGAAAAGCTTTTAGAAGAAAACAAGAATATTTTCCTAACTTTGTGGGTGAAAAAAGATTTTTTTAAGAAGATTTTATTTATTTAGGGACGCCTGGGTGGCTCAGTTGGTTGGGCAGCTGCCTTCGGCTCAGGTCATGATCCCAGCATCCTGGGATTGAGTCCCACATCGGGCTCCTTGCTCAGCGGTGAGCCTGCTTCTCCCTCTGCCTCTGCCTGCCACTCTGTCTGCCTGTGCTCGCTCCTGTGCTCTCTATCTGACAAATAAATAAATAAAATCTTTAAAAAAAAAAAAGAAGATTTTATTTATTTATTTGAGGGAGAGTGAGAGGCACAGGCACCTGAGAGAGTGAGCAGGAGAAGGGGGAGAGGTGGAGGGAGAACTAGACTCCCCCCACTGAGCTGGAAGCCTGATGCAGGACTCCACCCAAGCCAAAGGCAGTTGCTTAACCAACTGAGCAACCCAGGTACCCTGAAAAAAGATTTCTTAAAAAGAACACAGAAAGGCTAACCATAAATTTTTAAATTGATAAACTGAGCAACATTAAAATCAACAACTCTTGTTCATCAAGAGACACCAATAAGATAAGGAAAAGGAAAGCCAGAGTGAAAAAGAAATTTGCAATACATATATCTGGCAAAAGACTCAGGGTATTTAAAGAACTACAAATCAGCCAATAAGAAATAGGAAGAGGACTCAACAGACATACAGGCAAAAGACGCCTGGATGGCTCAGCTGGTTAAGCTGCTGCCTTCAGCTCAGGTCATGATCCCAGGGTCCTGGGATCGAGTCCTGCATCTGGCTCCTTACTCAGCAGGGAGCCTGCTTCTCTCTCTGCCTCTGCCTGCTTGTGTGTTCTCTCTCTCTGACAAATAAATAAAATTTTGAAAAGAAAAAAAAAAAGACTTGAGCAATGATTTCACAAGAGTATACCTAAATAAATAAAAAAAAAAAGAGTATACCTAAATAGTCAATAAACATTAAAAAAATGCTTTTAACAGCACTAGTCACCAAGGAAGTGCAAATGAAAAACCACAATTCCATATGTCATACCCCCTAGAAGGACTAAAACTTAAAAAAGATACCACCAAATGTCAATAAAGATGTGGAAGAATCAAACTCTAATATGCTGCTAGCAATAAATTAGTATAATCAACAACCATGAAAAACCCTATGAGGTTGATTACACACCATATCATCAAGCAACTCTAATCTTAGTTATATACTCTGATGGAAATATATACATACATTTACCAAAAGACATGAAGACGAATATTCATAGCTATTCTATTTGTTAATGCCCCTAAAGGGAAACCACTCAAGAACCCAACATATATATAAATGATTAAAGTCATATAATGGCAAACTATACATATAAATACAATGGGAAACTATAAGAATGAATACCACACCACACAGAACATGGGTAAATCTCACAAACATAATGTTGAACCAAAAAAATAATGCAGGATTCAATATACAAAGTTGAAAAGGAGGCAAAATGAATTTACAGTATTAAAACTCAAGATAATAACACCACTTTGCTGGCTGGCCAGTAGGCACTAGAAATAGGCACAAGGAGACTTATGGGGTTCTGGTAATGTTCCATTTCTTGATCTAGACACTGGTTACAAAAATGTGTGCAGTTCTATGAAGAGTCATCAAACTGCATTCTTATAATTGACATACTTTTATGTAATAATATTTACTTCAATAAAAATACCAAAAAGATACAACCACAGATTTGGGAGAGGTAGATTAGGGAAAGAGGGAAGAATATGGAAAAAAAAAAAAAAAGATGTTTGGCTTCCCCAAATACATAGCAAAGATTGTTCTCCTTAAAGTTGCCAAACCAAATAAAATAAAAATTAGGTACTAACCATGAAACCAGGTAGTACTGGCTGAGTAAATTTCGTCTTAAAGGAATACAACAACTGTTTTGAGCTTGCATCATAGAAAGAAAGTTGACCTAAAAGGGAAAAAAAACCACACCTAATTTATTATACAAAAACATTTAATTAAATATAACATATCATCATGGGTGCAAGTAATAATATGTATTTTGGCACTTTTTAATTACCGACTATAACGACTAGACTCAGAAATTCTC
>ML105080.1:34593-77585 GCA_003697995.1 Taxidea taxus jeffersonii | reverse complement strand
TCCTTGCTCAGCAGGGAGCCTGCTTCTTCCTCTGCCTCTGCCTGCCAGTCTGTCTGCCTGTGCTCGTCCCTGCTCTCTCTCTCTATCTGACAAATAAATAAAATCTTAAAAAAAAAAAAAGAAAAAACAAATAAACAAACCAGTAGCTCAGTGAGATTTACTTAGGAATGAGAGCTCCATCATTGTCCTGCCGAGAAGCAGATGGCCCTCCACCAGCGCTTTCCTTCCTTCCTGGTTCACAGGGGGTGAACCCGTTAGCCAACAACCCTGCCTAGTGACAAGCAGCCCTCTGGCCTGCAGCTAGCCAAAAAAAGGGTAGTGAAATTTCAAGCAAAGGTAACAAAGAAGCAAAATGGAATTGATGCAGCCACTGCCTCACTCTTTAAGCCCTTATGATACCATCATTATGCACAACAGAACTGAGAACATACACTGCGGGATAGAGATATATGTGAGACAAATGGATCCCCCGACTTCCCAGTTCTCTTCCCTCTCTCATAAAGGCAGCTTTGCTCAGCATCTGAGAAAGAGCTAGAACAGAACTTTTCTTCATTCGGGTCTCTTCCTCCCTCATGCTCTGGGCAGACATCAGTTATCAGTTGTGGTGCTGCTTTCCTAACCAGTCTGGACAGCTGCCTCAGAGACTTTCCCACAGGGGCAGGAACAGGGCCACACCCAACTCTTTAGAACCCACCCCTAAAAGGAAGCTTTTTTCCATTTCAGTGAAAGAATTCATTATTTAAAAAACAAAATGCAAAACACTGAAACGTAGCATTCCAGGGTAAAAAAGCATAGTACTTGGCCAAAGACCCCAACAGAGAAAATTCTGTTTTGTGTACCAGGAAGTCTGAGACATGGTGCTGTGTAGGAGCTCTGTGAATCTGGATGAGTGATTTCACTGCCTAACCTCGCCCTTCTTCAGCCTAATAAGATGGATGGACAGAATAGGACCTCTTGGAATCCTCCAGGCCTATCACTATGATTCTTAGGAATTCGGAAAATAAATAAATATATGTTTATTATATATTAATGTTATGTTAATATATTAATTAATATATGTGGTATAATTATCTAATCATAAAAAAAAGAATGCAGGTTATCCTAAATCAGTCCTCAAAACTTTTTGCCCCCCCCTTTTAAAAAAAATAAACCCGCTCTGGGACACCTGGGTGGCTCAGTTGGTTAAGCGGCTGCCTGCGGCTCAGGTCATGATCCCAGCATCCTGGGATCGAATCCCACATCGGGCCCTTGCTCGGCAGGGAGCCTGCTTCTCCCTTTGCCTCTGCCTGCCACTCTGTCTGCTGGTGCTCGCTCCTGTGCTCTCTCTCTGTCTGACAAAATAAATAAATAAAAAATCTTAAAAAAAAAAAAACAAAAAACCCGCTTTTTATTTCTACCAGCCTAGACTATTGTTTTTGGCTGCCTTCCTTCTTTCCTTCCTTCCTTCTTATCAGGTTTTCTTTATAATCTTCAGTATTGAAAAAGATAGTTTATCATTATTTCATTAAATCTATGAAGTCATTGATCAAAAGACGCCCTATTAGACTAGGTCTACTAAGGAAAAAAATGGTTTTGACTAAACTATGACAGAATGTCTTAGAGATAGTCCTGTGTGATGCATGCATCAGTCACATCAGCCACTTACTGCCTTTCATTAATGACAAGGGATTTAGCAATTTCTTTTATTTTCAGTTCCTCTGCTTGGCATGTGATAGCTAATCCCTTTTGTATGCATCTTAATAACAAAACCTAATACAGCTTCATTTGCTTCTAGTATTTTCTTTTCTTAGGTTCTGTAAGACACATTGTTATTGTTTCTTAGGAAAATAAGGGGTTCTAGTCATTCCTGATATGATGAATATTTGCTTCACCAAATCAAATTGATTCCACACTGCTTTATTTCTGTATATTTCTTCAGATGTAGTGATTTCTCCTTCAATGCAAATCATAGTGTAATCCTATGGAAGATATTTTAAATGGCAATTAATCTCAACACCCCAAAATACTTAAAACTCTGTGGAAATGGTGGGAATGTGAATATGTAGAATCAAGGGAAGACAACCTCATCACAATGATCACCTGCCCAGCAGTGACTGCAACAGGCTACTCAGTGTAAGACTTATTCCAATTTTAGAGATATTAAAATGTGAAAAACTTTACTTCTTAGAAGTAGTGAGAAAAGAACTATCGACGATGCTTTTGGATAGCTTCTGATTTCTGCTTCTTAGATTCTGATCAAATCCTAGCTCTTTTATTCTTGAGGCATCCTTTTCCCATACCTCTCATCCTGCAGAGAGAGACTGCTGTGCGCTGTGCCTCTATCCACTATGATATGTTTCTTCCTCTATTCTAGGCTGCATTTTAGAATTTACCCCAAGGCCTGTTATAAATGTTCAGAAAATTAAATTTTTCTTTTTCCTCTTAGGGAGAGAAAACCCGACTACATTTCCAACTTTTGGCAGCAAACATTCCCCATTCCCATTGTACCGTGGTGATATGTAGCCCTTTGCTGATAGATGTAGCGAGCATAAAGGGATTTAACTCAGCACTAAACTTTTTAAAGAACTCTATAATTTGTATATAAGAATTACTTCCCATTATTAGGCATATTTTGGAAACATTTTCATACGTAACTAATGTGCAGTTTTTGTGTGTGCCCTGAGAAAGGTATCTATGCAGTCATTGAATTTTTTTTAAAAGATTTTATTTATTTATTTGATTGACAGAGATCACCAGTAGGCAGAGAGGCAGGCAGAGAGAGAGGAAGGGAAGCAGGCTCCCTGCTGAGCAGAGAGCCGGATGTGGGGCTGGATCCTAGGACCTGGGGGGAAGGCAGAGGCTTTAACCCACTGAGCCACCCAGGTGCCCCCAGTCATTGATTTTTGACTTTTTCTTACACAATCATTTTTCTCTTTTTTCCTCCATTCTTCATAATTTTTTTAGTTGCCTGAAGTGTGATCATAATACCTGCTTACTGTACCAACCCAAACAGTATGTAGTTGAAAGTGAAATTGATAATCCCTCACTTTATCTTTCTAATCTCATTCTGTAATGTAACCACTGTAAACTGCTGTTTCCTTGTTAATATAAACAAAAATATGTGCAAATAGACACTGAAGATAAAATAACGTGGAGCCCTAAAAGGGATCTGCTATTTTTGCTTAATCATATGTTGTGAGCCCATTTCCTAAGCTAGTGCATAATGATCTATGTTGTTCTTTTTTTTACTAAATCTTTTTTTTTTTTTGGAGATTTATTTATTTGAGAGAAAGAGTGTGAACAGGAGGAGGAGCAGAAGGAGAGGGAGAGAAACAGACTACCTGCTGAGCATGGAGCCTGACATAAGGCTTGATCCCATGACCCTGAGATCATGACCTGAGCTGAAATCAAGAGTTGGTCGCTTAACCAACTGAACCACTCAGGTAGGTGCCCCTATGTTGTTTTTTAAATTGCTGATTAGTGTTTCATAGTATTAGTATATCAGGATTTGAGCAACTGTTTTCCTATATATGGACATTCTAGTTATTAATGGAGGATGTTATTAGCAAACTTTTATTTATTTATTTAGCTTTTTTCTTTTTTTTAAGATTTTATTTGAGAGAGACAGAGAAGGGAAAGACAGGAGGGGCTTGATCCTAGGACCCTGAGATCACGAGCTGAGCAGAAGGCAGATGCTTAACTGACTGAGCCACCCAGGCACCCCTATTTATTTACTTATTTAAATATGGAACACTTCTCGAATTTGCATGTCATCCTTGCCCAGGGCCCATGCTAATCTTCTCTGTATTGTTCCAATTTTAGTGTATGTGCTGCTGAAGCAAGCAGTATTAGCAACCTTTTAGATATATTTTTGGGTAAGACTTTGAAAGTATTTTGGGTAAGACTTTGAGAGTATTAGACATTGCTGATTTTTCTTTTTCTTATTTTTTTCCTCCTGTTGGTTAGAGTCCCAGAAATTAAAATACTCTTTCAAGCAGTATGCATAATAGAAAAAGTAATATTATTTTTTTAATTTCCAAAATATTATAAAAATGCACACTTCCACCAATAATAAATGAGAGCACCAGTTTCTCTAGGTGTTCATTAACTTTATTATCAAACTCTTAACATTGTCATCCAATAGGCAAATAGTATTTTCTTTTAATTTGCATTTCCCTGTTTAACAGTTGAGGTCCTATATTTTCATTGTTTACTGATATTTGCATTTCCTCTTTTGTGATTTGCCTACTCTAATCTTTGACCCATTTTATTTATTTATTTATTTAAAGATTTTATTTATTTATTTGTCAGAGAGAGTGAGCACAGGCAGACAGAGTGGCAGTCAGAGGCAGAGAGAGACGCAGGCTCCCTGCTGAGCAAAGAGCCTGATGCGGGACTCGATCCCAGGATGCTGGGATCATGACCTGAGCCGAAGGCAGCCACTTAACCACCTGAACCACCCAGGCATCCCTCTTTGACCCATTTTAAACTGCCTTTTTCTTACTGACTTGAAAGAACTCTTTATATGTTTAATAATATTAGGCACTCAGTGCTTACTGTCTATTTAAAGATTTTATTTATTTATTTGACAGAGAGAGAGATCACAAGTAGCAGAGAGGCAGGCAGAGAGGGAGGGGGAAGCAGGCTCCCTGCTGAGCAGAGAGCCGGATGTGGGACTCGATCCCAGCACCCTGGGATCACGACTGGAGCTGAAGGCAGTCGCTTAACCAACTGAGCCACCCAGGCACCCTCAGTGCTTACTATCTAAATAGATTCTGACAAAGTATTTTGTACATATTAACAGATCCAGTTAATTCACACAACATCCTTATGGGCTAGACACAATTTTATGGGTAGGGAAACGGGCAGAGAAAGGCTAAAAATGTCGTCTAAGGTCACACAGCTAGTCAGTGGCAGAGATGACATTCAAATGAAGAGCACTGGTATGTAAAGTCATGTCTAACCCCTATACTATGGGCTGGTCAGCTGGAAGGATAGATCAGTGTGTACTGAACAGAGATTTATGCTGCTGGTGCATTCATAGGAGCTCATGGCAAGGATTTTTAAGAGCATATTGTAAGACAAATATTTGCATTGAAAGTTTGCTAAGAATATTTCTCTTTAATAAAAAAAAAGTATACAATTTTAAAATAGATTCTTATGGTGTGTATTGTTGTTGAAAGTGAACTTTGGGGGCCATCTTAGTGGTTCAGTCTGTTGTGTGTCTGCTACTGACTTTGGCTCAGGTCATGATCTCAGGGTCCTTCAGTAGAGACCCATGATGGGCTCTGCCCTCAGGTGGGAGTCTGCTGGCCAGTCTCTCCCTCCCCGTTGTCCCTCCCCTCACTTGTATGCTGTCTCTCTAAATAAATAAATAAAATCTTAAAAAAAGGAAAGTGAACTTTGGGGGATACTGAGAAAACTGATGAAGCATAAACTGAACAATGACAGCAAAGGAGCAGAGAAGTTTTCTCAGTCACACTAGGCATTCAAGGCCATAAATTCTTTAATGAAGTGAGATTAAAAAATAATATAAGAACTACCTTGTTATTTGTAGTTTGTTTAAGTAAATTGTTTGTATGTAGTTTTCATTACATTAGCTACTCTTAATTAATCCCTTTGTGGCCTTTATAAAGTTCAGTAAAGAAGACTAACAGCTCTCCTCCATCAAGGATTGTTATAGAGCAGATAGATTTATAGCTGTTATGATGTTTATTTTCAGGTGTACCAGAAATATGACATATATTTTTTATTACCTCCATTTAGTTTCATCTTTGGAGTCCTCGTATAGCCTGATTGCAACAATAAAAGTCTTAATCAATTTATGATAAACCCAGACATCTCTGTTTTAAACTTATTTAATTCAGGATTTTCCTTTCTAACTTCTCTCTTTTTCCAAGATTGATCTATGTTCTAGGGGCTTTGGAGCATGGAAGTTGAGAACGAGATCTGGCTCGGGGTCATTTTTCTTCTAAGTGAATATTTGGAAGACACTGCAGTCCTCTCTGGTCCTTGGACATGGCCACACCTTTTCACTGGAGCATGTGTTACGGGTTAAAGGATGTTTTCCAAAAAAGATATGTTGAAGTTCTAACCTCTAGCACCCCAGAGTGTGACCTTACTTAGAAATAAGCTGCAGCTGTAGTTAGTTAGGATGGGTCATGTGGAAGTAGGGGGGACCCCTGGTTCAATATGACTGGTGTCTTCTTATAGGCACACAATGTGTAGACAGGGGAGGAGACGGCTGTGTCAGTGCAGGCAAAGACTGAAGTTATGCAACTGTAAGCCAAGGAATGCCAAGGATTGCTGACGACACCAGAAACTGAGAGAAAGGCATGGAACAGTTTCTCCCCTAGAGTCTTTGATAACCCTGTGACACCTTGATCTTGGATTTCAAGTCTCAGAAATTTGAAAGAATAAAATTCTCTTGTCTTAAGCCACTAGGTTGTAGAACTTTGTTACATCAGTTCTAAGGAATTAATGTAGCATCTAAACTCTTGCTATTTCTGGGGTGCCTTCTTAGCTTATTGGTTCAGTTTCATTGAGAGCTATATCCACTTGACTCTGGGTGCCTTGGGAAAGTGTCTGGCTGCTTCCATGTCAAGCGGACCATCTGCCAGAACACTTCATATGGCTCCTCTTTACAGCTTCAAGGTCAGAGTGTCATGGACACTGTCTGTAATATTTGGCCAGCTTCCAGGGCAACCAAATAGAAAACTAGGCTTAAGTACCCTCTATTCATGAATCTCAAAACCCTTGGGGGGTGGGTACTTTAATTCTCCAATGCCTCAGAGCTCACCTTGGGGTGGGGATCTGGGGCAAGATCTGCATAAATCTCACAGGAGTATGTCCTCATACTGCTCTTATTTCTAAGGCTTCCCCATTCTTACTTACCATTTCTATGGAACTAGGACATCCCTATCCTCTCAAACTCCAGGGATTTTTATGGGGCTCTTATGTAGTGTGGGTCAACAAGATAATTTTCTCCACAATTTGGATCTATAAGAATTCATCCTTGAATTTTCTATCTGATATCTGGTAGGTATAAAGATCTAGAATTTGCCATCCTTGTTCTCCCTTCTCTTAAGTTCCTTTATGACATACCCTCCATGGACAGTGGGGACTCTGGTTTTGTGGTTTAAATGGGAAAGTCATCATTAAAGGAAAAGTGCAGGTATGTAAGATGTGAAACTGTAAAACTCCTAGAAGAAAACATACTGGAAAACTTACGAACAATTTCTTGGAAATGACAGCAAAAGACGCAGGCAACAAAAACAAAAATAAACAAGTGGGACTAAGTCAAAATAAAAAACTTCTGTACAACAAAAGAAACAATTAACAGAGTGAGTAGCCAGCCTATGAAGTGGGAAAAAATATTTGCAAACCATAGGTCTGATAAGGCGTTAGTATCCAAAATGTATAAGGAACTTCTATCACTCAGTAGCAAATAAAATAGACCCCCAAACAAAAACTGTGACTTAATTAAAAATATAGTTGAGGGATTTGAATAGACATTTCCCCCAAGAATATGTACAAATGATCAACATTACATGAAAAATTCTCAACATCATTAACCATCAGGGAAATGCAAATTAAAGCTACAATGAATATCTCCTCAGACCTGTCAGGATGGTTATTATAAAAACAAAAAGACAACAAGTATTGACAAGCATGAAGAGAAGTTGGAACACTTGTGCGCTGTTGGTGGGAATGTAAATTGGTACAACCACTATGCAAAACAGCGTGGAGTTTCCTCAAAAATTTAAAATAGAACTACAGTATGATCCAGCTATCCCACTCCTGTTTATTTATCCAAAAGACTTGGAATCAGGATCGTGAAGCAATATTGGTACTCCCATGTTCACTGCAGCACTATTCACAATAGCCAAGATGTGGAAACAACTTAAATGTCCTTTAGCAAATTAATCGATAAAGAAAATGTAGTGTCTACATACAGTGGGGTATTATTCACCCTTAAAAAAGAAAAAAAAATTCTGTAATATGTGACAGTATGGATGGAATAAGCCAGTCATAGAAAGACACACTTCATGATTTCACTTATGTGAGGCATCTAAGATAGTAAAATTCGTAGAAACAAAGAATGGAATGTTGGTTGTTGGGGGATGGGGGAAGGAAGAAATAAGGAATTACCAACCCATAGGCATAAAGTTTTATTTAAGGAAGATACATAAACTCTAGAAATCTGCTCTACAACATTGTACTGATAGTAAAGGGATTGTTACCGGAGTAGATCTTCATATTGAAAGAATGCAGGAGAAACTCATCTACTGACATTTCAGAGTATAATTCTGACTCATAAGTCTTAGCTGAATTGATTCATAAACCTTAGCTGAAAATTGGAGTCAAATTTTAAAGCTGAGGGACACCTCGGTGGCTCAGTTGGTTCAGCAACCAATTCTCAGTTTCAGCATAGGTCTTGATCTCAGGGTCCTGGGATCAAGCCCTGTGTTGGGCTCCACACTCTGTGGAGTCCCGTTGGGATTTTCTCTCTCCCTCTACACCTCCCCCCACTCATGCTCTCTATCTCTCTTTCCAAAATAAATAAATAAAATCTCCAAAATAAATAAATAAAATCTTAAAAAAAATAAAATCTTATAAAATCTTAAAATCTAAAGCAGAGCATGGGCACAGATACTTAATCTGCATCTCTTATAGTTACTTTCTAAGGATTATACCTATCTACTTGGGGTCCTATTTAATGAGGTTGAAAGGTGGGAGTTTATGCCAGACACTGACTACAACTTAATGCTTAAATACCAATTCACACACTATAGTGTATCATGTTTTCATGAATCTTGTTTCCTTGTATGAAATATGTGTTTCTTCCTAGCATTGCTGAGGACTTTTGCACATTTGCTGTATCATTCTGGGATCTTTCTGCAGTAACATGCCTATTCTTTTAGTTTTTCCTTGACTTGTCTGTACCGAATTGTATTTACCTCAGTATGACTGGGGAATCACTGGGACCTGGTATTAGTAAGCACAGTAACCTTAAGTGAGTGATATGTACAATATAGCTGATCTTGATGACATAAAACTAAATGTTTTAATGATAGGTCAGTGATTACATATCTGCTGTATCTTCAGCCCAGAAATGTGTGGCATAGAGAAGGGATACAAGAGAAGTATAAGGCATCATACATACCGACATGGAGTTTCCATTTAGGTAGAAGGAAATAGGACTAGAGCATACAGCAGAATAAAATCAACAAGTACAAGCTACGGGATGCAGATTATTATATAGTAAAACAGTTATCTAATATAGTTCCAATAAGGTGAGGTAACACTTTAGGAATGATAGAATAAATCTGGCCTAGACTCACCTCCAGCTAAATGGTTACTTGAGTTGGCTCTTGAGTTTGGCCTGAACATGTCCAGAAACAGAGTTTTTCTGGGCAAGTTGTAAGCTGTTCACCAAACTTGGAGACATGGCAATAAGTAGAGAAAATCCTATTTTGGAGGCATATGAATAGTAGGAACCTTTCTTACAGATAGACCCCTAGATACAAATGTCCCAGGTTTTTTTCTTTTCTTTTCTTTTTTTAAGATTTTATTTATTTATTTGACAGAGAGAGAGATCACAAGTAGGCAGAGAGAGAGAGGGGGAAGCAGGTTCCCCGCTGAGCAGAGAACCCGACGTGGGACTCAATCCCAGGACCCTGAGATCATGACCTGAGCCCAAGGCAGAGGCTTAACCCTCTGAGCCACCCAGGTGTCCCATCTTTTTTCTTTTCTTTCTTTCTTTTTGGTGAGAAATAACATAGTAACTCATTTAATAGCTAATGCACAAACTGCTTAGGAGGAATGGAATTATATTTGCACTGGAAAAGGATGGGACTGTTCATTTACTGCACATTGAAACAGTTACTTGTGATTTTTTTAAAACTATTTTTATTAACATATAATGTATTATTTGCCCCAGGGGTACAGGTTTGTGAATCATCAGGCTTACACATTTCACAGCACTCACCATAGTCCATACCCTCCCCAATGTCCATAACCCTACCACCCTTTCCCTACACCCCCGCCCCAACCCCCAGCAACCCTCATTTTGTTTTGTGAGATTAAGAGTCTCTTATGGTTTGTCTCCCTCCCGATCCCATCTTGTTTCACTTTTTCCTTCCCTAACCCCTCCCCAACCTCCCGCTTCTCAAATTCCTTATATCAGAGAGATCATATGAGAATTGTCTTTCTCTGATTGACTTACCAATGCCCCAGGTTTATTTTCACTTGGGCCCAATCTCACTCATGTTAATGCATTAATTCAGCTGTCCTTGCTAAGGATAAATCTGTGTATCTTACTGAATGCAGACCAGGATGTCTATGTACTTCTTGCTACCCTAGTGGTCTCTCCTTGTGCAGTCTTGCCACTCAAAAAGAGAAAGTATCTCCCCAGGATACGAGGAAGATTTACCTTTGGTTTCGGCCTTGTATGGACGGGTAGAAACATGAACAATCTGATCTAAGAGATCTGGAGATTCTAACCCATCAAAATACAAGGTACTAGTGCATAGTCAATTATTATTATTTTTTAAATTGTTTAAATACAGGAGGAATTTGGGGTGCCTGGGTGGTACAATTAAGCCTCTGACTTTGGTTTTGGCTCAAGGTTGTGAGATTGAGCCCTGCATCTGACTCTGGACTTCTGGCCCAGGACTCTGGACTCCCAGGCACCCCAAGAGCCTGCTTGAGACACTCTCCCCCCCTTTGCCCCCCCCCCTCCCACCCCATGCTCTCTCTCTCTCTCTCTAAAATACATAAATAAATCTTAAAAAAAAATACAGGAGGAATTTGGGCAAGTTTGAATATTGAAGGTGGTCACAAAAAGGGAAAGGCTAGAGATTTTGAGGCACTAATATTAGAGAACTGAGTTTGAGTTTCTTGAATTATTAGAAAATAAAATCAGTGTGATGAGCACTGGGGGTTGTATGTAAGTGATGACTAAATTCTATACCTGGAAGTAATATTATACTGTATGTTAGCTAACGAGAATTTAAGTAAAAGCTTAGAAGGAAAAAAAAAAAAAGAAAATGAAGTCAGTTTAGCTATACAGGACAACATTTGATTACCTTAAGCTATTACTTTTTAGGTTTTAAAAAAAGACAACTTACATTGAGTCAGAAGAAGTCAAAGCATTAAAATGAATAAATATGTAATTCCTCCTTCTTTTTTGGGATGTCCAATTAAGGATAATTTAATCTAAAATGGACCCCATTAGAAGTAAAAATATTTAAATTAAGAGGAAATATTTTGAAAGTATATTGTTTTGTGGAGGTAAACACTACATTTAAAATATGTATCCTTGCACTTGACATATTTATTCATTTTCTTCAGAATGTAAATGTCTTTAACAAATGTTGCAAATGTAGAGAAATAAATTAACTTTACATCAAAGAGCAAACATCTTACAAATGGCAGCAAGAGACTAATTGTATTTAAGATGTCTGATATTGCTTTATGTTTGTCTTAATAATAAAATATTCTCATGCACTATTTCTCCTCATGGAAAACCCTGCTGTCCTTATTCATATACAAGTGAAGCTGAATTGGGATCTGGATGCCTGTGTGTCTCCCAGAAGCTTTTTCTGGAACAGATTTGATGAGAAAATTTACACTTTCTAACCACCTTTTTATACAGATCTGCTATTCACTACTTTTACCCCTGGAGTCCTGGATATTTTGGTGGTTTTTACAGAGTAGATCAGACACACATGTTTGCTCCAGAGCATTTAAACATACATTATTGATTCTATCGTTTGAAGGTAAAAATGCTTTCAGAAGAAACTTGGAAAACAAGTCTCAATCGATTGAATTTAAAGACGAATAGATGTCCCAAGATATGGTTTCCACAGCAACAATTTGCATGTTGAATATTTCTTTGCATGTAACAGGTAATTAATGGCTTCATTGATTTAACAAAAAAATTTTGGCAACTACTATATGCTAGTAGCTGAGAAGCAAAAAGAACTAGGCCAAACTCTGTCTTGTGCCCTTCCTTTCCCACTCTGCTGCCACCAGAGAGTGCACAGTCTACTCAGGGTGCCTGGCAAATGAACTTTTAAGAATAGGGTGATAGGTGCCACAATCAATGTGGGGAAAATGTACTTTGAAAGCACGGAAAGAAGAAACTGAATTTGTTGGGACTGGATGCAGACAAGAGGGATTTTATCACCTATTAAAGCAGCAGAGAAAAGGCATTTGAGTTTTATCTTCAAGAATGAGAGTGATTTATAGGTTGGATTGAGGGATTGGCAAGGTCGGGGGTTGGGACGGTTGGCAGGAAGGAAGCCTATCCTGTTCAGAGGAAATAATGTGTATAAGCTAAGGAGCTGTGTTAGAACCTTGTGCTTTTGGAGTGCTCATGGTGGCTTTCTGGGTAGTGTGAGAGAAGCACAAGGTGGGTCCAGGGAGTGGCAAGTTTTTCTGACCTAAAAGTAGGCAGAGGTACGAGCAGACATTTTTAGGATATCGTAAGGGGTTTGAATTACACTGTAGTCAGTGCAAATGTTGAATGACGATTTACCTCAGGCATAAACGTTAGCATCAGGAAAATCACAGCAAGGAATCACAGGACGTGTGATATCAGGTGATCATTGTTTCTCTCTACTTTTAAGAAAAGCAATGGTCGAATAAGGCATTGCTGGTGACTGCTTCTTTCATGTCAAACATTCTCAGGCTCCTTTGCATCTTGTGGAAACTCATAGTCGACCACCATGACACAGCTCCACAAGCTAAATCTCATGGTTTGAGATTAAATCCCATCCCTCTCGCTTTATCCTTTTGGAGATGAAGACTTCAGCAGCTTTTAATTCACTTGAGGGCAATTTTAAAGTTATCTCTTGGACTTCCCACTCTAGACTGAATAGCTCTATCTCATTTACGTTTTTAAAAAAAATCTCTGACTTCTGTGTAACAACTCTTAAAGCCATTTTAGGTGTTGATTTTTGGGTCTTTTCCAATTTCTTGACACCTTCCTTAAAATAAAAAGACAACGTAGTGTTTTAAAGAGACTCTTAAGCCATCATAAAGGATTATTCTCAGCCATTTTCTGTTATATTGCTATTAGGATATGCCTAACATCATGTTAGGAGTTTTTGAAGGCAACTCTGCATTAGTGGAAGATAGAATTATTTTTTGATGTTTTGACCATCTGTATTCCTTTTCTATTTATGCGATTAAAATATTCTTATATATATAATTAAAAAAAAATAGACTCCACCCCAAAATGGGGCTCAAACTCACTGCCCTGAGATCAAGAGTCGCATGCTCTACCAAGTGAGCCCGCCAGGAACCCCTATGCAGCTAAAATATTTTTAAAGCAATCCTGTAAGTTTTTCCTTGTGCTGGATGGGTGATTTCTCTAGCCATCTTCCAACTACTATTTTTTTTCAGGTTTATGGAGTTATAATTAACAGATAAAATTGTAAGATATTTAAAGTATACAGCATGATTTGATGTATGTATACATTGTAAAAGCATTCCCTTCATAACTTAAACTCCCTTCTTTTCTCAAGCAATAAGATGTAATGGAAAGAAGATTGATTGGGGGAGATCTGGGTTCAAAACCATGTCTTAGTAAGAGGTGTTAGAAGTGAGCAAGTTGGCTAAAAAAAAATCATCCCAGAATAATTATGCAACATTCTTAAAGGTGTCCTTGTTTGGATGATGACTTGCGTAGTCAGCTTGGGCTCTGTCAATTACTAGTCCTCTCTGACTCTCAGCTTCCTCATTAGTAAGAGGGGGAAACAATATCTAGCCAATACATTTGCTAGGAAATGTAAACCTTAAAAAAAGCTACATTTTCAAAAAAGAAAAGCTACATTTTCTAGCACAAAGCCTGATACCTAGTAAATGCTTTAATTAGGTCCCTTCCTCTTTCTCTCTCCCCTTTTATAAAAACTATTAGCTTTTCAGAACAAGTGGACTCTGTATCCTTAAATTCTCAAATATCTGAGATAAAAGCATATTTGTCTAAATAACATGTTTGTGAAGTTCATCCTTACAGATATCAGTAGGAAGTTTAATGAAGTTTATATCCACAATCTATGTCATTAGTAATGAGATTGCATAATAAAGACTCGAACATACAATGGCTTGAGTTGTCCTTTAGCTTGATATACAACTAAAGAGAATGACTCTCTATTTAATCCAGCCCCCCGTTTTCAGGTTGAATTCCGTTAAAATAGGGTTTTATCCTATGCATTCTGAGGAACACTATTCCCTGTGGGTAGTTGATAGATATTGGGGAAGAGGGAGAAATGTTGTAGTCAAACTATGGACATAGGAAATGCTGGAATAAACTAAGTTAAAGAGGTTTCTAAAATTGCAGGATTTCCCAGAACCTTTAGTGTACTTATGTATGCTGTGAATCTGAAAGAGTGTGCTGTAATATGCACCATTTGCAAAATAACTAATTGAACTTGGATCTCTTTTTCCAAGGAGCTCTTCAAGAACTAATAGAAGACACTTGGAAAATACCAAGTGACTGGTAGCTCAGTTATCACATTTTCCAGTTTTACACAATGTTTATTCATTTATTCATTCATTCAGCAAACATGTATTTTGCCCAGATTATTTATTGATTGAGTGCTTTGTCTCTAAGTAGTACTTCAAACCAGGTTATTTAACACAAAATTATCGTTTAATATTTGGAAAATAATTGAGGTAGTAATTTAAAAACATAGATATCAAAAATATGTATTAAATTCTGTAAATATTTCTTTCATTCTTATTTGATGGTAAGAATTCACTATCTCCTAACTTTTTTGATTGTGCTCTCAGTTCTTTACATCAAATATGTTTATTTACTTATAAATTATATGCTTGTTTTAATGGGTTAATAGATGATATAAATCATGACCAGAATTCAGATGTTTTAAAAAGGCTGAGATGAAAAATAAATAAAGATAGAAATTCTAATATTGTTTTTTTTCTGGATTTCAGTGGGTCACTTTGCCAGCCTTTGGGTTGCATACCACTCTGTTTTGTTGTGCCCCTTCCATTGGAGACTATGTGGTGAAGGAGCAAAGAAGGAAACAGATCTAAACATGGTATAGGCAGAAGAAGTATTCGTTTTCATTATATTTGTCATGATTTATTAAAGAGTAAATTTAGGTTTGACACTATTTTAAGTGGTTCACAAAGAAAAGGGATAAAGAAACAAACTTTTTTTTTTTTTTTTTTTTAAATCTCCATAAGCTTACTCTGAAGGGAATGCACAGTAACAGAGCAACATCAGCCAAGAGGGTGGACTTCTTGGTCAATTCTGTTAAGATTATCAAATGTTTGTAGAATATCTATCCTATGCTAAGTGCTGGGCAGTAGGGATACAGAGCTGAGTCATAGCCCTCATCCTTGGGAGCTTTTATGCACCAAAGAGATGCTTAGTTTAACAGTTTTCTGAATAAAAAGGAAGGTTACCCTAGAAAACTACTTCTTAAAACTATGAATATTATGTTTTGAGTAAGACTTCTTTCTATCTGGGGATTATGGAAAAAAGGACCAGTTTGCTAGGAGGGAACCTATAACTGTCTTATTGTTCATGATTTTTACTTGAGGCTTGTTCTCATGAACTGTAGTTGTTTCTAAGCACTCCTCTATTTTTTTTACCCTATTTTAGTATGTAAGGCTTCTGCTGTCTTTTAAGATGCTGCTGCCAGTGATTGCTATGCTATTTCTCCTCTTTACCTGCTCTTTGGTCTCAGTGAGTTATCCATTCCAACTTGTTTCCTTATTAACTGCTGTCATATTGTTCACTCATCAGTAGTCTCCCATTTCATCCTTTGTGACGAATAGCCCAGTATATTATTACATTTTATTTCACCAAGACTCTAAATTCTAGCAGATGTCCACTTAAATTTCAATCACATATAGTCTTCATTATAATTACTTAAATGCATGCGACTTTAGAATTTTTCAAAATGTATTTGATATCTTTGTTTTTTCATGCACTCACATTTGTACTCATATGAAAGCTTAGCTCTTTGACGGGTGGGTGTGACCTGTAGAAGTATTTCTCAGGTTTCTAGTTTTATTTTTCTGAGACATTTCACTTCAAATAGAGTCTTAATTGTGTTGGCTCTAAGTGAATGTAAACCAAGTTAGTATTGAACCAGCAGATGGAAAAATCTTTATCACTGAACAATGAAACAACTTGAATTCTTTTTTCCCCTTTTACCATCTGGTATCTGTGCTCATATTTGAAACATTAGCCATTCAGGAAAGAGTTGTTTTCTGTATCCAATAGTCAGAAGCTTTCTCTGAAGACTGGTGCTTATCTTTTCAGAAAAAAAAATGCCACAAATACAAATGGGGCCCTGAACTAATATTTGACAGTCACATAAAAGCTTAAGAAAATGCAGAGTACAAAGTGAGTCTAAGGAGATGCCATTTTCAATTTATTTTCATAACCTAATTCTGCTTTGCTTGTAAAGGTTAATCTAAATCCAGCAGAACAAAGCCGGCCACTGTTTACTTGTTACAGGCACTGCTACATTTTTCTCAACACAGCAAAATGAGCATCGCCTGTGTTCACAACGTAGTGCTACTTTTTTTCTGAATTGTAGCAGATATTGTTTTCATGTGACTCTCAAATTATCAGTAGTCAAATAACATCTATAATGGTAAAATCTAGAAAATAATTTATATTATTCACTTTGAAAGAAAGGTCATGATCCATTAGCTTCCAGTTACTCTAGTGACCTTGCTGATCCACTTTCTCTGGATGCCCAGCTCCTACTTGGTGGAGGATGAAAGCCAAAGGAAGTCAGGCATTACAAATATCTGTTAGCAACCGTTTTAGATTTTTTGTTGTTTTCATTATGTATAAACTATCCATAAACAAAACATAAATGATGTGGTAGTTCTTTGTACTTCAAGTCAGATTCTTGGTCTAATTCTAAATCTCTTGGCATGTGGGGTATATACTCTCACTTTTCAGATTGGCTTATCTTTGAGTAGACCAGGAAGACTATTTCTGTCTGTGGCTGTGTTTTCCATTTGGGAATCCACTGGCAATTTTTTGTTTTTGGCTGAGTGGACCATTTCCAGAAGTTGACTCTGTATGGACAGCTAAGACGATCCCTTGCATTACTCTTTACATTAGAAATAATTTTTCACTGAACAGTCTCTGATGGACAAGTTTAAGAAGATTACAAATAACATCCACTAGGTTGAAGTGTAATGCTTTCTTGTATAAACTTGGACTTTATCTTTCTACTTAATTTCACTGCGGTTTCTTTGACTTTGAGTGGATGTTCTAACACTCTCTCCTAATTGACCTTTCAGATGTTGCAGAGCTTTTGGGTGCAGAGATGTGCTCAGCTTACTCACATTAACAGGCAGAGGACGGAGAATGCTGTCAGCAGCTACAGGGGATACCTTCCAAGGAGCCCGATACATAACCTGTCCCTCAGACTGTTGTACTCTGTGCACAACAGCTCTCATAATGGTGAGTCTGAAAACTCTTCCTTCAGAGACAGTGCTCACTGCTTTTGTGTCCTGCCATGTCTATGACCTAAATCATCTCATTTTCAGTTTCCTTCTCCTGTGCTGCTAAAGAAGTTTTCTCTGCTCACTTCTCTCCTTCATGGCCTCTGCCTACCTAGTTCCTATCACTATCTGGTTGCTTCCCCCTTTACGTGGATTTTCAACTTGTACCCTTACTGAGGTCCGGCTGTCTCTACGTCCTGGATTCACTGCCACAGAGTGGGTGTGGTTGGATCCATGTGTTACCTTGCAGAGGAGGGAGTGCCTCTGAGGCCCTGAGCTCTCATGCCAGGCTAGCTCAGGTCACTGGTCTTTATGTGTCTGAGTCAATAGTTACCTGGAGTTAGAAAAACACCAGAATCCCAACACAGTACCAAAGACATTATTTACTTGTCATTTAACTAACCCGATGTCAGGAATTTGGATTACTGTTCATCTCAGCCCTGGGAAGCAAGTATTATCCTTATTTCTGCCTTATAGATATGGAAACAAGACTCTGAGAAGTTGAATGCTGATAGAGCAAGGACTGAAACTCAGCTCTAATTTCAAAACCCATCACTTACCCACTGTAATATGGGAGAAGCCAGGTCACAGGATCACCTTATTCAATGCCCAGAGACTTTTGCAAATGAATGCCCTTCCAAGGGTCCTATAGGTATGGTAGATGCCCTGAGGCTTTTTAGGAGGGGTATTGCCACCAATAGGCATCTTTCATTTGCATCATTTCCTGATAGCAGTGTGGAGATTAGCATATTTATCCTATTAAACACAATCTTGTGGTTGGTTAGAAGTGTAAAGCAAAACACCATTATTTTAATTTCCCAGTAATTATGTAATGATGGAGATGGGACTGGGCATGGCATAGTGGGACCTAGTTTTTGTATCCCAGCCCTGGAATTTACTGACCTTTAAAATTTGGGCAAATCACTCAATCTCTTACTTTATTCATCTTTAAAATTGGGTCAGTTTTAATTTTAGAAGGACAATTGCACTCTTAATTTTTTAAAAAAGATTAGATTACTTTGAAGGGCTTGGCCTTTGATAAGGATTGAGAATATTAATGGCTTGTTTCTTATTTCTCTGAAGAGAGACTACATTCTGCCACTCTCTGAAGAGAGACTATACTATGCCACTTAAAGGAAAAAGAAAAAGAAAATCTCTTAACTGAAGTATAACACACAGAGAAAAGTTTAGAAATAATAAGTGTTCAGCTGAATTAATGACCTCAAAATGAACACACTTGTGAAACTACCTCCCTACTTAAGAAATAGAATACTGCCAACACTCCCTCACATCCCCCACCAACACCCCGGCCCAGAAGCTCTACTCCAGTCCCCTTCCAACTATGAAACCTTCCCTTTTCCCCAGAAGTAACCACTATTTTGACTTCTAACACTATTTGTCGGTTTTGCCTATTTTTCTTTTTTTTAGCTTTGTGTAAATGAAGTTACAGACAATGATTCTTTTGTGCCTGGTTTCCTTTGCTCAGTTATGTTTCTGAGATTTTTTGCTCTAATTGCATGTGGGAATAGTTTTATTCATTTTGATGGCTGTAGTGTGTTTCATTGTATGAATGTATTGCAGTTTATTTCACAGCTGATGGGCATTTGGGTTAGTTCCAGTTTTCAGTAATCATGAATAATGTTACTACAAATGTTCCTGCTCATTTGTCTTTTTGTTAATATGTATACATGTTGAGTGTAACATCACTTGGAAGATTTTTTTTAAGATTTTATTCACTTATTTGACAGACAGAGATCACAAGTAGGCAGAGAGGCAGGCAGAGAGAGAGGAGGAAGCAGGCTGTCCGCCGAGCAGAGTCCAATGCGGGGCTCGATCTCAGGACTTTGAGATCATGACCTGAGCCGAAGGCAGAGGCTTAACCCACTGAGCCACCCAGGCACCCGGAAGATATTTTTAACCTGAGTAGATGATACTAAGCTGATATCTAAAGTGGTTTTCCATTTTGTCAGTAGTATGTGGGTTTCTGTTGCTCCTAAGGGTAGCCAACCCTTAGTATTTTCAGTTATTTGAATTGTGATGAGTTTATAGAATTATTTTACCTTTCTTTGACTGCTAATGTGATTTAGCCTCTTTTCCTATGTTTACTGGATATTTGGATATCCTTGTTTGTAAGATTCTTCTTCATAGTCTGTTGTCCATCTTTTTAATTAAATTTTAGCTTTTTCTTTTTGATGGTTTATATTTTTTAATTTATTCCCTAAAGAGCCCTTTATTAATTATATGTGTTACAGATATTTTCTCCTAGCTGTGGCTCTACTTTTCACTCTTTTTTATTTTTAAGATTTTATTTTTTTGTTTATTTGACAGAGAGAGAGGTCACAAGTAGGCTGAGAGGCAGGCAGAGAGAGAGGGGGAAGAAGGCTCCCCGCTGAGCAGAGAGCCCGATGTGGGACTTGATCCCAGGACCCTGAGATCATAACCTGAGCCAAAGGCAGAGGCTTAACCCACTGAGCCACACAGGCACCCCTACTTTTCACTTTCTTAACTGTATCTTTTAAAGAAAAGAAGTTCTTAATTTTAATGTAGTCCGATTTATTAATTTTTTATTTGTTTAGTGCCCTTTGTCCTCTGGGAAATATTTCTTAATCTCCAATCATCTAGAAGAGACTCACTTACATTATCTTCTAGAAGCTTTATTGTTTTTTCATATGTATAATGACAATCCCACTGGAATGGATTTTTGCATATGGTGTGAGATAAGAGTTTATCTACTACATTTCTCAGAGCTTTTTCCATCCTACATTGTCTTCCTCTCTTCCCTTTATGGGAAATAAATGAACCTATGGCCTGAAGAGGATATGACTCTTTCTTTATACCTTTGTGCTTACTATGTGTCCTTTCACACAGCACCACATTTTCCCCAACTTACTTACCATTTTTCTTGAGCAAATCTGAGATGTAGGATGAGCTTCTTAAGTACGTTTTGAGTACTCTAGCTTCTTAAGGAGATTAGGATAAGAACATTCTACAACATCCTCAAAGAAGCCAAAGTAATTAATATAGATACAAAGAGTGATTTATTTTTGGAGATGCAGGTCATTGTTATTTTTCAAAATTCCTCCCACTGTTCTCTGCCATTTCCTCCCAAGCCCAGTTCACTCTCAGTACCTGGACTCAAATCAGCAATGACAACTCTTCCACTTGATGGTTAGCAATATGAACGATGGAAGGAGGCCTCCCCATATTTTATAGCATTATGAAAACACAATGATGCTTCTCAATGGTGTTGATGAGCATGTCTACACCAATGCTCATTGGCATCTTGTGTTTTGTGAAGAGCTTTTCCATGGCTAGACAAAACATATTTGCAACTAAGGTTATAATATTCACAGATACTCAATCATGGAATAGGCATCCTTTAGATTTATTTTTGGTGCTGTTACTTTTCTTTTTGAGCCAAACACTGTTAGGAACTCAAACTTTTGGTTCAGCAATGAAAGTGTGCAGAGAATATACAAATGGTAGCTTGCACTGAGGGCTTGCGTGCATTTCTCACAGGCTATATTGTCATTTCTGCCATCTTTGTTGCCCCCGGTATGGTGATTTCAGTGGTATCATTTTTGCATTTCGCTGAACAGTGGCATTTTATTTAATTTTTTAAAGCTGTAGGTAGGTCAAAACTACTATAAATAAATAAATAAATAAATAAATATATATATATATATATTGCTATCTAGACCTGATAAAAAGGGAAGTGCTATCCACAGAGCAAGGTGTGAGTGAGTCTGCCAGACACTAGAGCCATCTATGATTTACATCCTTCCGTATCTCTTTGGGAGAGCACTGTTTTCACGTCTCTGTGCAGTTTGCAGTTTTTGAAGGGCATGTTAATAAAGGTGCACTCTAAGGAAGATAGGGAAAGGTCAACTAGTGCTTCTTACCTAGTTTTAAAAAACTTCTGACTTCTACAGCTGTGTGGGTATGTGCACAGACATAATCGTTAAGGGCTTACCCTACAATGTAGTCAAAAATAATGTGCTTTTCTCTAGCACTGGCCTTTTAAAATGTCAGTAACTTTGTTAATTCCAAACCAATTAGTTTCACACTTTTCAAAGCATAAACTCAGAATAGTCATATGTATCTCTGTATTGGGATACAATAAAAAACATAAAAATGTATATATGCTTGCATATTTATACCTGCACACATTTACTCATTACTTTCAGTTCCAGGTATGATGCCATTGGTCTCACTACTTTGACTTAATGTGTGCAAGATTGGTCACTGTTAAATGCTGGTGGTAAAAAGATAAGTCAGATAGGGATCCTGACCTTAGGAAGATTCTAAGTAAAATATATATGCTGATCAAAAGGTAATACTGTGATACTGTGATAAGGTGATACTGTGGCTGACAAGTATTTTCACTTTGAATATTCGGAAAATACTCTTTAGGATCTAAAAATTATGACCATACTGTTTTGAAAAATCCCCAAGTTCTGACTCTGTATGGCCATCCTCTAGGTATGATTTTGTGTTAGAATAAAGACAAAAGGTACTCAGAAGCCAATAAACTACACTGTCTCACTTTCTATAGATTCAAATTCATGAGGTTACTAAGGTAGAGAAGTAATTTTTATTCTTATCTGCCTGTGCTGAATCTCACTGGTTTGATTTGTTTTTCTCCTTCTTAATTTCTCAGAGTTAGAATACCATTGTATCCAGTAGTTTAAATATTTTCTATTCTCATAATAAGGAAGTAGACCATCTTTATTGAGGTTGGGGGTAAAGTGTTCAGAGGTAATCACTCTACAAAAAGGACACCAAATGGAAGGTTCTTGCTTCTGTTGGTCTGTGTAATAGTGGCTTCCTCCAGCCAGTGAGCGGTACTAATCTTTGATATCATTGCCTCTCTGTTATGGCTTTTGACATAGGGATATCAAATTAAACTTGGGCCTTATTTTGACATAGTGTGAGTCTTCCTTCCTCCCTCCCTCCCCCTTTCTTCTCCTTCCTTCCTTTCTCTTTCTTTCTTTCTCTCTTTTATGTTTCTTTGTTTTGTTTTTTGGCTAAGCAATGATTAAATTGATGTGGTGTTCATGTTAATCTTTCATACGATCTGGAGATTTCAATACACTAGGCATGAACAACAGCAGTTCTTGATCATTATTATTAAACTCATGGATTACTATGTAAGGTCAAAGATCCCAGTTCTTTACAAATTAATATATGGGCTTGATATAATTCTCCTTCAAAATCTCAATATGATTATCCTAACCTTGACAAAATCATCCTAAAATTCACCTAGAAGAAAGAAAAAGCAAGAAACACTAAGGAAATATTGACGAGAAAAGTAATGGATAGAAGACTTGCCCCATGAACTATTAAAAGGTACATTAATTCAATGGTTAAAAACTGTAAATCAGTCAATCTAATTTATGTATATGTATGTGAAATTTTAATAAACATGCATTTGGATATAATATTCAAATAATTATCTGTCCATCTACCTATCCACTACCTAAATCCCAATTCTAATAATCAAATTTATCTCTATCTGTTCATCTATTTATATTTTATGTATATTTGGAAAATTTAACAAAAAAATATTCAGGGACCATATAAAACAATCTTAGAATTTTATTGAGTGGTATAAAACATTATTATTATTTTGTCCCTATGTGGGAAAAGTCTTGTAAGCCAATATAAATTTCTTTTATGCACTTTGTAGTGTACTGCTTAGCACATAAGTATTCAACAAATGTTTCCTAAATCAATGAATATAAAAAAGTTTGTGGCATTTTGTAATCAGTTATTAAAAGCCTAGATCAGCATGAGATATACTCTAAATCAGTATTAATTTATAGCAAGTAATTGTCACTATAATTGGGGAAAACATTTTATCTTGGTTACCTGGTAAGAATATATTTAGAGGAGATAGGGAAATATGGATGAGGAAAAATCTTGAAGTTTGCAATATTATGTTGGTGAATGAATAGGAAGAAAAAATCTATCAGAAAATAGTAGCTTGGGAACTGATAAGGGATCATCTATGTTCAGACCCTGGATTAGATACTTTTATATATTCTTACTGTAGGACAATGTTAGCTAGGAATAATCTGGCATATCAGACATTATTTTCAAATCAATAGGAAATTAAGAAGCAATGAAGTTTTTAAAATAGATTTTATTATTTGATAGAGAGCACAACTAGACAGAGTGGCAGGCAGAGGGAGAGGGAGAAGCAGGCTCTCTGCTGAGCAGGGAGCCTGATGTGGGACTCGATCCCAGGACCCTGGGATCATGACCTTAGCTGGAGGCAGACGCTTAACCGACTGAGCCACTCAGGCACTCAGGCAGATGCTTAACTAACTGAGCCACTCAGGCACTCTAAACTATATCTCTTAGATTTCTAAGAGAGAGAGAAACCTATCTTGAGATTTAAAGACTGTTCCCCCTAATATATGATTCATCAAAGTCCTTTTCAATATAATTACTCATGAATATGGGAAGGTATTCCCAGGGATCAATTAGTGCTTTTCTTGCTAGATTGATCCCTAGTGTGTTTCTGATCACTATGCCTGGATTTGGACCAGTGATGCAGAGTACATTCATTATTCATTCACGTATTCCTTCAATAAATATTTATGAAGTGCCTACTAAGTGGCATAATAGTGCAAGGAGCTACTGATATAGCAGGAGAAAAGACTTGGTTTCTGCTCACTCAAGAAAAAACAATGGAAAGTATGGGGACACATTTTGGTGTGTTGGAAGAATGGTATAAGGGTGACAGGGTAGCTGGAGAAGTTGTGTGTAGATCAAAGACATGTGAATACTACATAAAATCTAAGTCATGATAAGGAGTTGAGACTGCTTCTAAAAGAAACATGGCACCTTTGGAGGTTTTTAAGCAATGGAAGAATATGGTCATATTTTCATTTTAGAAAGACCACTTTGTCTACAGTGCTAAGGAGATTGGAGGCTTTTTTGCAGTAATTCGGACAGGAGAGGGTACAGGTTTTAAAGGGCCTACAGGTTATATGTTTTGGGATTCTCTTTAAGAAAAAGAATACAAAATTTTAATACAAAATTAGATACAGGGTTCTAAAAGGGACCTTAGGACGCACAGGTTCTCCTCTAGACTCACCTCTAGATCCAGGGAAGTGATTTTGGTGGTTTGAACTATGGTGGTGTTAGTAGAGATGAGGAGAAATGAATGGATAAGGACATTTGAAAGGCTTATGTTTAGATGTACAAGACACAAAGAGGGTATGATCGAAGATGACAATTTTCTGGCTTCAGCAGTTAATTGGGTAGATAGAGGATCTGTTCACAGTGATAGGAAACACAGAAGTAAATTTGTGTGGCAATATGATGACTTTTGGACTTAAGTGTGATAACCCATGTCAGGTTGAAGGGATTGTATAACATTTGGGTGTGAAGGTCAATATAGTTAAAATTATCCTGCTTCTGATGTGGCTCAATTAATTTTGGCAACTTACCTGTTCAGCATCCTGAGGATGAATACAATGCCTCATCAACCATGGTTTTCAAAAGTAGATGTAGACTCATATCTGTATAGCAAATAGTAAAATGATCATTGCCTTGCAACACTATTGTCTAGGTCTGAAAACTAATGTTGGGTTTTAGGACTCTTGCTGTTTTTCTCACCTTAAATGTGGTGCCTTTCAGGATGATTTTTTCTTGGTCCCTAGCACTATAATATTGGGACAAATCCTGCTTAGTGAGCAGGTTACCCGGAAGGCTTTCAGTTCTCTGGGGATGATGAATTCTTGGTTGTGTGTGTAGGGTTTCTCTAATGTAGGTCAGTGTCTGAGCTTCCTTTGATTGTTAATCCATAGTCTTGAACTGATTATGCAACCCACGGAGGACCTGCTAAATATAATGTTTTAAAGTTCAACAGCAAATTTCCTTCCCATTGTCCTGGAACTTGAAAATGGCTGAACAAATTTTTCTTACACTTTTCATGAAAATAAAGAAAAATATGCTTTCAAAGAATATAAAAATTATCCTACTAGGAAACTTTCAGACAGTTATCAAATGACTTAATACAAGGGATAATAATAGCGACTGTTTTGCAACCTAAAATACAGCATTTTCTACTATGAACACTGTAATTACTATTTACAGCTAGATTATAGGGAAATCTGTGGGTGTCACAGAATTCAGTTTCAGAATTATGGAAGCTCTGTTTGTATAATTAAAGGGCTAGTTAGTAAATTCCCTCCTATTTTCTAACCTATTTAAGCAGATCATATATGTGCCAATATTTCCTTGCTAACTATGGTGAAAGAGACAACCAACTTTAAATCTTCTATTGCTGAATAATACCCATAATAACTATGTATAATATATGGTTCATAATTAGTGAATATGCTGAAGTTTTTTAAGAAGTGCATTAGATATGGCATAGATATAAATTTCTGCTTCATTAAATGACTTTGTAGACTATATTTTGCTGCTTTTGCATATGCAATTTTTTCCCTGTTTGATAGCAGGATTACTTTGCAGCTTCTTAATGAGAATACCTTTTTTTTTCTATTGGAACCTTTTCTGAAGTTTTACTGAAGCTTTCAGTGACCTATTTCTAATGATTTTAGAGCTCTAACATTTTCTCTCCCTTATAAGTAGCTTTAACTTATGTTTGATTAGTGGCTCTGGAAGTAGATTCACAATCTAATTTTAGGAAGGAACTCTTTTTCTTACAGGAGAAACAAATTCAAAAATAACCTGGCACATCACAGGATGCCTATGAATTATGGAAATGGCTCACATTCCCATACTATTCAATATATTAGGCGAAGAGAGGATGAAAGTCAGAGATGGTTCCCTCTTAGTTGCATTCTGTTCTCAGTTGTAGTTGTGCAGGAAAATTCCTCTTTAATATCCTCTTTAATAAACACTGAGAACTCAGAGGACTAAGTTCACTGATGGGTCTGAGAAATAATTGTAATGCAATGTAAAGTGCTCTAATTTTGTAGTCCTGGAAAAGTGTAGCTGAGATGCTGGTATTGGGTGTTTGTAGAGTGGGTGGGAAAGTTTGTGGGCATTTAAGTGCCCCATTAGTCAAGAAGTTTAAAATTCTTATTTAGAACTTGAATAGCTATGACTTAAAACATCAAGAAGTATTGTGATGATTGAGTTGGGCCCTGGAAGGTGAATAGCTAGGCCCTGGAAAGTAAATCTGGAAGGTGAATAGCTAGGCCCTGGAAAGTAAACCAGGGTTTCAGTCACCACACAAACAGAAGAAGGCTATCCAACTAAGATTAAGAGTTGGAGGCATTTATCCATATTATCATTTTTTTCCACCCAGGTAGAGGTAATTTTTATTTTAACTTCAAAAAAACATGTACACTTTATAAAATTGAAACAATTTAAAAATATGTAAAGTAAAAAGCAAATATCCACTCTCTGTTCTTTGTTTTCCTCTGTATTCCTAACCCTTATTCATACTTTCCCCTGCATATTTGATGTCAGTTCTCTAAAAGCTTTTCTACCATTTACATATTTTTGTGTGTGATTAGCTTCCTTGTTATGTAACTTGCACCACTAAATATGCCTTATAAACCCTTCATGTTAGCACACCTCAGTCAACCCTACTTTAGAGCGACCTGTCATTCTAGTATGAATATACCATACTTTATTTAACCATTACCATATAGAGGCTGTTCGTAGTTTTTCACATTATAATGAACATCTATATCCATAGTCTCATTTATTCCCCTAACATCCATCCCCACCGTATACCTTCCTCCCTTCCCATCTTTCTAAACTATATCTTTGTAGTCGTGTGATTTCATAGGCTAGACCTTGAAAATAGAATTGTTAGGCCAATTTAAATATTGATATGCAGTTTCAGATTTCTCTCCCCCAAATTGTACCAGCCTACACTTCCACCAAGAATGTGATGGTGTTTATTTAATCATTAACCCTGGGTATGTTTTTGCCTGTTTGGTTAGATAAAATGATAAAATATCTTTACATTCGTTTGTTTTTGTTGTTCCTGAAATGTTGGGCTTGAACATCTTTTCACATATTTCTTGATCTGATGGAGTTTACGTATTTTGTTTTTGTCGATTTTTATAATGAATTGTTTTTTTAAAAAATAATTTTAAGATCTTCATCAAGTTGGGGTATTATATTTTTGTCTGTTATATGTTTTGCAAATATTTCTTCCAAGAGTACTACTTATTTTTTAAAATTTGTCTTTTGTGACAGAAAAATTTTGAATTTTTATGTAGTCAAATCTGTCATTCTTTTTATGAGTGTATGTGGTTTCTGCATTATGTCTCTTGCCTAAGAATGACTTTGCCAGATCAAGACTGTAAAAATATTCTTTTAAAATCTCTGTTAGTTTAAAAAAAAAACTCTGTTGGTACTCTCATTTTTACATTTTTATGACTTACAAAATTTAATTTTGCATAAGATGTTGGTTATGGCTCAGATTCCTGGGCAATCACACCTTTATTTCATCCCTCCATTTACATAGTTAATTCTGTTTCCTACCCTTCTGTGCAGCTGTGTGAGGCCATCTGCTTGAATTGCAGCCAATAGAATGAGAGCAGAGAGATGCACACCATTCCCAGTCTTGGGGCATGATAACCTTTCAAGAGAGGTCCTCTTCTAAAATGAACTTGCAGGCCATGTGTTAAAGTCGGTGAAGTCAAATCTGGAAAGCGTTTAAATCTGATATTTAGAGGGTATTAGAGGAAATTAGATTTAGAGGATATTAGAGGAAAGCCACTCACTGAATAGAAGCATCATTTTGGACTCTATGTCAAGCAGGAAATTCTTCCTTCTTTCTATAGATGTTTCTTTCTTCTTTCTATAGAGTTAAGCCAATGAAATTTTAGGGTTTATCTTTTATGAAAGCTGTATGATCAACACACAGAATAAGAACATGACTTAACTTTCCCCCAACTATAAGGTCAATGGTTTCAGTCTGCTTTATTCAGCAACCTATCCTTGATCCTCCAATTTGGAATTCTCCCTTTAGCATATTCTAAATTTCCATAGTTACAGGAATAATTCTGGACTCTATTTTGTTTTATTGAGCTATTTGGGTATTCCTGAAATAATACCATAATATTTTGTGGTATTACAATTAAAACAGCTTGTAATTGTTCTTGGCATCTGATAGCATAGTGATCTTTTAAAATTCAAGTCTGTCTTACTCCTTTAAACTCTCTCCATGAATCTTAGGATGAAGTATAATACCTCTGTAGTGGTCTATAAAGCCCTGGATGATTTTCACCTGTTTGCTTTATTTCTCGTTGTTCACTAAGCCTCAGCTGCTTCAATTTTCTTGAAAATGCAAAGTATCTTACCACCTCTGGAACTTCACAAATATTTTGTCTGAATGAGATCCTATTCATTTTCTATGTTTCAGATCTAAGAATGATTCTTCAGAAAAGATTTTTGCTGACCTCCTATCAAACAATAGTCAATGATTAAACAGTTTAAGGCATCTTGGATGTAGTTATTATAATTTAAATACTTACTTGTGGTATCATTATTTTAATATTTTCTCCTTTTCTGGATGTAAAATCCACGAGGTCAGAATAGTGTTTTTCATTTATTATGTATCCTCAACACCTAGCATAATACTTGACACTTACTGGATACTTCATAAATATTTGTTGAATAACTTAAGAATCTGAGGAATAGGGGCACCTGAGTGGCTCAGTGGGTTAAAGCTTCTGCCTTCGGCTCAGGTCATGATCCCAGGGTCCTGGGATTGAGCCCCACATCGGGCTCTCTGCTCAGCAGGGAGCCTGCTTCCTCCTCTCTCTCTGCCTGCCTCTCTGCCTACTTCTGCTTCTGTTAAATAAATAAATAAAATCTTAAAAAAAAAGAATCTGAGGAATAATTTGACAAACATGTCCAAACATTATAGGTTTATAACTGGGACTGGTTTCAGTGTACCCAGATAAACTATTGCTCCCCTATGACTTTTGTCTGTTATGTAGACAGAGGGAAGTCATTACCGATTTCACTGAGACATGAACACATTCCTAAATATACACAATTTAAAGACATAGATCACCTGGAAGACAAGGACTTGACTTGGAGGATTTTTTTTTTTTCATTATTTGACCTACAGATGAATCTGTTCTTCACTGGCATGACATGAGTCCCATCAGATCATAACAAAATGGTGAAAATCAAAGTTCTTTCAGCAACCATGGAGGCATTGGTTGTACCTATGTTGTATGCAAAGTAAGTATGAAATTTAATGGAACTTTGAAGAGTATGCCTTATAAATAAATACTCCTATGTTGTCCAAATACTATTTCATTAACTGCAAGCCTCTTCAAGGCCAAAAGTGATATTGTATACAAGTTCTGTATAGAACTGAGAACCTTTTCTACTTAGGGGAACTGACTGTCTCTAGCTCATATATATCTCTCTTCATCACTCAGGGTACTGGGAGAAAATAGCTCACTCAGATGGTATTACTGAAGAGTCTTTTATATGAGACTATTATAATGGTGTGGGCAGAATTAAATGAAACCATTAAGGGATAGTCAGGTGCCGCAAGCTTAGTAATAATAGGGTCCTGTTACCAGCCCCACACATGAGGGGATAAGGGTAGAGAAAATTTATTGGAACTAATAGATTGGGTCACCTGCTGATAGGAGCCATGCCTTTGGTGGAAGGACATAACTAACCTGTGGTAATGTGGCAGAAATAAAGCTAGGGGAATAAATTCCTCCTCTCATTTTCTTCTTACTCTATGATTTTCTGCTGGAATCTTTCATTAGTTGTATTCAAAAAGAAGCTGCATAGGAAGGTAGCTTCTTGATGTCATTAATAGAGGTCATAAAAATCTTGGGACCTTAAAGTAGGGTGATGAAGGGTAGATAGAGGATTTGGAGGATGAACAGAGACTGTCTAGTATGCTCTGATGTATCTAGAATTTTTTAGTATACATATAAAGTGAATGTTAACTTCACATATTTTCAAGTTCCAAATCAGTACTTCCAGCACCATTTGAAGAAATTTGATTTTCCCTATTACTGTCTGAATCCATTTATTATTATAGCTCCATTTAAATTATGGTAGGGTCTGTTATGGGATATGTGTTCTGGGTTATATTCTTCACTGTTTGTAGTAGTTTCATAAAATGCTTACTGTTTGATTTGATAGTTTTTTCTTACTATATTTTTCAGAGCTAATAGTTTCTTTTAGCATTTGTGGATTCAAACAATATTTTAATATAGACCTAGACCACTAAAAGCATCCAAGCTATATGGGAAAAAATACCATGTTTCTCCCATTACATAACACCTTTACATAACATAACATAACATAACATAACACAGAAACATGTGGAATACAGTCTCTTGTATCTTATAAGCATATATAAAGAGTAAAGGATGGCTGAATAAATTAATATCAATTTGTTTAACAATATACTGAGGTAAATATGTTCTAGAAGAGTAGAATAATGTAGTATGTGCTATAGATAAGATTTGAAGACGTTTATTTTTTAATTTTTTAAATTTAATTTTATTTCTTCAGTGTTTCATGATTCATTGTTTATGCACCACACCCAGTGCTCCATGCAATATGTGCCCTCCTTAATACCCACCACCAGGCTCACCCAACCCCCCACCACTCTCCCCTCCAAAACCCTCAGTTTGTTTCTCAGAGTCCACAGTCTCTCATGGTTCGTCTCCTCCTCTGATTTCCCCCAACTCACCTTTCCTTTCCTTTTCCCAATGTCCTCCATGTTATTCCTTATGCTCCATAAGTAAGTGAAACCATAAGATAATTGACTTTCTCTGCTTGAGTTATTTCACTCAGCATAATCTCCTCTAGTTCCATCGATGTTGATACAAAAGATGGGTATTCATCCTTTCTGATGGAGGCATAATATTCCATTGTATGTATGGACCATATATCTTCTTTATCCATTCAAGGCTTGAAGACATTTAATGACATTTATTTAAATAGGAAAAGACAGATTTGTATTTTCAAATAACAGGAAAATAGATTTCATGTGAATAGGAAAGACAAAACACAGAATAATATTAGTCAATTTGATGTTATTAAGTGAATCATGCAAAAGGTTCTCACCAGAGGGAGGGAGTCAAGTTGGCGGAGAAGTAGCAGGCTGAGACGACATCAGGCAGCAGGAGATCAGCTAGATAGCCTATCAAACCATTCCGAACACCTACGAATCCAACAGGAGATTGAAAAAAAAGAAAAACAACAATTCTACAAACAGAAAATCAACCACTTTCTAAAAGGTAGGAGCAGTGGAGAAGTGAATCCAACGTCACGGGAAGATAGACCCCAGGGGGAGGGGCCGGCTCCCGGCAAGTGGCGGAACAAAGGAGCACAAAATCAGGACTTTTAAAAGTCTGCTCCATGGAGGACATTGCTCCAGAGGCTAAACTGGGGTGAAGACCTCACGGGGACAGCGTGGACTCAGGTCCTGTGGGGTCACAGAAGGATTGGGGGTGTCTGAGTGTCGCAGAGCTCACAGGTATTAGAGTGGGGAACCCGGCTTCGGAGACAGAGCCGAGGAGTGAGCTCTCGGGGTGTCCTAGAGCCGTGGTCTGTGACACGGGCCAGTGCTCTGTGTGAGGGGTCCCCACAAGATCCGGGGAGACTCCGACCCGGGAGAGCTCAGGGATCTACGGGGTTCGGAGACTCCAGGTGGGACTCTGCCAGAGATAGAGATGCTTGGTCACAGGCTGGGTGAGCTCGGAGCACTTCCAGAAGCCAGCGAGACGGGACTGATTATGCACGATTTTCTCCAAGCGTGGCCGGAGGCTGGGGAGATGGGAGTGATTAAACGCTTTTCTCTGAAGGCCCATTGAAGACTGGGGCCCCTAGCTCTCGGCTCCTCTGAACCGGAGATTGGGTGGCTGCCATTTTCATTCCCATCCTGCAGAACTCTATGGAAAGCGTTCAGGGAACAAAAGCTCCAGAAAGCAAACCTGAGAGGATTACTTAGCCTGGCCCCTGGTAAGGGCGGTGCAATTGCGCCTGGGGCAGAGACACTTGAGAATCACTACAACAGGCCCCTCTCCCAGAAGATCAACAAGGAATCCAGCCAAGACCAAGTTCACTAAACAAGGAAAACAACGGATTCCTATCGGACAAAATGACAAGGCGGAAAAACTCACCACAGAAAAAAGAACAGGAGGCAGTATGAAAGGCTAGAGACCTAATCAATACAGACATTGGTAATATGTCAGATCTGGAATTCAGGACGACGATTCTCAAGGTTCTAGCCGGGCTCGAAAAAGGCATGGAAGATATTAGAGAAACCCTGTCAGGAGAAATAAAAGCCCTTTCTGGAGAAATAAAAGAACTAAAATCTAATCAAGTTGAAATTAAAAAAGCTATTAATGAGGTGCAATAAAAAATGGAGGCTCTTACTGCTAGGATAAGTGAGGCAGAAGAAAGAATTAGTGATATAGAAGACCAAATGACAGAGAATAAAGAAGCTGAGCAAAAGAGAGACACACAACTACTGGACCACAAGAGGAGAATTCGAGAGATAAGTGATACGATAAGACGAAACAACATTAGAATATTTGGGATTCCAGAAGAAGAAGAAAGAGAAATAGGAGCAGAAGGTATACTGGAGAGGATTATTGTAGAGAATTTCCCTAATACAGCAAGGGGAACAAGCATCAAAATCCAGGAGATGCAGAGAACACCCCTCAAAATCAATAGGTATTGGTCCACACCCCGCCATCTAATTGTAAAATTTACAAGTCTTAGCGACAAAGAGAAAATCCTGAAAGCAGCACGGGACAAGAAGTCTGTAACATACAATGGTAAAAATATTAGATTGGCAGGAGACTTATCCACAGAGACCTGGCAGGCCAGAAAGAACTGGCATGATATATTCAGAGCACTAAACGAGAAAAACATGCAGCCAAGAATACTTTATCCAGCTAGGTTATCATTGAAAATAGAAGGAGAGATAAAAAGCTTCCAGGACAAACAAAAACTGAAAGAATTTGCAAACACCAAACCAGCTCTACAGGAAATATTGAAAGGGGTCCTCTAAGCAAAGAGAGACCCTAAAAGTATTATCAGAAAGGAACAGAGACAATATACAGTAACAATCACCTTACAGGCAATACAATGGCACTAAATTCATATCTCTCAATAGTTACCCTGAATGTAAATGGGCTAAATGCCCCAATCAAAAGACACAGGGTTTCAGAATGGATAAAAAACAAAACCCATCAATATGCTGCCTACAAGAAACTCATTTTAGACCTGAAGACACCTCCAGATTGAAAGTGAGGGGGTGGAAAACAATTTACCATGCTAATGGACATCAGAAGAAAGCTGGGGTGGCAATCCTTATATCAGATCAATTAGATTTTAAGTCAAAGACTATAATAAGAGATGAGGAAGGACACTCTATCATACTCAAAGGGTCTGTCCAACAAGAAGATCTAACAATTTTAAATATCTATGCCCCTAACATGGGAGCAGCCAACTATATAAACCAATTAATAACAAAATCAAAGAAACACATTGACAAGAATACAATAATAGTTGGAGACTTTAACACACCCCTCACTGAAATGGACAGATCATCCAAGCAAAAGACCAACAAGAAAATAAAGGTCTTAAATGACACACTGGACCAGATGGACATCACAAATATTCAGAACATTCCATCCCAAAGCAACAGAATACACATTCTTCTCTAGTGCCCATGGAACATTCTCCAGAATAGATCACATCCTGGGTCATAAATGAGGTCTCAACCGGTATCAAAAGATTGGGATCATTCCCTGCATATTTTCAGACCACGATGCTCTGAAGCTAGAACTCAATCACAAGAGGAAATTTGGAAAGAGCCCAAATACATGGAGACTCAACAGCATCCTTCTAAAGAATGAATGGGTCAACCAGGAAATTAAAGAAGAATTGAAGAAAACCATGGAAACAAATGATAATGAAAACACAACGGTCCAAAATCTGTGGGACACAGCAAAGGTAGTCCTGAGAGGAAAACATATAGCAATACAAGCTTATCTCAAGAAACAGGAAAGGTCTCAAATACACAACCTAACCTACACCTAAAGGAGCTCGAGAAAGAACAACAAAGAAAGCCTAAACCCAGCCGGAGAAGAGAAATAATAAACATCAAAGCAGAAATCAATGAAATAGAAACCAAAAAATCAATAGAACAAATCAATGAAACTAGGAGGTGGTTCTTTGAAAGAATTAATAAGATTGATAAACCCCTGGCCAGACTTATCAAAAAGAAAAGAGAAAGGACCCAAATAAATAAAATCATGAATGAAGGAGGAGAGATCACAACCAACACCAAAGAAATACAAACAATCATAAGAACATATTATGAGCAACTCTATGCCAACAAATTTGACAATCTGGAAGAAATGGATGCTTTCCTAGAGACATATAAACTGCCAAAACTGAACCAGGAAGAAATAGAAAACATAAATAGGCCCATAACCAGTAAGGAGATTGAAATGGTCATCAAAAATCTCCAAATAAACAAAAGCCCAGGGTCAGATGGCTTCCCAGGGGAATTCTACCAAACATTTAAAGAAGAATTAATTCCTATCCTCCTGAAACTGTTCCGAAAAATAGAAATGGAAGGAAAACTTCCAAACTCATTTTATGAGGCCAGCATTACCTTGATCCCCAAACCAGACAAGGATCCTATCAAAAAAGACAATTACAGACCAATATCCTTGATGAACACAGATGCAAAAATTCTCACCAAAATACTAGCCAATAGGATCCAACAGTGCATTAAAAGGATTATTCACCACGACAAAGTAGGATTTATTCCAGGGCAGCAGGGTTGGTTCAACATCTGCAAATCAATCAATGTGATATAATACTTTAACAAAAGAAAGAAAGAAAAAAAAGAAAGAACAAGAACCATATGATACTCTCGATAGATGCTGAAAAAGCATTTGACAAAGTGCAACATCCCTTCCTAATCAAAACTCTTCAAAGTGTAGGGATAGAAGGCACATACCTGAATATTATCAAGGCCATCTATGAAAAACCCACTGCAAGTATCATTCTCAATGGAGAAAAACTGAGAGCTTTTCCGTTAAGGTCAGGAACACGGCAGGGATGTCTGCTATCACCACTGCTATTCAACATAGTACTAGAAGTCCTAGCCTCAGCAATCAGACAACAAAAAGAAATTAAAGGCATCCAATTGGCAAAGAAGAAGTCAAACTATCGCTCTTTGCAGATGATATGATACTATATGTGGAAAATCCAAAAGGCTCCACTCCAAAACTGCTAGAGCTTGTACAGGAATCCAGTAAAGTGTCAGGATATAAAATCAATGCACAGAAATCAGTTGCATTTCTTTACACCAACAACAAGACAGAAGAAAGAGAAATTAAGGAGTCAATCCCATTTACAATTACACCCAAAACCATAAGATACCTAGGAATAAACCTAACCAAAGAGGCAAAGAATCTATACTCAGAGAACTATAAAGTACTCATGAAAGAAATTGAGGAAGACACAAAGAAATGGAAAAATGTTCCATGCTCATGGATTGGAAGGATAAATATTGTGAAAATGTCTATGCTATCTAAAGCTATCTACACATTTAATGCAATGCCTATCAAAATTCCATCCAATTTTTTCAAAGAAATGGAACAAATAATCCTAAAATTTATATGGAACCAGAAAAGACCTCGAATAGCCAAAGGAATATTGAAAAAGAAAGCCAACGTTGGTGGCATCACAATTCCAGACTTCAAGCTCTATTACAAAGTTGTCATCATCAGGACAGTATGGTACTGGCACAAAAACAGACACGTGGATCAATGGAACAGAATAGAGAGCCCAGAATTAGACCCTCAACTCTATGGTCAACTAATGTTCGACAAAGCAGGAAAGAATATCCAATGGAAAAAAGACAGCCTCTTCAACAAATGGTGTTGGGAAAATTGGACAGCCACATGCAGAAAAATGAAACTGGGCCATTTCCTTACACCACACATGAATATAGATTCAAAATGGATGAAGGACCTCAACGTGAGAAAGGAATCCATCAAAATCCTTGAGTAGAACACAGGCAGCCACCTCTTCGACCTCAGCTGCAGCAACTTCTTCCTAGGAACAACGCCAAAGGCAAGGGAAGCAAGGGAAAAAATGAACTATTGGGACTTCATCAAGATCAAAAGCTTTTGCACAGCAAAGGAAACAGTCAACAAAACCAAAAGACAACTGACAGAATGGGAGAAGATATTTGCAAATGACATATCAGATAAAGGGCTAGTATCCAAAATCTACAAAGAGCTTATCAAACTCAACACCCAAAGAACAAATAATCCAATCAAGAAATGGCAGAGGACATGAACAGACATTTCTGCAAGAAGACATGCATATGGCCAACAGACACATGAAAAAGTGCTCCACATCACTGGGCATCAGGGAAATACAAATCGAAACCACAATGAGATACCACCTCACACCAGTCAGAATGACTAAAATGAACAAGTCAGGAAATGACAGATGCTGGCGAGGATGTAGAGAAAGGGGAACCCTCCTACACTGTTGGTGGGAATGCAAGCTGGTGCAACCACTCTGGAAAACAGCATGGAGGTTCCTCAAAAAATTGAAAATAGAGCTACCTTATGACCCCGCAGTACTGGGTATTTACCCTAAAGATACAAACGTAGTGATCCAAAGGGGCACATGTACCCGAATGTTTATAGCAGCAATGTCCACAATAGCCAAGTTATGGAAAGAACCTAGATGTCCATCAACAGATGAATGGATAAAGAAGAGGTGGTATATATATACAATGGAATACTATGCAGCCATCAAAAGAAATGAAATCTTACCATTTGCGACGACATGGATGGAACTAGAGTGTATTATGCTTAGTGAAATAAGTCAACTGGAGAAAGACAACTATCACATGATCTCCCTGATATGAGGAAGTGGAGATGCAACGGGGGTGGGGGTTAAGGTTGTAGGAAAAGTAAAAATGAAACAAGATGGGATCGGGAGGGAGACAAACCAAAAGAGACTCTTAATGTCATAAAACAAACAGAGCGGGGTGGGGGAGAGAAGGGTTGGGAGAGTGTGGTGTGGTTACATTATATGTTTAAATTAAAAAAAGCTTAAATAAAAAAAAAGTGGTTCTCGCCAGAATCCACGAGTATTAAAGGACAAAGGTAAATTGTGAATCCTGTGTCCGCATGTAAGGGTCTTCCGAGGTGTTTGAGGTCTTCCCTGCACAGAAGCATCAGAGAAGATTTAGGTACTAGTTATATGGTCTAGGTCTGCTCCAAGACTAAGGAAGGATCCTAACTGCTCAGAATGGGAGGTGAAGACTTGAAGTTTCTGTCTCATATGTCTAGGGCATTTCTATCTCCCCCAAACTCTTTATCATACTGAATTGTTTTTATTATTCATTATTTAAATCATTAAATTTAGCTCTGATCTATACCTCTTACAAAAAGTTTTTATTTAAAAGTTCTTTCCTCATTTGCATTTTGGGTCTTCATTGTGCCTGCAAATCCCTGGGTTAGCGACATCATCATAATTGTTATCATCATCATCTGATCCTATTAGTTATTTAAATTATTATGTACCAGGAAGTTTGCTAAATAATTGATAGAGATTATCTCAATTCTTTCAATGAAATAGGTGATAAAATTATAAGTATTCCTAATTTAGAGATGCAGGTAGTATCCTCTTTGGAATCTTTTTAACTTGTCAGCCTCTCTAAACTGAGTTCTTTGAGGGCTTAGACGGTATCTTTTATCTTCTATTACTGTATCCCTGGCACTAAGAATAGTGACCAGTATGGCTAGCCATACCCCAAATTTCTGAATGAATGCTGGTTGAATCTATGTTGATTTAATTTTGAGATGTGACTCTGGTACAATCAATTAAAAATAAAGTGGCACTTCGATTCTTATGGTGCAAAGCTAGTACATTTCTGGAACAATAACTTATTTTATTAAATTTACTAAAATATTTGTCAAATTAAAATAAAATCCCCCTTAGGTTTTAGTTCACGGTTCTGTATGTGTGTTAAATTCAAATTGGATGAAAGAAAAAGAATCATAGATTTCTGCTATTGAAGAAAATGAGATAGAAGACTTCTTGGCAAAATAGTCACAGTTTTTCAACTTGCAAATTAAATTATAGTGTAGATTTGCTCCCTTGCCCCCATTAACTTCTTGCCCTTTTTAGCATTCTGAGCCCCTGGAGATCAGATTTCCTCTGGCCCGTATAACAGGCTATTGATCACCCCTTCTGCCTTACCACCCTTGCTTCTCACTACAAATTGGTCAGTGTCAATTGGAGGGGAAGATAATTAATTTGTACTCACATTAAAGTTAGGTGTGTTCAGAAAGAAGGCAATAACGTGAGCTTGGATCCCTAGTTTTACCAATTTTAGGGTGTGAATTCCTGAGCTAACGTTCTAAAGTAGTAGAAGAGTATGTAAATGTATATCTTTTGTACATCTGTCCTACTTGGATAAAAGATTGGAAGTTACCCTAAAACAAATTCTAATGGTGATCTTTCTAAAGGATGTATAGCCTCGAGAACGTCACTACTTTAGAATCAAAGATGTCATTATGAGATAAAGTGGAAATCATGAAGCTATTCATAGTATGTTTATAAACAAGTGTTTTTTCTCTACTACTAATAGTTCTACTTTCACGCTAAATAATGTATTTGAGGCACTGAGTCAGTAACCTCCCTACGCATAGTGATAGGAACCTCTAAGAGATAGGCAAGGCCTTTCCACTTCTCTACTGGCCTTCTAGAATGCTTGTCACTTAACACAATTCAGATAAATTAGTATGCAATAAAGCTTGCAAGGGAAGTTATATTCATTCCCAACACTGGAGAGAAGTGAATAATTACAATTTTTCCAGTCAGTTTACTTAATTCATTCTGTTGCATCAGTGAAAACATTTTTAATGGGTAATGGATATAGTACTCTTCCCCAGAATTGAGTAGCAATCCCCTGAACATTAAGCTTGTGGTAAGTCCCTAATGTTTAAAATACTCCCTGGAAAAAAAAAAATCCTCCCTGAGAGTGATATGGGGGAGAATTTGGGCTCATTATTGAAAAGCAGTAACTTGTGTATCCAGAGTCCTCTAGTGTTTTGGTCTTGTATCTAAGTTATGTTTGTCTCAGCAAATTCTTGGTCAAATGACCTTTCTGTTTCTCCACTAACACGAACAGCAAAGGTATAATATTGGTCAGTCCTTTCAGAAGAGAAGAAAATGTAATGGATAGATGAATTTGTTTTATATGGGTGGCTTACTAATTTAGAGTAAAAGATATGTCACAAACAATTCTATAACTTTTCCATTGTTGACACTCGTAGATTACTTAAAAGATGCTTGAAAAAACACAATTTTAAACATGAAACAACTTGTATTAAGATCTGAATCAACTCGGGTGACCTTCAGCAATCAATTATTTAGGTCAGATTTCTCCCTAGATATGATTAAAAAATCTGCATATAAAGGGCAAATTCAATCACTGATACAGATATTTTTTAATTATATAAGTCAATCCAATAAATAGTCATTGAGCACTTGCTGTGTGCCAGACACTTTGAGGGTAATTATAATAGAGAAAACTTGGTGTCTGACCTTAGGCATTATTACTCAAGTACAAAAGCTGGATAAATCTTACTTGAAATAGAGTATTCTAGGTAAGCCTTTTCTTTTCTTTCTTTCTTTTTTTTTTTAAATAGGAGATTCAGGTACAGAAGGAAGCTTTTGAAGAGACTGTTGTTGGCCTTATGGCTGCCAGAAAGGAGAAAAATAAGTAGAGATTTTGTTCAGTGTCCTTATGATAGGTGAATTGGGTTTGAGTACACTAACATTATATGAATTTAGCCTCTCTGAGAAATACTGGATGGCATATTCTGATCAATTGAATAAGTAGCAATGTTGGGGCTCCTGGGTGGCTCAGTCCTTAAGTGTCTGCCTTCAGCTCAGGTCATGATCCCAGTGTCCTGGGATCAAGTCCCACATTGGGTTCCCTGCTTGATGGGAAGCCTGCTTCTCCCTCTCCCACTCCACATGCTTGTGTTCCCTCTCTCGCTGTTTCTTTCTGTCAAATAAATAAATAAAATCTTAAAAAAATAATAATACATAGCAGTCTTATAAAGAGGTCCTTTGGCTTGATGTGATGATTTCATCTTCTTTGAACCATTGTCATCTTTTCTGGGGGGACAACATAGTCTGGCAGTGATAGGATACAGCATACTAAATCCTGTCATTGTGCCTAAATGTGGAGTTAAAGAAAATGCTTGCTTCAAAACTAATATGGAAAGATGTTTGCTTTCATAGTTTCCCAGGGAAGTCAACTGATAACTTGAAACTACCCAATCTGTGTAACTATTCTTCGAGTTGGAGCTTTCATGATGCTCCAGATAAACACATTAAACAATATGAAGCATCTCTAGCCATTTGAATGCTAACATGAGAAAGGTCAATATGTTCATCTTATCCTTTAGGCTCTACTGATATTGGTTGATAGAAAGTCCTTCTCAAAGCTGCCTTCAGGCAGTTTATTCTTACTAATCAGTTCTTTGGCTAGTGATGTGTTAAAATGAGAATCCTAGAAGGCTGGAACTCAAGAAAAAAAAAAAGAATGTAAATCCAACAAATTATGTAGAAGTTTAAACTATAGAAGAACTATTGATTTCTTGGATAAAATGGAGATGCATTTTTAAATGTCATAATTTAGAAATTTGTTAGTTTATGAACCCACTATGAAATATATTAAGTGAATATTTGTTTATACATTTACAAATATATGTATCTCCAATTTTGTCATCTCTCTCTTTATCTGCAGCAGTAGGCAGAGTGTCTGGCCGATGAGAGTACTCAGTAAATGTTGAATGATTAGATGAACAAATAAAGAAATGAAGGAATGAATGAAGCCTGGTTTGATTTAAGCTTCTCTGAATTCCATGTATAAAGAAGATTAGTCTTTTCCTGCTAGAGGAAAGACCAATGAACACACTAATTAATTGAGGTTCTCTTTGTTTGCCAACTTTTTAATTAATTGAAGTCAGCATGATTCCTTGTCCCCCCAGTACCTTGAATAATCACTGCCATATAATAGTGCTAATTACTTGTATGAGTGAATGAATGCTCTAGTGAGACTAGACATTTTCACCATTTCCATTCACTACACTCTTAATCCTCCCTTATTTTCTATATTAAAGTCCCTCATTTTCTTTTTTAAAAAATTAATGTATAATGTATTATTTGTTTCAGGGGTACAGGTCTGTGAATCATCAGTCTTACACAATTCACAGCACTCACCATAGCACATACCCTTCTACCACCCAGCCACACTATCCCTCCTGCCCTCTCCCCTCCAGCAACCCTCAGTTTGTTTCCTGAGATTAAGTTTCTTTTGGTTTATCTCCCTCTCTGGTTTCATCTTGTTTCACTTTCCCCTCCCTTCCCCCCATGATCCTCTGCCTTGTTTCTCAAATTCCTCCTATCAGTGAGATAATATGATAATTGTCTTTCTCTGATTTAAAGTCCCTCATTTTCTATGATGCAGGTTTCATCTGATCCTTTAACTCACAGTGGTTTCCTTTCTTTGAACTTTGGTGCATACCATCTTTACTCTTTTTTTTTCTTAAGATTTTATTTATTTATTTGACAGACAGAGATCACAAGTAGGCAGAGAGGCAGGCAAAGAGAGAGCGGGAAGCAGGCTCCCCACTGAGCAGAGAGCCCGATGCGGGGCTCGATCCCAGGACTCTGAGATCATGACCTGAACTGAAGACAGAGGCTCAACCCACTGAGCCACCCAGGCGCCCCATCATTACATTTTTTACATTGACATCTAGAAATGATGATAATTTACCTTTATCTGCTTCTGGGAATTTATTGTGAAGGCAGATTTAAAAATATTGGGCAAACTCTTTTGGAAGATGCTCATTGCATTTGCTGTTAAGAGTGAAGCAGCTGTACCATGCTTTACCAGTTTTTAAGAGTACAAAATACAGTTAAGTTTTCTTTGAACATTCATGTCCAATGAGTCTGAGCTACTACCCTGCTTTCTCTTTCTAGAGTTCTTCTCCCAAGTTAAGTTCAAGGTATCCAGGGATATTTATTTAGTCCAAAGAATTTGTTATTACAACTTCACTGAAAAAAAATATGTAAAAAAGCCTATGCACCTCACCCAAGGAACTGTTTTCTGTGGCTGGTACTGCTGTTACTGTGATATGGAGTTACTTCTGAAAATACGGAGTCCAAAATCAGGGTTTGAGTACCACTGGAATCACTCCAGCAAACAAGGAGCCCAGCTGTGGCTGATTTGGCAACTGTTTCTTTGTGTATAGAGAGAGAAGACACTTTCCTCTCAGGTGATGTTATAATATGTTTACTTCACATCATAGGATATATTGGCTTGGGGCACCTGGGTGGCTCAGTGGGTTAAGTCTCTGTCTTTGCCTTGGGTCATGACCTCAAGGTCCTGGGATTGAGTCCTGCATCGGGATCTCTGCTCAGCAGGGAGC
>ML105080.1:10682-34493 GCA_003697995.1 Taxidea taxus jeffersonii | reverse complement strand
TCTGCCTACTTGTGATCTCTCTCTCTCTGTCAAATAAATAAGTAAAATCTTTTAAAAAAGGATATATCGGCCTACAAGTATTACAATTCTTAGTGACCAGCTCATTCAGTGCGATATACCCAGCTATCATTCTCAATGCATATCATAGTGACTGTGTCAGGAATGGCTTTTCAGTATCATTTACATGCTTCCTTCCTTACAACCAGTCTTGCCTTAACATTCTAGAGCTTTAGTTTGGGTCCATTGACAGTCCAGAGTATTACCTTTTTTTCCCTGGGGTTTTTTCCTTAGGGCACCTATACTTTGTCATGATCTGGCGTTAGGTAGATTCCAGAAATGCTAAACATACTAGGGGAAAGATTCTTCTTTTAGAAGGCTCGTTGGCCCTATGTAAATTTTTAGAGCATCTGGCATGGTGGAAGAGGAGTACAGCTTAATTCTACCTATTACTTATATTTTAAATTCTGGACACATATTACAGTATGAAAATCTCCTATATTCTTGGGTGATAGGCTTGCTGTTTACATTATAAACTGAAGTGTCATTCATTTTACCTTTCCCAAACCAAGGTTCTCCGTAAGATAACTGATGTCTTTGTTGAGAAATTGCTAGCGAATTTTACAGGATATTTTCCTCTCTTAACAATTATAGTCTGCCTCACTGGGCTAATTGTTACACTAGCATATAAAACAGAAATAATTTGAAGGTCCAAAAATAGAATAATGAATAAGTAAAGTGGTCAGTATATTTTATTAATTGGATGTTATGTAGGCATTGAAATCGAGATTATGAAAATCATAAAATGATATTAAATATACTTATGAGTTATTAAATGACAAAAGAAGAGGTAAATTCCAAATTTGCTATACATATGCTTCTATTACATATTATATATATATTATAGATAATGGAGATATATGTATATATATCTCCATTCCCCAAGATATATAACCACTTTGCCCTTCCCCTAATTTTGGGACTGTGTGTGTGTGTGTGTGTGTATGTGTGTAAATGACACAGCTCAGTCCTGCCCCACAAGACAAATAAGCCTTTCAAATACTAAGATGAAGGGTCCCTTAAGATGTTCTTGTTCTTTTTGTCTCTTCTTCTCCTTTGATTTTGCTCACATGGTCAAGGTCCTATATTGATATGGCCACTTGCTTTTCACCAAAAATTGAGTGAGGCAAGAAAGAAACTCTACCTTCTTATATATAGTGGAATAGGACCAGAAAGGAATCTCACCACAATATTTACAGGCTTTTATTAGAGTGGTTATTGCATTTAGTTTCTCTCCTTTTTTCTAATTTCCAAAGTGTATATAATGGGCTATAATACTTTAACAATAAAGCAAAATATTTAATAGGAAGTTATGAAAACTTAGTTGATGAAGAGATTTCCTGGTAGAACCAGGACTAACACCAGGGAGGACACATATTCATGTAACAGGTAGAAAAGTATTGACGACAAACCTAAATTCTTAAAATGGCCTTAACATTTTCTAGCTGCCTTACATAGGAAGGTATTTTCCTGTTTTGGACCTCAGTTTTCTCATTTATAAAATGGAGACAACTAGTTGGATTACAATTTCCATGTGCTTTACACATGATAACCCATGTTAAGTATGTGGCTCAGATACTGTCACGTAATGGGTAATCAATAAATATCATCTCCCTTCCTTTCAGGTTTTCCTGATACTTGGTGCTGAGCCTTACCAGTATACCAGCCAGCAGCTTCTCTTGAGTTGCTATATTATACTCTATTCTACATATATACAATGCCTTGTGTTATAGTTGAATTGTGTCCTGCCACCTCCTCCCCGGGCCCCCAGATTGATTGATTGATTGATTTATACCTCAGAATGTGACTGTATTTGGAGATAGGGCTTTTAAAGAGGTAATTAAGTGAAAATTAGGCCTTTAGGGTAGGCTTTAATCCATCTGACTGGTGTATTAATGAGGAGATTTGGACACATGGAAAGACACACAGGTACGTCCATATAGAGGAAGGATATTGTGGGAACACAGTGACAAGGTGGCCATCTGTGAACCAAGGAGAGAGTGCACAGGAACAACCCAACCTGATGGCACTTTGAGCTTGGACTTCTAGCTTCCAGAACAGAACAGAAAATAAATTTCTGTTGTTTAAGCCCCCAAATTTGTGGCACTTCGTTATGGCAGCTCTGCCAAAGTGATAACACCTTTACATAGAAGCTAAGCTGCTTGAGGGGAAATCATAGCAGATGCTATGTAATCATAGCATATGATCAGTGATTTCTTGATGAATACTATGATTTTTATTAAGGATAAAAACTTTGTTTTATATTTCTTTTATGTCTCCTCTGGACCCCTAGCTATTAAGGTTACTGACAACTATAATGTGATAATGAGAATTATATATGGTCTTTTTTTTTCTTTTGCAAATAGCAACTAGAATTGTCCTTTTTATGAAGTCATAGGAGTAAATGCAATTAAAGTTGAAAAGATTATTCCTCATTGCCTGTCTAGACATAGAACGAGAGAATTAAATCTTCAAATGTAATTTCAGAAATTAAGATTAATGACCAGAAGTATATGATTCCCTCGTATGCTGATGACCTCATGTTGTCTGAGACTAAATGTGGGGGCTTCTCACTATCTTTGTATTAACGAATATGATTGAGTTATTCTAAATATAGTCAGGATATAACATTAACTCGTCTGTGTTGGAAGTTTGCCTTGTGTTTTTCAGAGGATCAAAAACAGTCAAGAAAGAAAAAGTCAAAGGACTTTTTACTGAGTTTTAAAAATTACAATTGATTTTCATTTTCTGGATTATGGGAAATGTGGGAGAAAATGAGTTATCTTAATTAATTTATGGAAGGGACATCAGAGATAATTTTTTTTTCAGGGTTTTCAATGTTTGCCAAGTCTAAGAGCTCAAAGGAGAATTTTGTGATAAATGGGAAAAGCTCTGAAGAGTAAGATAGCAAATTTATAACTGGGAAAATGCAGAGAATAGTGTTTAAGGAAGTAGGGGCCTACTTCTTTTTGGGCTAACATGGTCTTTGCATGTCCCTTTACATATCCATACACATACATGGATACACACAAGGAATATTTTTCTTATATATTACCATTATAATAACTGGCTGCATAATCTTTGGGTGTTAATTAAAACCTCTAGCCTTCATTCACATCTATAAATAAATGGCGTTTAAAGTAGATCTTCTAGATATACTCTAGCATGCCTTCTAATTGTAGCATTCTATGATCTATAGATTCTATGATCTATGATCTATAGATTCTATAGATCTAGATTCTATGATCTATAGATATGACCAAAACAAGAGGGGATGAAAATGATGTCACTTAGGGAGGCTACAGGTCATATTGGTTCTGCTGGTCTCCTAAACATGATCTCTACAGAGGGCCAGAGAGCCCTAACATCAAGTCTTATGCTTCAAGATGACTGGAGTGCTGTTTAGTGCTGAATGTTCAGAACCAGAAAAATGCCTGCAACATAGAAGGTAATCAAAATACATGTTGGATGAAGGAATGGATTACTGTTTCCAGTGCTGTTTTGGATCTATCGGATTTATTATGGTGTAACGTGCCCATATTTTTCAGGGGCATGTTGACATATGTCTACCTACTTATTAGACATAATTAGAGGATTAGATAATTTGAGAAACACAATCACGTGTTGCTGCTAAACTGAACAAAACGGTCTGAAACAGCAGCAACATTTTAAAGAATACTTTGTTTTTTTCCCACATAGAAAAACAACAAACTTTGTTTTATTCTTTCTTTGCATCCCTTACTTTTGTTTTGTTTTTACCACAATCTACTGTCATTAGGGAAAAGGTGTATTTTCTGAATGTAAGCTCCATGAGGATAGGGCACTGTAAGTCTTCTTCATGCACCCAGTAATCATGACAGGTAGAGCTATTTATTAAATGAATATATGGATGTTGAAATGTATAACCACAGAAAGATCAAATGATATTTGGTTCAATTTTCATTAGCAGCGCGGAAAGATAGCCTGGAGAGAAGGGATGTATGTATGTATTTACATTTATAACACATCAAGAGGAATGTATGGATACTTGGGCTTTTCTTTTTTTTTAAAGATTTTATTTATTTGACAGGCAGAGATCACAAGTAGGCAGAGAGGCAGGCCAGGGTGGTGGGGGAGAAGCAGGCTCCCTACTGAGCAGAGAGCCCTATGTGGGGCTCGATCCCAAGACCCTGAGACTATGACCTGAGCCGAAGGCAGAGTCTTAACCCACTGAGCCACCCAGGTGCCAGGACACTTGGGTTTTAATAAAAAATAAAACTCGGATGATTTTCTTGGTCAAGTTCAAGGGAAGATGCTTATAAGTGAAAAACGACAAAATAAAAAAAAGTTTGTTTATAGCCATCTTTTCAAAAAGGCTGGTTTTAAAAAGAGAATTTTCGAAATATTAGCCATATGGCAAGAACTAATTAGAGACAACAAACTTACCTTGAAGTGTGGTGTGCCTCCACCGCAACTCTTCAGGCAGGTAGCTTAGCATTGCTCTTCTCTCCCAGGTCATTATCGCAGTTCTTTGTGTGTCTGAGTTTGGTGCACACTTTCTGTGACTGAGGAGCCTGAGGTCACTGAAAAGCTGTAGAACAGTCATCAGAATGAGAACCAGCCCAGCATTCTGACTCATAGGAATAAAGAGGAAATCAGCTGCCTAATGAAGCTCTTCGTCTAACCCCCTGCCATCGTGAAAAATAGAGGCTACAGCATTTCATTATGAATCTGTGTGCTTCTCTTCTCACCCTTCCTTGGTTTGAGAATCAAAGGCCATTTCTGTCAGATCTGACCCTTGGAGTTATCTTCATTCTTGCTTTCGACTATCACCTCTATGCAGATATCTCCCCAGATCGATGCTTCAATTCACATCTCTTTCAACCCTTGCTGCAATCCTGTACCTTACCAAAACCATTTTCATTCTTTTAATTTTGCTGATTTTGACCTTACAGTTGAATATTTTCAGAGAGTCAAAGTCACAGACAATATTTCATTCTTTTTTTTTTCCCTCAGAAATCAAATCATTAAAACAATTTTCTTCTTAACAAAAATGTTGTAGGGAACTGAGACAATTTTGGCGGGGGGATGTAGGGAATACAGAGCTGTTCACTAGTTTCTTTTTTTATTTCCTGACTAAAAGTACTGAGTAAGTGTGACATGTATATCACTTTAATGTTGAAACTGCAGAGTAAAATTTAAGAGATTTATTTTCTCCTCGAATTTGACTCTGAAAATAACTTGTACTAACATCAGGAACTTTGCATGCTTATCTTTGTAATCACATGGCTCCCACAAATTTAACACACAGAAGTGGTTGTAATTGAAAACAAAATATTTGAAGAATGCTGAAGAGTAGTTCTTTTTAAGAGTTTAAGTAGTTTATATTCAAAAACATGTTTTTGATCAAGTATAGCTAGCCACTATTTATATAGCTCAGGAAATATTAAATATTTATATATATCTCAGAAATTCTTAAATTTTTTAAACTACAACTTAGTCAATATGAGATATGTCCCTGATTTACCCAAATCACAGATTTGAAAAAAGTTTCTGCTGTCCACCTATGATACATAAGTTTTGAATGATACATGATCCATGGCGCTGAAACTTTACTTCTGCAAGGAATAATGTCTTTCTGAAGAGGTCTTTCTCATTCACAAGGTTCTTATCTACACCACAGCTATCAGTCCTCCGTTAACCTCAGAGTAATGCTGGCAAAGGGAGGCCATGAGTTTGCTTTTCTGGCCTTACATATTCTGGAAATGCATTTTCTTTTCTATAGCCATATAAAGAACATCATCTGCATCACCATCTCTATGCCATAAACTTCAAGACTCTGTGTTTATCTTTGTCTAACTGTATGGTTCCTCTCTACTTCATTGTTATTGGTTACATGTTCTATTTCTTTATATATAGTATGTCACTCTGGAGCCTCTCTATGAAGGATCTACGTTGCTCCTAAGTAGAATGAATCCTTCTTGCCACCTAGTTTGACCCTAGTGACCACCAGAAATATATAAAACTTGCCTATGGTTTAGCTGAACAACTTACAGATTTACAGCTAAAGTGTCAGGTCAAAGTGTGAGGAAAACCTGAAGGTCTTACGGGAGTAAGCCAGCATGTAGCAGTCTGAGAACCCTCTGTGCTGGACCGCTCTTGTCCTGCTTTTCACCCTAGCATTTCTGACATTGTAAACAGAAGTCAACAAAATTTTTTCTCAATGAAGCAGTTCTAAAAAGTTAACTCAAAGTGTTTCATTAATTCAGCAAGCCTTGAAGCGGCTGGGATGTGGATGATGTAACCACGTTGATCAGATGGTAACAGCTGCCAATTAAATGTAAATAAATTTAGTTCAATTCAAGTCTGGCCAATTCAATTCAATTAAACTCATTTCAACACACATCTACTGAGCATCTACACGGCCACATACCGCCTTGGGTTCTGAGTGTACAGGGATGAGTAAAATACATTCACTATGTATACTCTTAACAATGAGAGCAAGCTTATAAACAAAGTAAACTGCAATGTTGTTCAATAACTAGAATAATGGAATCATATACACAATCCTGAAATAACCAGAGTAGGAGGTAATTAATTTCGAGAGGGGAGCTGTGATGAAGGGATTCTCAACAATGCTTCCTGGAAGGAATGAGACATAAGCAGGATTTTGAAAGATGACCAGGAGCATTTTAGGTGTCAGGGTGGGTCAAGTTTAGACAGAAGGAAGACCATTGGATACCCTTCTCTAACTACTGTGACCTTGGATAGGCTCTTACAGCTACAATACTGATCTTGGCTGTTTTCACATACTTTTTCACCTCAGATCTTTTTAATAAGATGAATATTTTGCTGCAGTTGTATTAAAAACAAATGCATAAACCAAGAGATAAATGGCTTTGACTTGGAATGCTGTGCTATAGCATAGACAGCATCTTCTGGGTTTGTGAAATGTGGTAAACTTAGTTTCAGCATCATTGAAAAAGAGAGTAATGAAACCAGTGGGAAGTAGTAAAAATGCAAAATAAGTATGAATCAAGAGACTTGAGCTTAATTCCACATTCTGATACCAAGAAGCTTTTGATTTGGGTTACGTTATAAATTCTTTCAGGGCCTGAATTTTCTCATGTGTAAACTTAGGGGTTAACTAGGAAACTCTAAGGTCTCCTCTAACTTTTAAAGCAATCTCTGTCTCTATAGAATGACCAGGACAGTGCAAATAACCTTCAGGGCAGGCAGAGTGAATAGTAGAATTAGGCAGTCTTTGGAGCCAGCAAACCTTAGCTTGAACCCTTGCTGAATTTCGTACAAGTTGAGAGATCTATAGAGCAAAGGCATTACTTCATTAGTGTTTTACTTGCAGAACTCCTGTTTTAACAGCATTGTGTGAATTAATACAACAACATGATCAAAATACCTGCAGAGTTCCTGGCACATAGTAGGTACTTATAAAATGTCAATTTCTGTTTCCACCTTCTTTTATTCTGATTAGCAGAAGCTAGTCAATCTCTCTTTAAAGGGACCTCCAAATATTTGGGTGTTAAAGTCTAATTATTCTCAGACTCCTAGATCGGCTTGTCCATACCATGGTTAAGACCTCTTAGGTTGAACGAAGTACTAGAGAGATGGATTAAGATGTCATATAGCAATTTGGTATTTGATGGCAGTGTTTTTTTTTTTCTTTTTCCCCAAAGGGAAAGTCATTTCACAAACTTGTGCCTTAGTGGCCTCAGCTGCTTTTCTGTCTCTTGTGACCTTTCAGTCTGCCTAATTATTAACATTGATACCATGCAACCTGACTAGTCAGCACATTTGCTGATAAAGGGGCATTTCTTGCACAATAATTCTCTTGCATTTCGCTTCATAGCCACGATTTATTAGCTAGGATTTGTGGAAGGGGGGTCCTCATGTGAAGACTTCTGTGCCTTTATAAGGACATACTGTACTACATTTGAGGGAAGATATACCATAAATAATATTATAAGAGGCAGGTCGGCTCAGTTATGCAAAAATAAGCTGAGTGCAGAGTTTCTCAGATCAAATGTGTATGCCCCTCCACCTCCCTTCATCCTGGGGACTTTCTGTTTTTGTTCCATTCTTTTTTATCAGGTACTTCAGGCCCAGTTTCACAGAAGCTTACTTTGGTTTTTCTGATGTGTGTTTTGAAAAGTTGTAAGGGCATCTCCTCATGGAATGGGAAAGAATCTTCCATTTCTTATTAAAAGGCATGATAACATGTGATCATTACTTTACTAAGGAGTGATGAGAAATGATGACATAGATGTCTGTGAGGTATCCTGGGAAGATCAGTGACCTAAAAATCAGTCAGATATGAGTTCAGAGCTTCGCTTTTCACTTAACTGGGACTTTCCATTATAGGTTTAATTTCTCTAAGACTTGACTTCTCCACCTATAAGATAAGGCTAATACTAACTTCTGTATAGGACATAGTGATAGAAAATTGAGATGACATATGCAAACTGATGAGCAGTATCTCTTGCATAAAGTAGGTGCTTATTAAATGGAAGCCACCATAAAAATAAAAATGAGCACAAATTAACAAGTACATAGGGTCAGTCATTTTAGTAGTGGTTTCATTTCCTAACGAATGTCACATACATCCTGTAGAAAGAAATTCTAAAATTCTTATTTCCAAATGGCTGGTATTTCAACTCTCAACCTTGTTTGTTGAAGAGACCAAAAATAAATAAATAAATAATAAAATATAAAATAAAATGCAAACCTAGACTTTTTTTTTTAAGAGAATCTGTGAGATATTCCCCCCCTCCCCCCACCAAAACAGAATTTGGCAAAATTTTTCTGGTCATTCTATGAAAGGTAACTACTGAGAAAAGGCAGGAAGATTTATGGGACATAAGTAACAATCTTCCAGCCCAGTAATAGTATGTTGCAAACAAAAATAAGAAAAGCCATTGTAAAACATTGAAAAGGATGTTACTTTTCAGGTCTAGGATATGTTTTCAGGAGACTGTGTTGGTGTGAGTGGCCAGCATGAATATCTGTGATTATACGCATATGCTGTGATTATCTGACTGATAGTGAGCCTCCTAATGTGACTAGCTGGGGTGGAGAGCTCCCATGGGGAAGGGTGGGGATAAAATTGCAGTCACAGAGACAATGCACTTTTATCCTGCTGTACATTTCCCACAAAGCCAAATAACCGGGGAGATGGGTCTTTGAAAAAACAGCCAGTTACTTGCTATCCTAATAACCCTAACCTCAAGCCTACAGAATTGTTATATACACTCCTTAGAAGCGTAGTCAAAGGCATTCCATGAAAAAAGAGGGTGGTGGTGGTGGTGGCAAACTTTCATTGTCAAATAAATTTGGAAATGTTGAATGTTATGTTCCCACTCTGGATCATCACCATATATATTAGCATATGGAAAGCTCGGAACAGTTCTGCATTTACAAAAGCTAATTAATTAGAAAATAGTTCAGTGTTTCCCTAATTTTAACACCGGCATTGCTTATCAAGGAATTTTTTATAAACATCCTGTTGTGTTAGTGATCTGGAAAACATACTTGGGGGAAATCCTGGAATTGGCAGTCAGGAAAAAAATAGAGTTACATATATGGCAATAGGAAGGGGTAAATTGTTTCAGGGAGGGAGATATTTGCAATTTTTCATCTCCTGAAACGTGTTCCTTATGCTTTCTCAGTGCTGATATTTTAGTCATTTGTAAAGGGTGTCGTGGAATCTTCTGGTTCTGGCTTATGGCTAGCTGAAATAGTTTCCTTGTACGATAGCAAGGAGCAAGAATCTATTATTTCATAGTTTTTCTTTGCCAATTAAGATGCCCGAACTAGGTCTTACTGTCTGATGAAATCCTTTTCAGGTTCTGTTCTACAGCTTTCAACTCCTGATGTAGCTTTCTTTTTAACAAAACTATTTTCTTAATTTGAGCAATTCGCCAGGTTGAAGAAACCTTGTAAGCACTGTTAGTACTTGTCAGGAGTAAATGGGACTCTAGAGACTTCTTTGAAATAGGAAACATTTGAACAGAATATCACCATGCTTTCAGCTGCTTCTGTAGATGCAGTTTCTGTGACTCTATGCCTCACAGCTCTAATCCCTCTTCATCTGTGTCTCAGGCCTCCATCAAAGATACTTCTGCTCAAACACACTTGACAAGAGAGGTAGAGTAGATGCCCTTGCAATATCTTCCGAATGTCACTCAGCAGTGATGTGTAATCGGGTTCATAAATTTTAGGAAGAAAAACGTAAAACTGAGTAGGGGATTCAATCCATATGAATCCATATTGGGGAAGGGTAGTGTTATGAGGATTTTATAAAATCAACTTTTGATTAGACAGGGAAAATGTGGTAAAACATAAAAAAATCAGTGATTATGGATGCCTATTGCATATAGATATATAAAATAAAACCTTCCTGTGCTATACCTTATATGAGTGAATTGGCTATTTTCTGGAGCCAATTATAGTCATCTTACACCCTGTGAGTTCTTTTCCTTTCTTCCTCCTTCCTTCCTTTCTCCCTTCCTTCCTTCCTCCCATAGACTCACAACCTTGAGACTGAGAGTCAAATGCTCTACTGCTGAGCCAGCCAGATACCCCTGCACCCTGTGATTTCTAATATGTTTTCTCAACCTAGAAACTTTACAATAAAGTTATTGCCTCATCTCATAACATCAGTATTGGAAAAAAGGACCTAGTCTGCATGTGTTAAATAAGATGCTGTATTCTTGCTGCCTTTCTGAAATCCAGGAGAAATCTGTGCTATAGCCTACAACTATTTATTACTAAAAGATTAAGAAAAAAAACAATGAAACACCTTTTTGGACAGTGAAAGATATTAATTGTATTGATTTTGACCTTTCTGTTTACTTGGTAAAAGCTATAAAAAATTATCCTAATTATTTTTGAACAAAAGTTTTTCTTAAAGATTTACTTATTTATTTGAGGGAGAGTGGTAGAGAGCATGAGCAGGGGGCAGAGGGAAAAGCAGACTCCCCGCTGAGCAGGGAGCCCAATGTGGGGCTTGATCCAGGGACCCCAGGATCATGACCTGATCCAAAGGCAGACGCATAACTGACTGAGCCACCCAGGTGCCCCTTTTTGAACACATTTTAAAAAAATTAATATATTCTTAAAACTATACAATATATTTTTCTCTCTATTTATAAAAGAGCCATATACTCTACTAACTTTTCATTATTTGTTTATTGAATTAACATTGGAACTTTATAGGAAATATACTATCTATATATACTTATCCTGGACTCTTTTTCCCTCAACTCTAATATGTTTGTTTCCTTTATGGTTTTGATTACAAAAGAAAAGAATCCTGTGTATTAAGCATTGTTTGGAAGCAGGAATGATGAATTTATAAAAACTTTTGTCTAAGTACAAGAAATAGAGGAGTTGAGGCATTTGACTGTAGGCTATCACTCTACCTTCTCTAGGGCGAATTGCACTGTTTGAGGAATTCCTCTTAGCTCACAATTATAGCAGATAAGCATTATACAATTTCACAAGAAGATCATATTGACTAATTAAAAGAAATTACTTTAAAAGTATTGAAAGTAATGAGGCCTGAAGCCTCATTTAGCATGAACTCTACTGTGTTGAATTCGCAGTCATTTTTCTCCTTCATTCAACTCTTCAGAGATTAGAGAATTCCAGCCTGTTCCGGAAGAAGTCACTGCCTGGAGGGCAAAAGGCTACTTTGCTCTCCATGTCCATTTAACCTTTGACCACCCCGGGAGCCTGCCAAGTGTCAATCAGGGCTCATTGGGCACCCGGGCCTGGCGAACAGGATAGGGCATCTCACTTCACCCAGGTCAACAGACCATCTCCAGTTGGCAAAGAACTTCTGAAGTTATGAACTAACTTGCTTATGATGCAAATTAGTGACCTGGGGCAGGATGCTTCATTAATGCTCTCACTCCCCTGAGCCACCCAGGTGTCAGAAGTAGAACTGCTTACTCTCATTTTTTTTTCTCCTTTTAATACCTGTTAACAACCATTTATTCTCACAAAAATGGTCCAATCAATTGTTTGTGGCTAGTTAATAAACTACCAACACAGAGATGAAAATTAGATTCTGTTTAGAAGGAAACAATGTTTACCTTTTCCCATGGAAATGTGTGAAAAAACTTTAGAAAATTCTGTAATATATAAGGTCTCAAAAAAGACTGTGATTAAAATTAATAAAAAGGAGAAATATGAGTTTCTGTCCAGAGCACTATTTCATTTTTTTATCCAACAAATGATGAGAAAAATTATGCGAATCCATGCATTTGCCCTGAGTTATGATTGTATTATATTAACCTCAGCTGACAATATCTTATATTGACTTTGGCTTACTTAAAATTCTGCCTCTTGGGTATAAACACACATCTAAAATTGACTCGGCTCATTTCTGTCTTGCTGAGGTCACTTTACCAGTTACTCCCAACTACTGAACTTACTTCATATGTTCTCTTTTTTTAGTATTACATCTTCAAATTGTTGGCACCTGGGAATTTCTCTGTGATAGTTTTATTACTGAATTCAAGATTTGTAGTTATGATCAGCTCTTATGGGTAATAAGATGCTAAGATGAGCTAATAGGGCTTTGCTGCTTCCTTTGCTTAACATTGATGGAATGGTTCTGGTTACGGTGAACATTGTCTAGGCATTTGCCAGTAAGGAGGGCCCATGAAGAATGGGTTGTCTATTTCCATAAATTACCTCAGCAGAAAAAATTGTAAGCTAGTTCACTATGACTGTCATCTTTGGATCCAGGTATCTCATATGGAAGAAATAATGATCTTAGCATTATCTGCACAAGAGACTTCTGAAATTTCACTAAAAATAATAGTCATTAATAATAAAGATATAGAATCAGTAAATATTTGAGCATCTATTTTATGTCCAATGCCTTGTGGGTCATTTGTTCAGTTGTATTGTTTTTCAATAGAATACATTAGGTTATTTAGCACCAGAGTGTGAAACCATGGAGTATATTTACTATAATAAATGGGAAGGCTCACTTTTCTGCTCAAATTGACTGAATAAGCTACTTCCAGCAGATATTTAAGTCCTGTGGAATTATCCTTTATTATGTATCTGGGGGACAAAAAAGAAAGGATTCAGGGGCACCTGGGTGGCTCAGTGGGTTAAAGCCTCTGCCTTCAGCTCGGGTCATGGTCTCAGGGTCCTGGGATCGAGCCCCACATCGGGCTCTCTGCTCAGTGGGGAGCCTGCTTCCTCCTCTCTCTCTCTGCCTGCCTCTCTGCCTACTTGTGATCTCTGTCTGTCAAATAAATAAATAAAATCTTAAAAAAAAAAAAAAAGAAAGGATTCAGAGAGAAAAGGTGTGAGTCATTATGTGAGTTTTTGGGAAATGTGAATGCTGGCTGATTCTTTATTGTAGAATGAACAGTACTTTGAAAGATTACTTTAAAGACTAATCCTCTTTAAGAGATCATGAAAGAAGTTGGGATAGATTCCATAAATGAAAAATCATTTTTGTGTAGATAAAAAAATTGCCAAGTTACAATTTGAAAATTATAAAAATATCAAGATAATTTGAATCCATGGATGAATTCTGTATGTTATCAAATGCATGTTTCTTTTTATTTTCTTGACTTATTAATTATAAGAAGAGTACTCTCTAATTTTTGTTAGAAAGAAACTCCTACACTATGATACTTATGCAATTTCTACAATTAATTTGATCAAATAAGTACACCAAATTAATACAATTTCAGGTACCTGAGAATATTTATTTTGTTGACAGACACTGAATGTTAAAATATTCCTTACTCATGACTTGAATATCTAGTTTTACAAGTTTCCTATTTGGCATAGGGGGCTATGAGGGTCAGATTCTTTTGATCTCTATGAAGATAGGTGAAAATCTGATATAATTCTGGATTATTACAGTTGAAGAAACACTTTTACTGCAAGCATAGAAATAATCTGGGCTTTTAAATTTTGAATGAAATATTTAGATAATCTGAGTTCTTTTTAATATAAAATCAACTTAAAGTATATATACTCTGAGGAATTTCCATAAGTATAAATTTAAGTTAGGATAAATTTAGCTTCACTTAGGAGACAGAAAGTGGACTTTTAAGTGTAAAAATCTATGACATGGAAAATAACTATTACTATAGCTGATTAAATATTTTAAAAAAATTTATTTTATTTTTTTGAAGATTTTATTTATTTATTTGACAGACAGGGATCACAAGTAGGTAGGGAGACAGGCAGAGAGAGAGGAGGAAGTAGGCTCTCCGTGGAGCAGAGAGCCCGATGCGGGGCTCGATCCCAAGACCCTGGGATCATGACCTGAGCCGAAGGCAGAGGCTTTAACCCACTGAGCCACCCAGGTGCCCTAGATTAAATACATTTGATGGCAAACACTTTGTTGTAGTCTTGATGCTACTGTATCTGTGTTGAAGATTCTAGCTACTACCAATAAAGTAAGAAAAGAGTGAGGCAATTTAATACAGCAGTGAATCTGCACAAGATGCCCTCTGAGGTAGCTTATATTTTTGAAGAATGTGATGGAAGGCAGAACAGATAACTGAGAATGAACTTGGAAGAATAGTACCATGGCTAAGTGGTGATTAACCATGGATGAAGATAAAAAAAAAAAAGAACATGAAAATGATTTCTAGTCAGTTGACTGAAAAAAAATGACTTTCTTGGGAAAGTAAATGCAGTTGGGGAGAAGGGAGTTGGACTCTTATTTACAGTCTCTACTATGTTTAAGGGCTTTAGTCTGTAGCTTTCATTTAATCCTTAGAGCAATATGCATAAGGTGGGTATTTAATAGACGAGAAGGCAGAGGCTCTAAAAGATCAATAATTTGCCTCAGTTAATATAGTGAGGTTGTAGAGTCTAGATTTGTTTGGCTCCAAGCTCATGTTCTTATTCATGACACATAAAATTAGGTACATGATCAAACAATGACTGCTACTAAACTTTTAAAAGTTTTGTTTTGTTTGAATTACTTTTATACTACTTATCTTTTCTTTTAAGAATTACTTCTGAACTTTTCACTTGAGTTTACCATAATTTCAACAACTGTTTTGAAAACATCATTGATCTTTATAGTAGCCCTCCTCCCCGTGGAGTTTTACCCCAGATTCTTCATGATTGAACACTTACCTCTGGTTCTTGGTCAGATGGAATATGTCCTAAGTAAGTATTTCAATAAGGCTACCTGGATAATACATTTTGAACCTTTGTGTATTTGGTATCTTTCTGTTGTCTTCCTAAGCAAATACAACCTGATATGAAGAGATTCCCTGGGAAATAACCTTTCCTCTACCCACCCCCGATTATAATAATTATTCTATTGTCTTCTAGACTTTGTGTTGCTTGTAAGTCTGAGGCCAACTTGATTTCTGTCCCTTATAGATAATCTTTAAGTTTTCTCTCTAATCTTCCTCGATATTTACATACCCCCCCCATATTCTTTGAATTAAGAAAAAATGTCTTGGGGTTCCTGGATGGCTCAGTCAGTTAAGCATCTTTGGCTCAGATCATGATCCCAGGGTCCTAGATCCAGCCTTGCATTAGGCTCTCTGCTCTGCCAGGAGCATGCTTCTCCCTCTCCCTCTGCCTGCCACTCTGCCTACTTATGCTCTCTCTCTCTCTCTCTGTCCAATAAATAAACAAAATCTTTTAAAAAATAAAAGTTATGGGCACCTGGGTGGCTCAGTGGGTTAAGCCTCTGCCTTCAGCTCAGGTCATGAACTCAAGGTCCTGGGATCAAGCCCCACATCAGGCTCTTTGCTCAGCAGGGAGCCTGCTGCACCCCCTCCCCTGCCTCTCTGCCTACTTGTGAGCTCTCTTTCTCTGTCAAATAAATAAATAAAATCTTTTAAAATAAATAAATAAATAAAAATTTTTAAAAAGCCAGTAAATATTTTAATTTTTGTCTCAATTTTTTTCTCCCTAGAATATCGTGACCCAGCGGGGATCAATCTATAGACCCTGATTTTCATTTATTTTTAAAATTTGTTAAGTTTTATCCAATTATATTCTTAGTTACTGCTTTTACCTTGTTTTAGTTTTCACTCATATATAGTTTTAAAACCTGTACATTGGATCTGTTTTTTGAATTGCCAGTAGTCTTTGATTAAAAAATATATACTGAAAGAGCCATCAGAAAAACTACAAATAATTTAAATAAAGGCAAGAAAGTGGACCATAGAAATTATCAATAAAGTTGGGGCCCCTGGGTCCCCACAGCTCAGTTGTTAATCTTCCGCCTTCAGTTCAGGTCATGATCCCAGGGTCCTGGGATTGAGCCCTGCATCAGGCTCCCTGCTGGATGGGAAGCCTGCCTCTCCCTCTCCCACTCCCCTGCCTATGTTCCTTCTCTCGCTATGTTCCTCTCTGTAAAATAAAAAATAAAATAAAATAAAACAAAATAATATAAAAAGAAATTATAGATAAAGTTAATGTTGATCACTCTTTTTGCCAATCTGATGGAAAGTATGAAGAAACTGATTATTAAAGGAAAAACTGAGTTTTACCAAAGAAGCTGATTATTAAACACTTTATATGCATTTTTTTAAGGTTTTACTTATTTACTTGACAGGGATCACAAGTAGGCAGAGAGGCAGGCAGAGAGAGAGGAGGAAGCAGACCTGTTGAGCAGAGAGCCTGATGCAGGGCTTGATCCCAGGACCCTGGAATCATGACCTGAGCCGAAGGCAGAGGCTTTAACCCACTGGGCCACCCAGGTGCCCTGAGGTATGTTCCTTCTATCCCTACACTCTTGAGGCTTTTTATCAAGAAAGGATGTTGTATTTTGTCAAATGCTTTTTCTGCATCTATTGAGAGGATCATATGGTTCTTATCCCTTCTTTCATTAATGTGGTCTATCATGTTCATTGATTTGTAGATATTAAACCACCCCTACAGCCCAGGAATAAAGACTACTTGATCATGGTGAATAATCCTTCCAACATATTTTTGGATTTGATTAGCTAATATCTTGTTGAGAATTTTTGCATCCATGTTCATCAGGGATATTGGTCTGTAATTCTCTTTTTTACTGGGGTCTTTGTCAGGTTTTGGAATCAAGGTAATGATGGCCTTGGGGAACGGTTTTGGAAGTTTTCCTTCCATTTCTATTGTTTGGAACAGCTTCAGTAGAGTAGGTATTAATTCTTCTTTAAATGTTTGGTAGAATTCCCCTGGAAAGTCATCCAGCCCTGGACTCTTTGGGAGATTTTTGATTAATAATTGAATTTATTTGCTGGTTATGGGTCTGTTCAAATTTTCTATTTCTTCCTGTTTCAGTTTTGGTAGTTTATATGTTTCTAGGAATGTATCCATTTCTTCCAGATTGCCCAATTTGTTGGTGTATAATTGCTCATAATATTCTAGTTGGTTGTATTTCTGTGGTGTTGGTTATGATCTCTCCTCTTTCATGCATGATTTTATTTATTGCATCCTGTCTCTTTTCTTTTTGGTAAGTCTGGCTAGGGGTTTGTCAATTTTGTTAATTCTTTCAGAGGAACTAGCTCCTCTAAGTTGTTGATCTCTTTTATTGTGTGTTTTTTTCTTAATTTCTGTATCATTTATTTCTGTTCTAATCTTAACTATTTCCCTTATTCTTCTGGTTTTAGGCTTTATTTGCTGTTTATTTATTTATTTATTTTTATTTTTTTATTTTCTACAGATCTCTTAAGTGTAAGGTTAGGTTGTGTATTTGAGACTTTTCTTTTGCTTCTTGAGGAGAGGTTGTATTGCTACATACTTCCTTCTTAGGACTGCCTTTGCTACATGCCAAATGTTTTGGACAGTAGTGTTTTCATTTTCATTTACTTCCATGTATTTTTAAAATTCCTTCTTTAACTTCCTGCTTAACCTATTCATTCCCTTTAAAAAAAAATTTTGTTTATTGTGGGGGCGGGGAGAGACAGAGAATGGGAGGGGGGTGAGAGGGAGAGGGAGAAGAAGAGAACCTCAAGCAGATTCTCCACTGAGCACAGAGTCCAAAGCAGACCTCAGTGTCACAACCCCTGTCCTGAGCCAAAATCAAGAGTTGGATGTTTAACCAAATGAACTACTCAGGCACCCCACCCATTCATTCTTTAGTAGGATGTTCTTTAACCTCCATGTATTTGTGGTCTTTCCAAATTTTTTCTTGTGGAGACTTCAAGGTTCATAGCATTGTGTTCTAAAAATATGCATGGTATGAACTCAATCTTTTTGTACTGGCTGAGGTCTCATTTGTGAACCTGTATATGATCTATTCTGGAGAAAGTTCCATGTGCACCGGATAGCAATCTGTATTCTGCTGCTATAGGATATTCTGAATATACCTGTTAAGTCCATCTAGAGTCCAGTGTGGCATTCAAAGCCTTGTTGATCTTCTGCTTAGAGGATCTGTCCATTGCTTTGAGTGGTGTTGACATCCCCTACTATTATGGTATTATAATCAATGAGTTTCTTTAAGTTTATATATGTGGCTTATCAATTTATATATGTGACTGTTCCCATGTTAGGAGCATAAATATTAATAATTGTTAGATATTCTTGTTGGATTGACCTCTTTATTATGATATAGTCCCCTTCTTCATCTCTTGTTACAGTCTTTGTTTTAAAATCTAGCTTTTCAGTTAAACATATGGATACTCCAGCTTACTGTTGATGTCCATTAGTATGATAGATGGTTATCTACCCCTCACATTTAATCTGGAGGTGTCTTTGGATCAAAAAGAGTCTCTTGTAAGTAGCATATTGATTTTTTTTTAACCATTCTGATACCCTGTGTATTTTTTTAAGATCCCATATAGAATATATTTTAGAAGTTACAAAACCCCATTTTGATAGGTAATAATGTATCATATGTATTAATAAATAATTTAAAAATTTACAATAATTGACCATTTAAAATGTGCCAAAAGATAAGCATTTTACATAATTTCACTTAATTCTGGAATCAACCTTAGAGATAGGTATTCATACTGTAGTTTTTTTCTTTGTTTTTTATTTTTTATTATTATTTTTTATAGTTTTTTAAATTAACATATAATGTATTATTAGCCCCAGGGGTACAGGTCTGTGAATCGCCAGGTTTCACACTTCACAGCACTCACCATAGCACATACCCTCTTCAATGTCCATAACCCCACCACCCTCTCCCTATTCCCCTCCCCCTGGCAACCATCAGTTTGTTTTGTGAGATTAAGAGTCTCTTGTGGTTTGTCATCCTCCCGATCCCATCTTGTTTCATTTATTCTTTTCCTACCCCCCCAAACCCCCCACGTGCATCTGCACTTCCTCATTCAGGGAGATGACATGATAGTTGTCTTTCTCCGATTGACTTATTTTGCTAAGCATAATACCCTCTAGTTCCATCCATGTCATTGCAAATGGCAAGATTTCCTTTCTTCTGATAGCTGCATAATATTCCATTGTATATATATACCACCTCTTCTTTATCCATTCATCTGTTGATGGACATCTAGGTTCTTTCCATAACTTGGCTATTGTGGACATTGCTGCTATAAACATTCAGGTGCATGTGCCCCTTCGGATCACTACATTTGTATCTTTAGGGTAAATACCCAGTAGTGCAATTGCTGGGTCCTAGGGTAGCTCTATTTTCAACTTTTTGAGGAACCTCCATGCTGTATTCCAGTGTGGCTGCACCAGCTTGCATTCCCCCCAACAATGTAGGAGGGTTCACATTTCTCTGCATAGTCGCCAGCATCTGTCATTTCCTGACTTGTTAATTTTAGCCATTCTGACCGGTGTGAGATGGTATCTCATTGTCGTTTCAATTGGTATTTCCCTGATGCCGAGGGATGTTGAGCACTTTTTCATGTGTCTGTTGGCCATCTGGATGTCTTCTTCACAGAAATGTCTGTTCATGTCTTCTGCTCATTTCTTGATTGGATTATTTGTTCTTTGGGTGTTAAGTTTGATAAGTTCTTTATAGATTTTGTATACTAGCCCTTTATCTGATATATGGTTTGCAAATATCTTCTCCCATTCTGTCAGTTGTCTTTTGGTTTTGTTAACTGTTTTCTTTGCTGTGCAAAAGCTTTTGATTTTTGATGAAGTCCCAGTAGTTCATTTTTGCCCTTGCCTCCCTTGCCTTTGGTGATGTTCCTAGGAAGAAGTTGCTGTGACTGAGGTCGAAGAGGTTGCTGCCTGTGTTCTCCTCAAGGATTTTGATGGATTCCTTTCTCACATTGAGGTCCTTCATCCATTTTGGGTCTCTTTTCGTGTGTGGTGTAAGGAAATGGTCTGGTTTCATTCTTCTGCATGTGGCTGTCCAATTTTCCCAACACCATTTGTTGAAGGGGCTGTCTTTTTTCCATTGGACATTCTTTCCTGCTTTGTCGAACATTAGTTGACCATAGAGTTGAGGGTCTATTTCTGGGCTCTCTATTCTGTTCCATTGATCTATGTATCTGTTTTGGGGCCAGTACCATACTGTCTTGATGATGACAACTTTGTAATAGAGCTTGAAGTCTGGAATTGTGATAACACCAACTTTGGCTTTCTTTTTCAATATTCCTCTGGCTATTCAAGGTCTTTTTTGGTTCCATATAAATTTTAGGATTATTTGTTCCATTTCCTTGAAAAAAATGGATGGGATTTTGATAGGGATTGCATTATATGTGTAGATTGCTTTAGGTAGCATAGACATTTTCACAATATTTATTCTTCCAATCCATGATCATGGAACATTTTTCCATTTCTTTGTGTCTTCCTCAATTTCTTTCATGAGTACTTTATAGTTTTCTGAGTACAGATTCTTTGCCTCTTTGGTTAGGTTTATTCCTAGGTATCTGATGGTTTTGGGTGCAATTTTAAATGATATTGGTCAGCAATTCTCTTTTTTGATGGGATCCTTGTCTGGTTTTGGGATCAAGGTAATGCTGCCCTCATAAAATGAGTTTGGAAGTTTTCCTTCCATTTCTATTTTTTGGAACAGTTTCAGGAGAATAGGAATTAATTCTTCTTTAAATGTTTGGTAGAATTCCCCTGGGAAGCCATCTGACCCTGGGCTTTTGTTTATTTGGAGATTTTTGATGACTGTTTCAATCTCCTTACTGGTTACGGGCCTATTCAGGTTTTCTATTTCTTCCTGGTTCAGTTTTGACAGCTTATATGTCTCTAGGAAAGCATCCATTTCTTCCAGATTGTCAAATTTGTTGGCATAGAGTTGCTCATAATATGTTCTTATGACTGTTTGTATTTCTTTGGTGTTGGTTGTGATCTCTCCTCTTTCATTCATGATTTTATTTATTTGGGTCCTTTCTCTTTTCTTTTGGATAAGTCTGGCCAGGGGTTTATCAATCTTATTAATTATTTCAAAGAACCACCTCCTAGTTTCATTGATTTGTTCTATTGTTTTTTGTTGTTGTTGTTGTTTCTATTTCATTGATTTCTGCTTTGATCTTTATTATTACTCTTCTCCTGTTGGGTTTAGGCTTTCTTTGTTGTTCTTTCACAAGCTCCTTTAGGTGTAGGGTTAGGTTGTGTATTTGAGGCCTTTCCTGTTTCTTGAGAAAGGCTTGCATCACTATATATTTTCCTCTCAGGACTGCCTTTGCTGTGTCCCACAGATTTTGGACCGTTGTGTTTTCATTATCATTTGTTTCCATGGTTTTTTTCAATTCTTCTTTAATTTCCTGGTTGACCCATTCATTCTTTAGAAGGATGCTGTTGAGTCTCCATTTGGGCTCTTTCCAAATTTCCTCTTGTGATTGAGTTCTAGCTTCAGAGCATTGTGGTCTGAAAATATGCAGGGAATGACCCCAATCTTTTGATACCAGTTGAAACCTGATTTATGACCCAGGATGTGATCTATTCTGGAGAATGTTCCATGGGCACTAGAGAAGAATGTGTATTCTGATGCTTTGGGATGGAATGTTCTGAATATATCTGTGATGTCCATCTGGTCCAGTGTGTCATTTAAGACCTTTATTTCCTTGTTGATCTTTGACTTAGAAGATCTGTCCATTTCAGTGAGGGGTGTATTAAAGTCTCCAACTATTATTGTATTCTTGTCAATGTGTTTCTTTGATTTTGTTATTAATTGGTTTATATAGTTGGCTGCTCCCATGTTGGGGCATAGATATTTAAAATTGTTAGATCTTGTTGGACAGACCCTTTGAGTATGATATAGTGTCCTTCCTCATCTCTTATTATAGTCTTTGACTTAAAATCTAATTGATCTGATATAAGGATTGCCACCCCAACTTTCTTCTGATGTCCATTAGCCTGGTAAATTGTTTTCCACCCCCTCACTTTCAATCTGGAGGTGTCTTCAGGTCTAAAATGAGTTTCTTGTAGGCAGCATATGGATGGGTTTTGTTTTTTATCCATTCTGAAACCCTGTGTCTTTTGATTGGGGCATTTAGCCCATTTACGTTCAGGGTAACTATTGAGAGATATGAATTTAGTGCCATTGTATTGCCTGTAAGGTGATTGTTACTGTATATTGTCTCTGTTCCTTTCTGATAATACTTTTAGGGTCTCTCTTTGCTTAGAGGACCCCTTTCAATATTTCCTGTAGAGCTGGTTTGGTGTTTACAAATTCCTTCAGTTTTTGTTTGTCCTGGAAGCTTTATATCTCTCCTTCTATTTTCAATGATAACCTAGCTGGATATAGTATTCTTGGCTGCATGTTTTTCTCGTTTAGTGCTCTGAATATATCATGCCAGTTTTTTCTGGCTTGCCAGGTCTCTGTGGATACGTCTGCTGCCAATCTAATATTTTTACCATTGTATGTTACAGACTTCTTGTCCTGGGATGCTTTCAGGATTTTCTCTTTGTCGCTAAAACTTGTAAATTTTACTATTAGATGACGGGGTGTGGACCTATTTTTATTGATTTTGGGGGGGTTCTCTGCACCTCCTGGATTTTGATGCTTGTTCCCTTTGCTATATTAGGGAAATTCTCTATAATTCTCTCCAATATGCCTTCTGGTCCTCTGTCTCTTTCTTCTTCTTCTGGAATCCCAATTATTCTAATGTTGTTTTGTCTTATGATATCACTTATCTCTCAAATTCTCCCCTCATGCCCCAGTAGTTGTTTGTCTCTCTTTTGCTCAGCTTCTTTATTTTCTGTCATTTGGTCTTCTATATCACTTATTCTTTCTTCTGCCTCATTTATCCTAGCAGTAAGAGCCTCCATTTTTGATTGCACCTCATTAATAGCTTTTTTTATTGCAACTTGATTAGATTTTAGTTCTTTTATTTCTCCAGGAAGGGCTTTTATTTCTCCCAACAGGTTTTCTCTGATATCTTCCATGCCTTTTTCAAGCCCAGCTAGAACCTTGAGAATCGTCGTCCTGAATTCCAGATCTGACATTTTACCAATGTCTGTACTGATTAGGTCCTAGCCTTTCATACTGCCTCCTGTTCTTTTTTGTGTGGTGAGTTTTTCCGCCTTGTCATTTTGTCCAGATAAGAATATATGAAGGAGCAAATGTAATACTAAAAGGGTGGCAAAGACCCCAGGAAGTTGTGTTTTAACCAAATCAAAAGAGACCCCAAATTGTGGGGGGTGGGGAAAAAGGGGGTAAAAAGTAGTTCAGAAAAGAGAGAAAAATAAAAGAGAACACAAATAAAGAAAAAATATAAAAAAAGAAAAAAATATATATGCATTTGACTGGTGACTAGAACAGGGTCACCCACTTAATTTTGGGAGTATTTTGGTCTCTTAGAAGAAACTACCTCTCAAAATTTTAAAGAATGAAAAACATATATAAGGGTAAACACAATGAAGGGATGAAATATGAGTATAAAGATG
>ML105079.1:28985-45285 GCA_003697995.1 Taxidea taxus jeffersonii | reverse complement strand
ATATATATATATATATATATATATATATATACCACCTCTTCTTTATCCATTCATCTGTTGATGGATATCTAGGTTCTTTCCATAGTTTGGCTATTGTGGACATTGCTGCTATAAGCACTCGGGTGCACGTGCCCCTCCGGATCACTATGTTTGTATCTTTAGGGTAAATACCTAGTAGTGCAATTGCTGGGTGGTAAGGTATTTTCAACTTTTTGAGGAACCTCCGTGCTGTTTTCCAGAGTGGATGCACCAGCTTGCATTCCCCCAACAGTGTAGGAGGGTTCCCCTTTCTCCACATCCTCACCAGCATCTGTCATTTCCTGACTTGTTCATTTTAGCCATTCTGATTGGTGTGAGGTGGTATCTCATTGTGGTTTTGATTTGTATTTCCCTGATGCCGAGTGATGTGGAGCACTTTTTCATGTGTCTGTTGGCCATCTAGATGTCTTTTTAGCAGAAATGTCTGTTCATGTCCTCTGCCCATTTCTTGATTGGATTATTTGTTCTTTGGGTGTTGAGTTTGATAAGCTCTTTATAGATTTTGGATACTAGCCCTTTATCTGATATGTCGTTTGCAAATATCTTCTCCCATTCTGTCAGTTGTCTTTTGGTTTTGTTGACTGTTTCCTTTGCTGTGCAAAAGCTTTTGATCTTGATGAAGTCCCAATAGTTCATTTTTTCCCTTGCTTCCCTTGCCTTTGGCGTTGTTCCTAGGAAGAAGTTGCTGTGGCTGAGGTCAAAGAGGTTGCTGCCTGTGTTCTCCTCAAGGATTTTGATGGATTCCTTTCTCACATTGAGGTCCTTCATCCATTTTGAGTCTATTTTTGTGTGTGGTGTAAGGAAATGGTCCAGTTTCATTTTTCTGCATGTGGCTGTCCAATTTTCCCAATGCCATTTGCTGAAGAGACTCTTTTTTCCATTGGATATTCTTTCCTGCTTTGTCAAAGATTAGTTGGCCATAGAGTTGAGGGTCAATTTCTGGGCTCTCTATTCTGTTCCATTGATCTATGTGTCTGTTTTTGTGCCAGTACCATACTGTCTTGATGATGACAGCTTTGTAATAGAGTTTGAAGTCTGGAATTGTGATGCCACCAACTTTGGCTTTCTTTTTCAATATTACTCTGGCTATTCGAGGTCTTTTCTGGTCCCATATAAATTTTAGGATTATTTGTTCCATTTCTTTGAAAAAAATGGATGGGATTTTGTAGGGATTGCATTAAACATGTAGATTGCTTTAGGTGCATAGACATTTTCACAATATTTATTCTTCCAATCCGTGAGCATGGAACATTTTTTTCATTTCTTTGTGTCTTCCTCAATTTCTTTCATGAGTACTTTATAGTTCTCTGAGTATAGATTCTTTGCCTCCTTGGTTAGGTTTATTCCTAGGTATCTTATGGTTTTGGGTGTAACTGTAAATGGGATTGACTCCTTAATTTCTCTTTCTTCTGTCTTGTTGTTGGTGTAAAGAAATGCAACTGATTTCTGTGCATTGATTTTATATCCTGACAGTTTACTGAATTCCTGTACAAGTTCTAGCAGATTTGGAGTGGAGTCTTTTGGGTTTTCCACACATAGTATGATATCATCTGCAAAAAGTGATAGTTTGGCTTCTTCTTTGCTGATCTGGATGCCTTTAATTTCTTTTTGTTGTCTGATTGCTGAGGCTAGGACTTCTAGTACTATGTTGAATAGCAGTGGTGATAATGGACATCCTTGCCATGTTCCTGACCTTAGCAGAAAAGCTCTCAGTTTTTCTCCATTGAGAATGATATTTGCAGTGGTTTTTCATAGATGGTTTTGATGATATTGAGGTATGTACCCTCTATCCCTACACTTCGAAGAGTTTTGATCAGGAAAGGATGCTGTATTTTGTCAAATGCTTTTTCAGCATCTATTGAGAGCATCATATGGTTCTTGTTCTTTCTTTTATTAATGTATTGTATCACATTGATTGATTTGCAGATGTTGAACCAAACTTGTAGCCCTGGAATAAATCCCACTTGGTCATGGTTAATAATCCTTTCAATGTACTGTTAGATCCTATTGGCTAGTATTTTGGTGAGAATTTTCGCATCTGTGTTCATCAAGGATATTGGCCTGTAATTCTCTTTTTTGATGTGATCTTTGGTTTTGGGATCAAGGTAATGCTGGCCTCATAAAATGAGTTTGGAAATTTTCCTTCCATTTTGATTTTTTGGAACAGTTTCAGGAGAATAGGAATTGATTCTTCTTTAAATGCTTGGTAGAATTCCCCTAGAAAGCCATCTGGCCCTGTGACTTGTTTGTTGGGAGATTTTTGATGACTGCTTCAATCTCCTTACTGGTTATGGATCTGTTCAGGTTTTCTATTTCTTTCTGGTTCAGTTGTGGTAGTTTATATGTCTCTAGGAAAGCATCCATTTCTTCCAGATTGTCAAATTTGTTGGCATAGAGTTGCTCATAATATGTTCTTATGATTGTTTGTATTTCTTTGGTGTTGGTTGTGATCTCTCCTCTTTCATTCATGATTTTATTTATTTGGGTCCTTTCTCTTTTCTTTTGGATAAGTCTGGCCAGGGGTTTATCAATCTTATTAATTCTTTCAAAGAACCAGCTCCTAGTTTCGTTGATTTGTTCTATTGTTTTTTTAGTTTCTATTTCATTGATTTCTGATCTGATCTTTATTATTTCCCTTCTCCTGTTGGGTTTCGGCTTTCTTTGCTGTTCTTTCTCCAGCTCCTTTAGGTGTAGGGTTAGGTTGTGTATTTGAGACCTTTCTTGTTTCTTAAGAAAGGCTTGTATCACTATATATTTTCCTCTCAGGACTGCCTTTGCTGTGTCCCAAAGATTTTGAACTGTTTTATTTCCATTATCATTTGTTTCCATGAACCTTTTCCAATTCTTTAATTTCTTGGCTGACCCATTCATTCTTTAGAAGAATGTTGTTTAATCTCCATGTATTTGGGTTCTTTCCAAATTTCCTCTTGTGATTTGAGTTCTAGCTTCAGAGCATTGTGGTCTAAAAATATGCAGGGAATGATCCCAATCTTTTGATACCGGTTGAAACCTGTTATGACCCAGGATGTGATCTATTCTGGAGAATGTCCCATGTACACTAGAGAAGAATGTCTATTCTGTTGCTTTGGGATGGAATGTTCTGAATATATCTGTGATGTCCATCTGGTCCAGTGTGTCACTTAAGGCCTTTATTTCCTTGTTGATCTTTGGCTTGGATAATCTGTCCCTTTCAGTGAGGGGAGTTTTAAACTCCCCTACTATTATTGTATTATTGTCAATGTATTTCGTTGATTTTGTTATTAATTAGTTTATGTAGTTGGCTGCTCCCATGTTAGGGGCATAGAAATTTAAAATTGTTAGATCTTCTTGTTGGACAGACCCTTTGAGTATGATATAGTGCCCTTCCTCATCTTTTATTATAGTCTTTGGCTTAACATTGAAATGATCTGAGATAAGGATTGCCACCCCAGCTTTCTTCTGATGTCCATTAGCATGGTAAATTGATTCAAGGGCTAGGCTCTGGAGTCAAACCTGGGTTAGCAGCTGCTGTGTGATCTAGGGGAATGACATAATCTCATCTTTGCTCAGTTTCCTCACCTATAACATAGGACAGTCATGGTGTCTCCTTCTGCAGGTTACTATATGGACCAACTGAGATAACACATATAACACCCACTGAGCCACACTGTGCCCAGGAATTATAACTTATTACAATTATTATTTATGTAGATAATTTTAATATATTGTGTTAAGCAGCAACATTCAGCAAAAGTGATATTTTGGTACCTGTGATGATCTATTTCAGTGAAAATTCTCATGTACCATCAGTATCTTCTGTACCCCTGGTTCATAATATGAGTACATAGATCCTGAAATAGGATGCTGACACTGTCTTTATTGGTTTGAGAAGTTTCATTAGTAGGGTCTCTGCCTTTTAGGAGAGGTCTGGCAGATGGTGCTTGGTGTTGAGAATAGTCCATTCACTGTGGGTGTCAGTCTCCTACGCTTACAGAAGAACATTGTTTCATGACCCACTAAGAGAACTCAGTCCGTTGCTCTGATATCAACTGGGCAGTGTGTGGGAGATGTGAATCACTTTCCACTGTATACTTCCATGAAAGGGCACAGGGCTTGTGAACAGGAGGCCAGATCTTGTTCTAGTATGTCCAAGTGTGTGGACCAGCCCACTGCACAAAACTGATACTTTTGTTCTTGCTCTGTCTTCAGTGTTCTTTTCTCAGAATTGGCTGCAGGATTTTCTCTTCTGCTGGACAGAGTACTAGAATCCATTAATACGCTATAGTTGGAGGCTGTTACAAAGGAAGTGGGAGGTGGCCAAGCAGATTCCATTTCCCTGTCACACAGACAGGAGAAAAATGCACTGAGGTTTCAAAGGGATTAGGACTTAGAAGAAAGGTGGTCCTCTTGACCTTGACCCTTGCAAGCTGTTTAAGAAGTGGTGAAATTGTTTTTCTGAGAAGTTAATTGTTATGACTCTTGCAGTTAAAAAAAATGCTTTTAATGATGCATCAAGGCACTAAATGATTTAAGGGTAGATTTTATGCAAAACCACTTTTTCTGCTCAACTAACTCATAGGTTCTAAATGGCTCATGAGTATCCTTTTAAATCCCTATTATGATAAATGAGACCAAATAGCATGTTTTGCTATACTGCCTAAATTGGTCACATTTTTCTACATATTGCCTGACTCCTCTAATACTGTAAAATAGGTTAGGAGATGAATTATATAAACCAGAACTCATGCTCTAGAATTCAGCCTCTTGATTGATAGCACCCCTGTCTCTTAAAGAAAGAGGAAACTTGGGAAGCAGTTAGTTGGATTTGGGACAAACTTTCCTGCCTGCAGTATAAAGACTCTTTTTACTTCTCTTTACTTTTTGATCTTTATGCCTATCATAGTCAGAAATCTTCTAAATATCTTAAGGCCACAGGTGAAAGGGGAGCCTGAAAAGTCAGTGCCTGTCATAAGCCTATGTTGCTTAACTAAATTGATCTTGGTGTTAAAAATAGATATCACTTGTTCCTAGGGATCTCTATGGAATGTTATCAGAGCTTAAAGACTCCACATGTTGAAAGAGGGAGGATGTTGGTGGCAGGGGGAAGCCTGCATATTGTTTATATGATTCATCACTGCACATTGTAAATATGCAGAGTGTGAAAGTAGGGCAATCAAATTCTGTGAGCCTCAATTTTCTTCTCTGTACAATAGGTCAAACCTGCTATACCAATTTGTTTGACTTTCATGTAATATATCAATTGTAGGCCCATTTAATTAGATCAAAGTGTTTTACCTAGGATAGGTTCATACAGGAAGAGGAAACTCATTAATAACCCTCTGTCGTAGGTGGAACACTCTCCCCTGACAAAGACATCCAAACACTAATCCCTGGAAATGTGAATATGTGCAGATATGAAAATAAGGAGATTATCCTGGAGTATCCAAGTGGATTCAATTTCATCACATGAACCTTTAAAGGCAGAGAACTTTCCCTGACTAGAGAAAAAGGAAGGTGGAAAGATAGAAGAAGGCTGAGAGATGTGAAGCAAGAGAGAAACTCACACTGTTGTTGCTGAAGGGAGGTCACATGGGACACATGAGTAGGAACACAGGGAGCCTGTAGAAGCAAAGACCTGTCCTTGCTGACAGCCAGCGAGGAAATGGGATCCTCAGTCTTACAACGACAAGGAGCTAAATTTGTCATTGATGACCTGAAAGGGCTTAGAAGTAAATTTTTCTCTAGAGTCTCCAGAAAGAAACCTTGACCTAGTCCTTGAGCCACACTGTGCCCAGACTTCTGATCTATATAACTGTGAGATAATTAATGGGTATTGTTTTAAACCACTAGGTTTGGCATAATTTGTCACAGCAGCGATAGGAAATTTGTATAATTCTATTGCTGGGGGAAAGCAAAATTGAAGGAGGTAACAAAGCATACGGCTCCAATACTTATCTTCCTCACCCTCCCAAGTCCTCTGAGATTGAAGACTGTAAAATGGGACATGTGCTGGAAAAGGGAGGGCCCTTGGAAGGAAGTCTCTGCAAAGGGTAATCTACCAACTGGGGTCTCAGTGAATTACCTCTTGGTAAAGGTAACTTAACAGTGTCATTTGCTTAGGAAGGAGGGGACCCTGAAGTTAGAATTTTGCTGGGCAGTGGTTGGTTCCTATGTGCATAGGTGAAACCAAGGATTTCAAGTTCTACTGCAGGGTTTGGGGGGAAGCTGAAAACCAACATGGGGCTCACTGGCACAGGAACCTTTTTGGAGTTCTGAACAATGACAGCAGAGACAATGAACTGTCATGGTTGTGGAATTCAGATGTAAATGTAAATAAAGCAGGTAACACTGCTTTGGAGCCCAGAGGGACAGAGTGCCAGAGGGCAGTGCTCAGAGCAGACTACCTTCCTTATTCTCTCTGCTGTTAGGTGGTAGAAAACACACACTTCCTTCTCTGTGGCATATACACATTCAGATGTAATTTTGTAGAGGAGCCAGAGAGATGGAGAAAAGACTTGAGAAATCTGAGACAAACCATTGTTTTTTTTGAAGAAAAGTCTTTACCATCCTAAAGGAACTATTTAAATAATTAAATCACAACGTAGTTAAAAACCTGACAGAAGTTGTTTCCATTCTGCTACCAGTAACTGGGGGCTCAGAAGGAAGAACAAAATAATTACAAAGTAATTTTACTTTCTCATTATGATGGTTAATTTTGTGTGTTAATGTGATTGATTTAAAGGATGCCCAATAGCTGGTAAATTGTTGCTTTTGGGTATGTCCATGAAGATGTCCCTGGAAGAGATTAGCATATGAATCAGTAGACTGAGGAAAGAAGATCATCCTAAACAATGCAGGTGGGCATAATCCAATTGTTGAGAACCTGAGTAGAACAAAAAGGTGGAGGAAGAGAGAATTTACTCTCTGAAGTGGGGCATCCATCTCTTCAAGTTTTTGGATATCAGTGTCCATGGTTCTCAGCTTTTTAATTCAAGTCAGGCTTAACACCATTAGCCCCTTGATTCTCAGGCATTTGGACTTAGACTGAATTACACATCTGGCTTTCCTAGTTCTTTAGTTTGCGTACAACAGATTATGGGACTTCTTGGGCTCCATTATCTCATGAGCTAATTCCTACAATAAATCTCCTCATACAAATCTATCTATCATCTATCTATCTATCTATCTATCTACCTATCATCTATCTATCTGCTATTGGTTCTGTCTCTCTGGAGAACCCTAACTCATATACTCATGTTGTGCTAATTTTATTTTTGATCAGACTACTGTACAAATCTTCATACCCATAAAAGTGTCAGGACTCAGAAGTCAGGGCCAAGTATCTTCTATCTCTTATATCCTTACTGTTCTTGTTTTTCAGAACAAATAGTAGGGAGGATTTAATGCAGATAACTGGCCTGTTCTTGCCAGTTTAAAATGCCAGCATTTGGGGCGCATGGGTGGCTCAGTGGGTTAAAGCCTCTGCCTTCGGCTCAGGTCATGATCCCAGGGTCCTGGGATCAAGCCCAGCATTGGGCTCTCTGCTCAGCAGGGAGCCTGTTTCCCTTCCTCTCTCTCTCTGCCTGCCTCTCTGCCTACTTGTGATCTCTGTCTGTCAAATAAATAAATAAAAATCTTAAAAAAATAAATAAAATAAAATGCCAGCATTTGTTCAGATTGGTCAGTTCCCATACTGCTTCAGTTGTTAAATATTTTAATATCATATCAATAAAATCCTTTTATTATGATAATTCTTAAATATACAGAATGTTTAAAGAATAATATATTGTACATCTATATACCCATTAACTAGATTCTGCAATTAACATTGCATATCACACATGTATCCATCATCCCTCCAGCCATCCATCAATCCATCTTATTTTTTTATATTCTTAGAAGTAAGTTTCAGACTTCACCCTCAAGTACCTCTGTACATACACCATTAACTAGAGCTTAATATCTGTTTAGTGTTTTTTTTAAGATGGGGGGCAGGGGGAAACAACCATGAGAGACTGTGGACTCTGAGAAACAAACTGAAGGTTTTGGAGGGGAGGGGGCTAAGGGGTTGGGAGGGCCTGGTGGTGGGTAGTAAGGAGGGCATGTACTGCATAGAGCACTGGGTGTGGTGCATAAACAATGAATCTTGGAACACTGAAAAAATAAAATAAAATAAAAGATGGGGGCTGAACATATATTTTGTATTTGTGACACAGAGTAATTAAAATTAACACAATGGTAACTTGACAAATGGAATACTACTGTGAACAGCTGATATTTGAGTCAGGAATTTATAGAAAAAGTTGAATTTTTGATTACAATAGCAAATACAGATTCTCTTTATTATCTTTCTTATCAGCAAAATTTATTTCAAAAAGGGAAAGTCAGGTACATTCTAGGAGTCTAAAGTCTCAAGGTAAAGGCTGATTGTAATGGAAACTCTCTAGATTGTGATGAATCATGTAGCTTTGCCAGCAAAGGTTAAAGGAATATTGATGAAGTCAAATACCCTTTCAGTGGTTTTAAAACTCAGTTTTTTGACCTATGCTGCTACCAAGTTATGAGACTAATATTTTCTCTACCAGCTGAAGAACAAGCTATACAAATCATTAAAATAGTACATTTAGACAACTATCTTATTTCATCATAAACTTTGTGCAAAGTCTTTTGGTTCTAACTATTGTTACCATCTGGAAAACTTTGTAACTTATATAATGTGTACACCATTTTAAGTATAATCCAATGTTCACACAAAAGGAGGGGAAACATTGTTCCTCTGATGATAACTTGGTAAGTTCTTGAAAAACTAATTATATTACATCCAGTTATGCCAACATGCTTCATTTTCACTGCCCTCCTCCTATCTCCCCCAACCTCTTTTCTTATGTTGGGGAGGAAATGGCTTTCATTTTGAATTATTTTATTATTATTGCTTATGGAATTGTTTTTACTTTTCTTCTGCTTTGGTATGCAAAAATCTCAAAAGTAACTGAGGGAGCTGAAAGCATACAAAAAACTTACTATTAGCAAGATTAGCTAAGGAACAGGTAAAAATTGATTTGATTTGGTTTTCATCTATGAAATTTTATCTCTGGTGAGCCTGAGGTTTTGTATTGCAAACAGATCAATCCACACTCATCTTTCAAAGTCTGCAAAGGCCTAAATGGGTTTTCATGTAGAGTCTGCCCAAAGGACATGGATTTTATCTTCTACAATATAGAAGTTCTCAAATTAAGATAAAGGTAAGTGTATACTGCAAGGTGTATTTTCCGAAGTATTTTAGAGACCTTTCTACCCTTGTGGCAATCTTCATCAAAAGATGGGGAGAGGCTCAGGTTGATGAAGAAACTGTATGAGGAAGGCAAGACTAAATTCTTATTGTTACCCAGTCCCACACCATCGTTTCTAGAGCATTATCAAAGTCTACCTGGATAGAATTTTGTTGACACAGATATTCCAGAGTCATATAATTCCTGGCACATAAGAAGTAATTCATACTTGGGCCTGGTGTTTGCTGACTGAAATTGTACAATGTAGTAGCTAGAGCAGTGAGCGGAGAGAGGCTCACAATCGAAGTCCCTGCTCATGCTAGAAGTCTAGGTTCTAAAGAATCCTTCCAGAGAAAAATGTCTGACAACCGATACAGCTATACCTTCATCTAGGGATATGTTATACCAGAGGTTGCAAATTTCAAATTTTTAGGGGACAGGTTTGTACTTAAAAGCCTGAAACAGGTTTAGTGTGGGAAAAATAGCACAAGTACAGGAATGATTTTTAGCCCCAGCCTCAGGGAGACAAGAGGGAGTGGTAGCAACTGTGGCAAACTAGAAATCCATATCCTGTTTAAACTGGGCAGCTGCGTTCAGCTTCAGTTGTTTAATAAACTTACGAGAGTGTGTTATTTTCCTGTTTATTTTATTTTTTCATTTGCCCAGGTATGGAGTAACTAAGCTACTGCCGTAACTCACAATATGGAGTAACTTCAGTTTCATTTTAGGTTACAGTGTAACAGACATCAAGATACCAAAGTGTTGTGAGGCATGAACCCCTTCTACCCACCACCCACATAAGCAGAGTTTGCAAAAGGAATGGAGAAAGATTCTGCTCCATAACTCTCAGACTCTTAGCAAGACCAAAAGTTTTTCAAAGGGAGGCCAGACAGAGGATTTTGTGAAAAGGGAGACTAGTAAGTGAGTATGTATGTATGTATGTGTGTGTGTGTGTGTATGTGCATATATATAATCTTTTTTTTTTTTTTTGGTGAGCAGTTGTGGTATTGTGAGATGTGAGACTCCTGACCCATCTTTGGGAATGGGTAGGGTGTAGTTTTACTAACTCTGACCTTAGAAATAAGGGCTTTAAGGGGCCTCCTGAAAACTGGGAGACATGGAGGATGATGTCTTCCTGGGAAATCCAAAAGCAAGTGCAGGGTTGATTTAGCTGCCTTGTTGGAAAGAACCAAGACAGTCAGTTGGTGTAGCACTGAGAACAGTCTAAGAGTTTGTCGAATCAAAGAATGCATGAGTGTTCCTCATGTAGATATGGGCCATATTACAGATAACCAGAAAGAAATCAACTTGGACTCTCTTCCATAAAGTCTGCAAGAGGCACAAAAGTCTCAGCCGAAGGAGGCTGGATTTCCTGGATACCCGGGATCTAACGAAGCATCCATCTTAGTCAAAGGGAATATGAGAGAGGGAACCTCCAAGAAGACTTGAAAGCTCACCTTTAAATTAGCTTAACTCTAAATACCTTCTGAACTGGAAAAAAAGACCTCAAGCCCAGTATGATCTGTGCTATCCTTATCTCTCCAAAATTTCCCACTTTTCATTCTAGAGGAAGTACAAAAGTATTGGGAGGCAGGGGTAAGATAGCAAGCAGGAAATGAGAGAAGAAGGCAACCGGGAATCCCTTTCATACTTCAAGTTTCAACACTTCAGGAGAAGAGAAGGTTCAAATTGAGGTTAGGGTTTTTTTGTTTTTGTTTTTGCAGAGGGATGAAAAAATCTAATTTCTGACTGGAGTCTGTTTGCAATCAAAATCAATTGTAGGATTATCTATTACCTAAGAGTGAGTAGAAAATCTACAGATCTTGAAGAAGAGTTTTCTTACAGGGACAGAAAAAAGTTTAAAGAAATGATTAGAGAAAGAATTAGCATTTTGGTGACATACTTATTTAATAGCATACTTATATAACATATTGGTTACACTCATTATTGAAATACTTTCTACAGATAAAATTCTGGGATTTGAATTACAATTCTGTCAGTTCAATTTCTTTAATATTTCATGGAACATTCAATTAAAGTTGTGTGAGAAATAGTCAGATCACAACTAAAAATGCAGTAATTATGTAACTTGACATGAAGCATTTTAGCATTCTGACAATATATATTTTTTAAGGAATCATAAAATATTTGCTAAAATGTATTATTCATAGTATTCATACTCAAGTTCTTTCTGTTTTATGTTATTTATGAGGCCAGAAGAACCATTGTCAAAGAGGAATTGCAGGTTAATGAGGAGGTCCATCATGTTCTTTTGTTTATAGAAGCACTATCCTGCTTTTGCAAATATCAGCCATACACGTTTAGGAAGGAGGTGGTTCTCTTATTTAGGACATCCCAATTATTTTCATTTCCTGGTTTATTTGTAAATCTTTAATTTTTATTAATGCATCAGTTCCCAAGTCTGAAGGAGTTGTCATTTCTTCTTTTAAAAAATGAATTATTCCCATCAAAGTATTTTCCTCTTTGCTTTAGTATGGTGAGCTCTTGGCAAAGTTCAGATCATGAAAAGTGAAATACTGTATTCAAATTCAAGTACTTTTAACTACTGGTCTACCCCATGAGTATGAACCTAGCAGTACATGATATCACTTGCCCATCTGAGCAGCACTGATGACCTGCACTCATCTTCTTTCACTACCTTGGTGATCAACATGATAAAGGAATCAGACTTTTGTACTTCAAAGGTAGTATAAAATCTAGGACTGATCATGCTACCTACAATAATTTTTTCCCTCTTTTTAGTTTTTCTAGTGCATTTTTTTGGCAGAACTGATTACAGAAGTTTAATATCAGATGTAAGAGTTATCTGTAAGGTAAATGAACTATGTAGAAATATGCAATTCTGCCTTTTTCAAAATAAAAGCACTATTTTTTATTAACATCTTTAATTCACCACTAAATTTGAGCTGTAGAGAGTGAGGTGCTGCAAGTTAGCTCCTTATCTGTGAAAAATATCAATTCCAAGCTAATTACAGAAGTTGTTAATTTAGGTCTGGTGAATACATTTATAAGTTATGTCATATTTATTGAATGAATATAATTTAATATGATAATTCAGAGAGAACTATTTGAAAAGAAACTATTGTAGTAATTAACTGGGGAGCTTATTTTAATTAAAGCTGTATAAAAGTTAATTTATCCTGATTTCATGAGAAGGTAATTCCTGTTTTTAAGAGTAGATAATTAATGTAAAAAGGCTTCCTCAAGTTTTTGCACATTTAGAAAAGATTGATAAGTATAAGACAAAATTATTTGTTTTTATTGTAGTTGAAGGGAAAATTTGGTGCATGCTTCTGGAATAATTTTGCAGATGTAGCTTACTTCAAAATCATGAATTCAGCACATACATTTTGAAAACTAGGATTCATTATTGTGCTATAAACTCATGTAGCAAGCTTTTAAAAATAAAACATACAAAAAATGCTTTAAAATTCTCTCTGGCTTTAAGTATGTTATGATGTCTGCATGAACATTTTATTTTTAGTGCCCTAAAATCATTATTTTTCATATATTTTTGTCTCTTACATTATGGATTTTATTTTTAGAATTTTTAGTTAAAATACTTAATCTTTTATTTTTTATGATCTGGAAATTTCTTATTAAACTTGATTATTTAGAAGATTTTTAAAAAAAAATTTTATTTATTTGACAGACGGAGATCACAAGTAGGCAGAGAGGCAGGCAGAGAGAGAGGAGGAAGCACGCTCCCCGCTGAGCAGAGAGCTGGATGCGGGGCTCCATCCCAGGACTCTGGGATCATGAGCTGAGGGATCATGACCTGATCCAAAAGCAGAGGCTTAACCCACTGAGCCACCCAGGTGCCCCTATTTAGAAGATTTTAATGAAGGTGTGACATACATTCTTGGAAACAACAGTTTAATGAAAATGGCATGGCTACTTTTCTTGCTATGTGATAATAACTGCATCCAAAACTGTAGATGTGTCTTAATTAAATTATAAAATTAAATATGATCTATGGGCTTTAAATCATTTCTCTCTTGTTTACATTATATTTCAATATCTACTTGTTTCATTTTTGTTTCTTCATTTAATTAATATACTGCAATTCTCCAAGGCATCCAAATGTAAAATTGTGATATTTTTGTTTAACTGTGCTTCCTTATTTCCACACCAGCTAAGGCATCCATAACCTTATCTTGAGCTTTGTGGAGGCTGCATCTATTGCTGTTCATTTTTGCTTTCTCTGCTGGATTTAGCAGCAGGTTTTGTGTACAGTAGTTTCTCAATAAGTATAACTGAATGAGGGGATTTTAATGCTTGTTTAATTTTACACATTAGGTTTTTGAGCTGGGAGTATTCAGATCTTCACTGTTTTTTTTTTTTTAAGATTTTATTTATTTATTTGTCAGAGAGAGAGAGCGAGCACAGGCAGACAGAGTTGCAGGCAGAGGCAGAGGGAGAAGCAGGCTCCCCACTGAGCAAGGAGCCTGATGCGGGATTCGATCCCAGGACGCTGGGATCATGACCTGAGCCGAAGGCAGCCGCTTAACCAACTGAGCCACCCAGGCGTCCCTGGTTGGTTTTATTAGTAACTATGTTAAGGTGTTGCCTAGCATATAATATTCTTTCTTCCATCCATTCAACCAAAAAAGATTTAGTGAGTACTTCCTTATGAGTTGGGAACTGTCCTAGATTCTGATAATAGAGTGGTAAGGAAAAAAGAATAAGGCACAGTCACTGCTGTAAGAAAAACTTAGTAATCTAATGGGAAAAGATAGATATCATAAGTTGTAACCATAGGAGAAGATAATTTTTGAGCATTTATTTTGTGCCAGGCACTGTACTAAGTACTCTATGTATATTATTTCATTTTACTCTTAAACATATTAGTCTCATCCATTTATTTAACAAATGACTTTTGGTAATACATTTTGTGCTTGGCACTATTTTCTATAGTGTTATAGAAGAAAATGAAGCATAAAAGTGGACAATGATAAGGAAAAGTGGGTTTTTTTTTCTTTTTTAATAGAAGAACTGGGGAAAGTGTCTCTGAAGACGTTTTATATTAATAGAAGAAAAAATGCTTGAGTAGATTTGGAAGTAGAACATTCCAGAAAAGGAAAAGGAAGTGCTACCATACTGAGGTGGAAATGAGCTTGCTTAAGAAACTGAGAGACACATCTGAATCTCCACTGGCATCACTGGGGAGCAAGGTTTTGGATTATGGAATGAAGAGTGGAGTAGAAGGTTGAAGTTATTAGCAAGGATCAGATAATGTAGAACTGATTAGATGATAACAAGAAGTTTGGATTTTATTCTAAATATGATAGGAAGCCCTTAGAGAATTTAGATCTGGAGATATTATGATCTCACCTATATTTTCAAAGTTTTTTCTGGCTCTCCTGAGGTAACTCTCCTTTCGACTATATTACATATGTCTTAGTTTGTTCAGGCTTCATTTCTTCACCTCATTATTACTTTTCTTTCTTTTCCTTATTTATGTTAAATTAAAGAGATACATGAACATATTTTTAAACTGAAAAGGATTCACTGATTTCATGTGGTATTCACTTAAGCCAACTCAGAAGAAAAATTTTCATTTTGTTTTGAAAAGTCTCCAGATATGAAATGAAACAATTACCTGCCACTCTGATGCCAAAAATAGATTTTGTTTTTCTATCTTAAGAGACTGTGTCAAAGATCCCTGATTCCAAATGGTATTAGTGTCATTCTTCATAAAAATCAATTGGAAGCTCATTTTTTGTTTGCCTAGAGAGACCAAGCTCTTCTCTTTTAAGTCACCATGAGTTTTCAGATTTCCTCCAGCCATGTGGCAGGGACAGTGAGTCAGAAGCAGAATTCCAAAGCCAGATATTTTTCCAGAAGTGGTCACAGGAGCTAGAATCTTACTTTGAGAAGAACTGAAGAGAAAGTAGAAAATAAAAAATAATGACAAAGAGTTCAGAGGAAATGAGGCAGCTGTCAATTAGGGGGCAGCCAGAAGGGGGAAGAGGGCATAGCCCAAGAAGAGAGCAAAATAAGACAGGAAGCAGGCTAAATGCTGACAGCAAGTATTGAAAAATAAATGTGTAGCTCAATTTTCTTTTTCTGAAAAGATGAAAATCAAAACCATGGAACATTTAATAGTTGGAAATGGAAACACTAAGGTCATGAACAAAAAGGGAAGTTTACAGACAAAAGATTTCATTATAAACTTCAAGGAACTAAGTGATCAACAGGTAAATGCATAAGGAAATCATAATAAGACTGGTCAGAATATTTTCAGAGGTAAAGTTGAGATTTTGAGCAGGGTTTTATTCATAAATGGAGTTTCCAATAATTACACTTCAATTTGATACTTCATCTGCTTTGAGTATTTGTTTCACCCTGTATTCTTCAAAGGTGAATTTTATATCCACTTTTACAATATAAAATACCCTCATTTGTTTAATGTGTTCTTATCTCTTTAAATTCTATAAGCTCTGATTCAATTAGGTAGATGGTGACTCCTGGGTTGCCTTCAGATTTATGGAGATGTATTTATCGTTTTTAAAACAAATCAGATAAGGAAAGGTCTGCTCAATGAAATAAAATAATTTATCATTTTTAGGAGAGGAAAATTTGTTTGCTATTTTATCACTGCTATGAATCCAAATTATCTTACAGGTGTTTTAGAGATCTGTCTAGATCTGATAAGTTCCTCCTATTTAGAAAAAAGCGGGTTGTATCCTCTTAGAGAGGATAACGGGACCATATGCCCTGACTGTTCACAGAAACCAGTAAACCCTGGGAATATGAACATGAAATACAATGGGCTATTGAATTTAGAGAAAATAGAAGTGTCCTCAGAAGCGGATAGTTTTCTCACAAGCAGCTGATCATTAGTTATTATTTTAGACCTTTGAGCTAACCATAAAGGAAGGTATTAGCAGGTAATGGATTAAATAAGGTAGCTCATATTTGTAAAAATTTCTTTGATATGAAAGAAGAAAAATAGTCCATAGACCAACTTTTGTCAGATCTTTATATTA
>ML105079.1:10463-23985 GCA_003697995.1 Taxidea taxus jeffersonii | reverse complement strand
AGTGGGTAAAATGGTCCTTTAGTACAAAATCAAAGCATTTACATAAAACTCTACTATTGTCAGTATAGTTTTCACTGCCATACACTCAAAATTAAAGAAAAAAGTTTCAACTTATAAATAATGAAGCATAAAAATTGTATTGAATTTTGATCACTGGCTATGTGTCTTTTTAATATTCTACATGCTAAAGTGGGAAGTATGTGTAAAACAGTTGTGCTGCATTTAGAAATATGATGGTTGTCTCAAGGAAAACACTTCTGCAGTTATTGGTGAAGAGGTCTTAACTAGATGCTTTTATCCCCTCCCCAAAGCACCATTTTTATTCTAAAGAATGAATGAGAGGCACCTAGGTGGCTCAGTTGTGATCCTAAGGTCTTAGGATTGAGCCCCACAAAGGGCTCCCTGCTCAGTGGAGAGCCTGCTTCTCCCTTTTCCTCTGATGCTCCCATTGCTTTTGGTCTCTCTCTCTCTCTCTCTTGCTGTTTCTCTCTGCCAAATAAATAAATATATAAAATGAATCTTAAAAAAAAAAAGAATGAATGGTTATTTGGATTTAGGTATCTGACCACAGTTTCCTGTAGGTGAATTAAATGATCCTGTTACAGGAAAGCAATTGATGGTATATGTTGCCATTGATAATATATGAGAGTTTAAAAGAAACCTAGAATTTTGAGGGCCTTGCATTTGCCACAATGAGCTTGACAATATGTGAAAATTTCTCTGATGAGATTGGTAGTGATATCAATGAATGTAAATTTTTGATACGGCATTATGAAATGTGTCAACATTTGGAAGATCTGTATGACTTTGGGAACCAATAGCTTCTAAATGACAAATTCATGATGTAAAAATACATGTATGTACCTCATCAAAGAAGATATAGAGATGGTAAGTAAGTATGTGAAAAGATGCTTATGTCATATGCCATTAGAAAATCGCAAATTAAACTAATGAGATACTTCTACACACATATTATGTTAATGAAAATCCAAAGCACTGATACCATCAAATGCTCACAAGGATGGGGAGCAGCAGGAACTCTCATTCATAACTGTGGGAATGTAAAATAGCGCAGCCACTTTGGAAGACAATTTGGAAGTTCCTTACAAAACTGAACAATGTTTAGTTATGCTTTATTTTTTGAAGTTCATTTGTTTTTCTTTTTCTTTTTCTTTTTTTTTTAAAGACTTATTTATTTTAGAGAGAGAGCTCACACATGGGAGGGGCAGAAGGAGAAAGAGACTTAAACAGACACCATGCTGAGTGAGGAGCCCCATGAAGGGTTCAATCACAGGTCCCTGAGATTGCTACCTGAGCCGAAATAAAGAATAGGTCACTTAACTGACTGTACCACACAGGTGTCCCTGTTTATTTACACTTTGAGCTAGCAATTGCTCTCCTTGGTATTTATCCGAAAAAGTTGAAAGTTTATGTTTACACAAAAGGCTGCATTTGGATATTCACAGCAGCTTTATTCCTAATTGCCAAAACTTAGAGGCAACTAAGATGTCCTTCAGTAGGTGAATGGATAAATAAACTGTGGTCCATCTTAGGCAATGGAGTACTATCAGTGCTAAAAAGAAATGAGCTGTCAGAGCATGTAAGGATATGGAGGAACTTAAATGAATATTACTAAGTGAAAGAAATTAATCTGAAAAGGCTACAAATCATGATTCCAACTTCATAGCATTCTGGAAAAGGCAAAACTATGAGGACAGTAAAAAGATCAGTGGCTATCAGAGGTTATGGGGGATGGAGGGAGGGATAAATAGGGATAGCACAAGGAATTTTTAGGACAATAAAACTACTTTGTATGATACTATCATGGTACATGTCATGTACATTTGTCAAAATATACAATGTACAATGCCAAAAATAAACCTTAATGCTTAAATGATGGACTTTGTGTGATAATGGTGTGACGATGTTGTACGTTGATTATAATACATATCATTTTGATGCAGGATGTTGATAGTTGGGGACACTACGCTTATTTAGGGCAGGAGGTACAGTTGATTTGGATAATGTATGGATTAGGGGTGCTGAAGCCCTGAGCACTTGAAAATCTGTGTATAACTTTTGACTCCTACAAAACATAACTTCTCTTACCATTAACTGAATGCCTTACTGGTAACATAAACACTCAACTGATACATATTTTGTATGTTATATACATTAATGCTGTATTCTTACAACAAAGTAAGCCAGAAAAAAGATAATGTCATTAAGAAATCATAAGAGAAAATACGTTTATAGTACCGTACTATATTTATTGAAAAATCCCACGTGTAAGTGGACCCAGGCAGCTCAAACCCATGTTATTCAAGGGTGAACTTAAATGGGAACTCAGTACTTTCTGCTTAATTCTGCTATGAACCTAAAACTGCTCTAAAAGATAAAGTCTATTAAAAATCATTTATGGGTAAAAATTTCATACAAAATGCCATACATAATAAAAAATTCCATACAAATGATAAAGAATTTTAATGGAAGAGCATACAAAAAAGTTCACTGATATGGTTACAGAGTCCACATAACAAAGAAACTTTAGTTAACTACCACTTACTGAGTTTTGCTATAGTATTAAGGAAGAACATCCACAATTATGTGAAAATCTATTAAAATACTTCTCCATCTATAAATCACTGTGAGGTCTGATTTTCTTCATTTATCTCAACCAAAATGACACACTCAACAGATTAAATGTAAATGCAGATGTGAGATTCCAGCTTTCTTCAGTTAAGACATGTTAAATTAAAAAAAAAGAAGACTAAAACAATGCCATTCTTTTTTTTAAACAATGTCATTCTTTTCATTATTTTTTGAAGTGTAGTTTTTTTTTTCTTAAAACTATTACTAGCTTTACATGTAAAATGCTATCATCACTTAAAATTAATGCATAAAAATTTAAAATGTCTCAGTTTTAGTTTTTAATGTGGTAAATATCAATTGATTAAAACCCACATAAACCAAAGCTCTCTGGAGTCCTCAATAATAATTAAAGAGTAAAAAGTGTCCTGAGACCAAAACATTTGGGAAACCTTGAACTGCTGTAATGTCTCTTGTGTTAGTCAAAAGTGTGTATGTTATTCATTGAACATCATATATTTAGATTCCTGGTTCCTCATTCTCTTTAATGACTGAACTTCTAGAAATTTAACAATTAGTATGAGTTTACCTAATTTAGTTATGCTGATTAATGTTTTATACACTTGTTTTCCAAGCTACCTGAAGCAGGATCTGCCCAATTGCATGGCTCTTTATTCTCCTAATTTGTTTTGTCAAGAAGATATGTGTTTTTCTTTCTTAAAATATGAAATTCAAGGATTAATGCTTTTTTAAAAATATATTTTACCTTTATTTCTCTGGGAGGATAATGTATTTTCCACTTAGCATATAGGGACTCTATGCATATTATGAAGATAAATAAGCATTAATGTAAATTCAGTTGACTGGCTTATATTGTGGAGCAAAATATATAAGGAGACAAAATTCTCCAGTTTATACAAAAACAACAAGAAATCCAAATACGTGACTAAGATGTCACTCAACAGTCAGTATTAATATGTGCCTTGGTCAAAAGTAATTACAATTTTTAGACAAAATACATCACATACTCTAAATCACAACAAAAGATGTTTGTTTTTTCTAGCCACTTTCATTTAATCATTTCATACTTAAAGGGAACATAAGTATAATGTAAAAACTACCCATTTAAGATTTTCAATAATTCTCTGAACCTTGTCATTGTTGATGAACCACAAAAGCACATGAGGCCCAGGTGAAGTCTGAGTTCTTTTTTCTTCCTCAGAGAACCTGTATGTCTTATGCCATTTTTTTTCTTGAATGAGTGTGACACCACATGAGATGTGCCTATTAGGTCATATTCTTAATGAAACTAAGTTCATTAGTTAAAAGTTAGATTTAGATAAATTTAGATAAAGTTCAAAAGGCATTGAACTTTATCTAGTAATCAAATAACTCCATGTGGTCATTTAAGGTTAGTGCAGTATCCTTCCTATTCATGGCTTTTCTGATATCATTTTAGCTTTAAGGAAAAGCTACTTTAGTATATTATATTTCTTTTTTTGTGAACTTTCCTCCAACATATCCAGAAATAAGTTTTTGATTAATATTCAAAAAAGCATAACAGACTGTGATTAATGGACCTTAAATTTGTTCTAACACCCGTATTTTGTTGATAATGAAACTGATGGCATACGGTTTACTCAGTGCCACAGAAATAATATATAGAATAGAAAGATAAGGACCCAGCCTGAAATCTGTTTACCATTTTATTATAGGTACTTATTATTAGCTTAGTTGTAGAAAATAGTCAACATTTATTGAAAAACATTACAGGTAAACGGAAATTTTAGCTTTAATTAATTAACAAGTCAAGGACACAAACCAAGCTTATCAAACTGTAGGAGAGCCACTGTGCATGACTTGTCTTCAAGTGCAGACAGAAAAGGCATATTGGGCTCTGCAAATGATGAATTAAAATGGTGCTTGGCAATTATGAGAAGCATTTTAAGTGAGACTCCAAGCAGCAGTAGCTGCTTCACACTAAAAGAGGTTTAAACCCAAGAGGCCTATTTAGCAAGGACCATAGCAGGTATTAGAAGCTTGAATGCTCCAGACCCAAGGCAGCCTTTAGGAGCAGAGATGCAGAGAGAGTACATTGCTCTGTGATACAGCACTGCATGGGAAGAACTACCATCTTAACATATTAGAGAGTAGCAGACTCTTCCTAGAAGGCAAGCCTTAGTACTCAGTTAACTATGCTTCAGTCAAGTGCATGAGCTATAATTAATAATAAGAGTTCTGAATCAAAAAGCAGGCATCCTTACATAGCCAGGCCTGATGGGACAACATTAGTATTGGAATCACAGAAGAAGATTCAAGAGGGGCTATTCTAGAGAACACTGCCTGAGCCATGCTTGTTAAGGATTTCATCACCATTCCTTAGAGAGGAAGAAATGGAACTCTAAAAAAGAATCTACTGTGTTTTATCATATTCACCATACATAGACACATCAAAGTATATAATTCTCATTGTGAAAGTGGATTGAGATATCAACTGATCCTTCTGTTGTTTTTATAACAAACTTCTCATCTTTGAGATAGATATATAGGTATTTGATTGGATCAGTGCATTTGAGTATTTGAATCAGGATTCTGATACTCAGAATGTGCAAGGACAGACAGCACCCCATCTTGCCTATTCTGATTCACTGTCCCAAGTTTTCTTCACATGGACCTCTCCCTAGAGAAACTGATTTGTTCAGTGTTACCTCTGTGAAGCTCTGCTATACTGTTAATTATCTCAGAGTTCATTGTTTTGATAATTTCACGCTTCAGCGGAATACCATGCATTGCAAACATGCAGAAAAGCCTTTCAGTTTGCAAAGAAACCCCTCAATGAGATCTTAGCAAAAGCTATTTGCAATAGTCCAAGAAAAATTCCTTTTACATAACAAAGCATTATTTCCAAGATTTAATTTTGCTTTTCGTTTTCTGTAAAGACTGCTTGATACAAAAGGTCAAGGTATCAGCAAAACATAGACAGATTTTTGCTGAATGACACAAACCTGTCAGAATGCTGAGCTTTGATGTTCCATTAAGTGATCGATGTAGATTACTGACTTTTGGCTAAATGCTACTCAACCAGATAAGGTCAATACCTGTTAGTTCATTGGTGGAATAATTAATCAATCAATACAGGATGCTTGAAGTCAGGAGAATTATTGCTAGGCTTGTATCTCCGGCTTTGGTCACAGAAATTATTTAAAAACATCCTTGCAGCATTAACCCTCTGTGTACAGGGTTTGTCGTAACATTATGCATCCAGGGGAAGAAAAGAAAAAAAATTCCAGTGAGCAGCACTTCTTGTAACCTTGAGTTCCGCAGAAGGAAAAGCCTCTAACAAGCTGAGTGCATCATCATTAGTTCTTCCTTTCACATCATCGCACTCTGCTTGTAAAATAATTACATGCAATTTTTCTATTTTATAGTTGGACCACATGACTCCCTGTTCTTTTTGCACAGTGACTCACCCCTCCCCCAGACTGCCTGGCTGCAGGCTGGAACTGCTCACCTTTAAACATCTCAGCCGGAGGCTTTTATGGTGGCTGGCTACAGTATTTCCTAAGAGCTAAAAAATAATCCATCTGGTTCACAGAAAAATTCTCTCTCCTTACTATTTCCTATTTCCAACGCAACCAAAATTTTCCTTCTTAGAAATGCACATGTTAGGATTCTTTGTGTTTTTCAGAGTTGTATAGCTGTAATTTCTTTGAATTTGTGAGTTTGGGACAATTGATAATACTTCTTGCTAAAGTTAATTACTTACTAGTTCTAATTACTTGCTGGTTTTTATCCTATGAGATCAAAGCATCTTTTCTGTATAATTTTTATAAGCTACTATTTTTTTGCAGAACTAATGACAATGCATTTATTTATTTCAACAAATAGTTACTGCATATTTATTATGACCCAGGCATAGTATTGATATTTGCTCTCAAGCAATTTAGACATTTAAGGTGCATTGTGGTTTTCACATCACTTCCACTTATCTTACTCCATTTAATCTTTTCACACCCCAGTGAGATAGGTAGTAGAAGGATTAGGAGAAATGTATTAGAAGAAACTGAATCATGAGCCCTGCCTAGACAAGCTGTGAACACATCTGCCTGTACTTTCATTCACTTCCCCACACCCCAGATCACGCACATCATAGTAATCACAAGCAGAGACAAATGGCAACATCAAAATGAGATGACAACATTAGGTGCACAGTTGAGGTAGGAGAGAGAATTGAGTTTCTCAACGTCACCAGTTGGCTAGTGAGAGAAATGGCCTTAGGACATGCCTGGCCCATGGTTGGGGCAAGGTCCTGGCATGCTAATGGGTACAACATTAGGAAACTGGTGGGCATTCTCTTCTCAAGAGGGTTGGTGTGGGATTATAAAGAAGAAGGATCTCTCTCACTGAGCAGGACTCCTCTGGGAAGTGTATAATTTCCATCTGCATGCTTGCTTGCCCATGTGCTTTCAAATAGGATAGTATATGACTATTATGTGAATTGTGAACACTGAGATGTGGTGCTTTTACAGCGCATAATTCAAACACCCATGCTTTAGGTTGTGTTGCCCTAGAAGTTTGGTCTTAAATTTTTGTTGCCCCTGTCATTTCTAGCTGGTGTCCATGGCTGCCCCCTTGAATCAGGGTGTTTTTTGTGTCAACTCAATATTGCAGATGTAACTCTGTGTAAGTTTCTGAGCCCAGATATTAAGTAAGAAATCAGCAGCTTCTACTAGCTGAATCCCAGAGCACTTCCTTGGGAGCTCTACAATGTTAGGTGAGAAGCCTGAATACCCTGAGACCATCACGTTGGAGAGATCAAAAACTGGCATTTTAGTTGACAGTCCCAGCCAAGTCCAGCCTTTCAGTCATCCCTGCCAATTCATCAAGCATGCACGTGGAACGATCTCAGATACCATAGACCAGCCAGTCTACCAGCTGACTACTGACTGGGTGCAACAGAAGTCAAACAGAAGAATCACCCAATTGGGTCCTGCTTAAATTTTTGATCTACAAAATTGTGAGCAAAATGAAGTGGTGGTTGTTTTAAGTCACTACGTTTTGAGGTAATTTGTTCCGTGATGATTGGTAACTCAAACAGCTGATGATCAAAGGAAGTCCTGGTGGGCGCATAGGGAAGTGGGACAGGAGAAGGAAGGAAGCCAATATATAGAATCCATTAATGAACAGGTTCTGTGGGTAACCGAACTTCAGTACCCTAAGTGGAATTCAGCTCAGGGTTTAGGGCTCTTGGCGGGGTGGAGTTGGCATTCCTGCTCATTCTACTTGTAGGCCTAGTGTGTTCCTGAGCTCAGAGAAAGTATTCAGACAGAGTCCAGTATGTATAGTTAAGAAACTGAGGGTATGCACATAAAGGTGAGTTTCAAGGGGGAAGGATGGGAGGGACAGAATTTGCTAAAACATGTAGGGTCTTTGAAAGCAGTTTTAAGGAAAATATCCTATTGTTGCTTCTTGAGAATGATTTTTCTGCCAAACATACAAGTGACGGCAGAGACATGTGTTCTGCCTTTATTCCCTATTCCCTGGGACTTAATTACTTAAGGCCCAACTCAAATAGCATCTATCATCTATCCCTTGATGCCCTCTTTCACCTACTCTAAGTAAAATTAGTCTTTCCTACATTTGACACTCCATGACACACTTCTAAAATTCAGGTCCATAGCAATGAGTGTCTTACCACATTTTGTCATAATTTAGTGTCAGTCCTTCTATTTCCTGACCCCTTTTACTGCATCTAAATTCCAGTAGGGAAACAAACTGATGGGCCAAATCTTATGGATTTTTTAATTTATCATACTAGGCCCTAATGGGAGGCTTGAGAGGTGACACACAGAAGATACTCAAGACTTGTTTATTGTATTACAAAGCAAATGTTTCACTTGTCTTACACTTTTTCAAAAGCACTTATATCTTACTAAAAAGAAGGCAGAATATGTCCTATATATTTTAATTTAAATATGTCTCCAACAAAAATCCACTGCACTGAGTGGACCATATTTATGTGACAGATATATTTTGGGGAACCAGACACACAATAACAACAGTAAAAACAAAAATTCTCCAAGATTCTTGGTGGTATGTCAGTTCTCATGAGGTCTTTGGTGAAATAATAGTGACCGAGGTATTGTAGGGCCAGGGAAAATATGCTCAAGGCCTGTCTTTACTTAGTGGTTATTTCTGGCATATCTCTAAATAATTCTGAATTATTACCCAGGTGATAAGTGTTATATGAAAGACCATTAGTATATTCACCAAGAGTTTCCAAATACCTATAAAAAATTCCTATAATGTCAACATATCAGTAGTCATTTCTCACTTTTTTTAGTAAGGCCATTTTGATTTGGTAGTTCTTGCAACATAAAAAATAAAGTCATAAAAGCTAAGAATAAAGCCTTAGCTCTTCACTAATTTGTGATTAGGCTACCACAAGTATCTTGGCTGCAAACAGTATGTGTTTGAGTCCTGAGTATAGCACTAAACTTTCCAACATGAGGTCATTTGAAAGCAGAGTTGAGTTTCTTTGGTTTCATTATTAATATATCCACTTTCAAACTTGAACACAAAGAAAAGAAAAATACTTCATCATCTCTCAGTTCACCTAACAGCCTAAGATGCAAACTCCTAACAGGGAGCATTTCACACCATGTTCTGGCTGTGTCTCTGGTCTCTGATCTCTGGCCTAATCTCCATGTGTCTTGGCATCTCCATTTCTAATCCTCATGCCTTTTCTCGGGCTGTCTACTTGCCGAGATTTTCTTTTTTTAATCCAGCTTCTGATTCTTGATCACTTGTATGATCAGTGCTGGTACCATCTTATGCAAAAAGCCTGACAGGGTGAGATGATATGCCTCAACACTTTTCTAATAACCTACTTGTAATATCCTTTATATAACTTCTCACTTACCACATTTCTTATAGCTGTGTGTGTGTGGGGGGGGGTATACTTTACCTTCTATAAAATTCACCTATTTAAAGTATACAACTCAATGATTTTTGGAAAGACTATAGAGCTGTGCACATATCACTGCAATCCAGTTTAGAAAGTTTCTACCATCTCCCCCTGCCCTGCCAATTCCTTTGTCTTGTTTTCTGTTAATTTCTGGGCACACCTCCAGGTCTAGATTGATCTCTTTCTGTCTCTATAGATTTGATATCACCCCCTGCATTTCATATACAAAGTGAAGCTTTTTGCATTTCTCTTATTTCACTTTACATTTTTTGGTGTTCACTCATGTTGTAATGCATTTAAGTAGTCTGTTCTTTTTTATTGCTGTATAGTATCCCATTATATAATGATACCACATTTTTTTTTTTATCAAATCACCAGATGATGGACATACATTTCCACTTTGAGGCTATTGTGAATAATACTGCTATGAACATTTACATACAATCTTTGGGTTGATATGAGTTTTCATTCCTCTTGGGTGGATATCTAGGAGTTGAATTGTTGGGTTAAATGGTAAGTTTATGCTTAACTTTGTAATAAATTGTCAAATTACTTTGCAAAATGGTTGTATTATTTTACATTTCCACAAGCAATGTGTAACAATTTCAGCTTTTGCATCTTTGACAATAGTTGTTAGTCTGTGTTTTAATTATAACCCTTCTAGTTGGAGTGAAGTTGTATGTCACTGTGTTTTAAATATCCATTTCCTTAATGGATAATGTTGTTGAACATTATTTTCATGTTCTTACTAGGCATTCCTTGGTAAAGTATCTTTATATCTTTGCTCATTTTTTGAGTTGTTTGTCATCTTATTATAGAGTTGCAAGGGTTCACTACATATTCTAAATACAAATTGTTCATCAGATATATTATTTGAAATATTTTCTCCCAGTGTGAGGATTATCTTTTCATTTTCTTCGTGGTGTCTCTGAGGCACTAAAAATTTTAACCACAATGTTTTAAGAAATTGTTTTATAAGTCAATCTTGCCTCCTAATACCTTTGAGAGCAGAAGTTGAGTACATGGATTGAGATGTATTGATATATCCACCTACTTGCAAGGTGCTCCTTAAGAATTATTGCAAAACTGCTTGGAAATGCACTGTTTTAAGATTTTTGAATGGATTAATCCTTTTAATCCTTGTAAGAATCCTATGAAATAGGTACTATTAAAACTGAGGTTCAGCCAAGTAAGTTACTCCTAAGGTCACACGGAGGAAGTGTTAGGACTGGGATTTTGACCCTGGAGGTCAGGCCCTTGACCCCCACACTGCTTTTCCCTTAATTAGTATATATCCCTAGGGATTATTAGATGTAAATATGTACTTTCCCACTTATTGACTAATTATTTTTTATATTATCACATAGTCACTGGACTCATGAAGAAAAATACAATTTAAGTCTTGTGAACCAGAAGCTGAATTACCACTAAATTCAGTATGATGAATAATCACAGGGACCTATTTGGTCACCAGGATTTCAGCTCTCAAATTATTTTTCATTTGATGGAAATAACAATGCAAAATGTTGGTGTAAAGTCTTCTATTTGGAGAGTAGCAATTGTGGGTAAATGAACTAGCTAAATGGCCCTCAGATTCTTCATGAAGTGATTGCACCTGTTTTTATAGTATGATTGTGAGAAATACATAACAGATGTTATTTAAAAAAATGTACCATGTTTTATAAATATCAGCTGTAAAATGATTACGGGTACCTTATTTATAGGGTAAGGATTAAATGAGATGATTTTCATAAAGGGTTTTTGTCTAGTGTCTGGGAACTAGTTAAAAATGCTTGAAAAAGTAGCTATGACAATTTTTGCATTTTTTATAAGCCACATCTTGCTTCCTTTTGTCCTGCTTTCAACTTTCCAGATTTGATAAAATATAGTCATTTTATGAATCATAAATATATTTACTCCTAGTTAACACCCTTGCAAAGCTTATACAGACTGTCCTTTCAAATAGCCTGATTTAAATAGATGAGAATTTTAGTTAAGTTTATGAAACAAAAACTTTTACACACAAAACCATCACCCTATTCCACAGAATTGCCACTGTTATCTAAAGGAAATGCTAGTATTCAGTATAACTGTTTTTTAAAATATGGTCTAGGAAAAGTATATTAGAGTGAAGCAATGTTGGCTAAAGTTAGACAAAAGAAAGGTTAGTATGTTTTAATTTTTTTTCATTTTAGTAGCAAAAAAAGTAGTGTAAATAACTGATTTATTTTTTTATGCCAGTAAAAATTTATTTTTTAAAACAGGTGAAACTTCACAAATGTTCATGATATATCTCTATTTATATATAGATAAATATAATCTTCTTTTTCTTCAGTTTAGTTTTTCCAGCTTTGTTGAGGTATGATTGACAAGTAAAAAGCTTATATATTTAGGTTATACAACATGATTTTTATAGATGTACAATCTGAAGATTTAATATATGTATACATTGTGAAATGATTACCATAATCAAGTTAACCACAGTTCTATTAGTTCATAGATGTTCTCTTTCTGTTGTTGAAAACACTTAAGATCTACTCTCTTAGCAAATTTTAAGTATATTATACAGTAATATGGTATTATTAACTATAATCACCATGCTGTATATTAGATTCCCACAAGTAATTCATCTTATAACTTAAAGATACAGCTTTCTATAATGACACTATTTCTTACATGTCTTTGTTTTGTTTTGCAAACATTTCTGTAATTATAAACCATATTGATTTAATGGACTATCAGGCAAGGTTTTATAATTTCACAATGCTTTATCCTTGTAGGTTATACCAGTTATTGGAGAAAGTTAAATTTTTCCAATTTGCAGTATATTTCACCTTTGTTTTAATATGTGCTACAATTCTATAAATACCTGTCCTCCTTTTTAGCTTTGATACTTATCAGGGAAGTATAGATTTAATCAGAAAATATGATATCATTAATGCTTATTGCTTATAATTATTAAATCTAAGCAGAAACTTAGCTCTAAGTATATAATAATTTGTATTTGAAAAAATAAAACTCCATGAAAGCAAATGCAAATAATTAGGTAGGTATATTTTATCCAATCTATTTATAAAGACATTTTTATATTTTAATGAAAAAGTCAGAATTAATAACTCTTTTAGAATAAAAAATAACATTTTAGAATATATAAACTTTCAGAGTATCTCATGTCATGTTTATTAGCTTCATATTCAGACCTTCATCATTCATCAATTCCTTAGGCAGTGTTAAGACATTTCAGAAAGGCAACCGTTCTATTTGCTTTCATTTAAAACAAAAAGAAACAAACAAATTAAAAAAGCCATCACTGTAAGGGATGGGAAAAAGACTATTTCTAAATATTGAAAAACATATACCATAAGTCTAGTAAGGCTAGAAACAGTCACTGTAAAGTTGCCACACTGGGAATTATACTCCATTAGACCCAGAAATTCATGTGAGTACAGCTTACTACAACCCAAGTGCTATCTTAATATTATAGCAGAAAGTCAAGTTTCTCCTGCCCAAGGCTGTCATAAGTGCTTAAACCTTTGAATAGTGTCAGTTTTAAACCCCTTAAGAATACTAGAATTGATAGTAAAACAGCTTTATGGCCAGGGATCACCACCCACCCCTAACCTAGCCTTTGACTCTTACCTTCCTATTATGCTAACCTCTTGAGCATTACTGAACATCAACTGAGCATATACTACACAGTGTGATGAAGGGGTAGGCATTTAGAAACCCTGTATAGAAAATTACAAGTTTCTGTTAAGCTTTCATTCTGCCATTGGCACCAAATAGAATTTGCCCAGATTAAAAAAACCTGTAATGCTACTCAATATGACAAATGTCACCCTTATTCTGCATTCTCTTCTTTATGAAGGAAATACTTCATCCTTTATAAAAAATGTTGCAGAAAATTAAAAATATTGATCATTTTCTCATTTAAATCATTTAAATGTTGGCAAAAAATAGCATTAA
>RCUC01143905.1:0-52412 GCA_003697995.1 Taxidea taxus jeffersonii | reverse complement strand
CACACGAGAGCCAGCAGGGGGGGCTGGGATGTATCCCCCTCCCCGTTTCTGAATCCCCAACACACCCCCTGCACGGCCCAGCCTAACCGTGGGGCGGCTGATCCCGAGGCAGGCCCTGCCCGGGAGCGTTCTGATCCCCTCCTACAATATATATAGTTAGTCTTAATAAATAAATGGCTTGGACCATGCATTATATATCACCCAAATCCACGAGGACACAAATTATGTATAATACATCGGCTGTGTAATTTATTTATTAAGCAAAACGTGGATTTTGCATGCCTGTGTTTGGAGGCACGGTCTGTCACACGCGGCTAAACGATGTGTTCCGATTAGTCCCACTCAATTACCAAGTCATCGCTCTGCGCGCCCGGGTTTGGTAATGATGGCGTCGCCACGCTGCACCCACGGTACCTGTGATTGTAGTGATTCATAACCGCTCACGGAAACTGTGAAAATGACAAATTGAGTGCCGTTGATTAAATGCCGCCAACAGTATGGTTCATGTGTGTTTCTTGCGGTTAGGAGTTAAAGAAACAGCATTGCTCAAAATCGTTTGAATATCTAATGAAGCCAAAGCCTTGCTAGATATAAAGAACTCATCAGAACACAAGAATGAAGAATAAAAGAGCCTCGGCAGGAGAAGAGGGAGGCGACGTAACGCTCGGCATCTCGGCCTCCCTGATGATAAGAAGAGTGTCATCGTGGCCGTTGGAAAGGGACGACACCCACACGTAGAGGCCAGCGCCCATCCCCTGTGCTCACCAGCACAGCCATCAGCTGTCCTTGTCTTGTCTTTGGGGTGATGCGTGGACACCAGTGGGTTTCAATCACGTACAAGAAGCCCTGGGTGATAGCCTTTGAACCAGAGCAAGTGCCCCGAGGCTTGGCAGGAGCGGGGTGTGGGGGAAGAAAAGGGGAGGGGGTATTTTCAAGCAGCTCCAATGGCATCCTTCTGGCGCCCACTACAGAGAAAGGGTTTTTTAATGCTTCCGCATTAAATGCTTCCGAATGACAAATGGCAGCAGAAAGGAAAATATCATTTCAAACAAAGATTAATTATCTTTATGGCTTCAGCTAACTTTTCCTCTCCTTAGATGAATTCGTATAGAGCTCGTATAGCTAATATGCAAAGCAGGCCAGAGCAGACCCAAGCACAGAGGATGTTCCCGTGCCAACGCTCCAGCTGCTAATTTAGGCAGCTAAAGTGAGTACACAGGGTAATAAAAATAGATACCCAGTGAAGCTTGGTAATCTTATTAAGAGCAACCAGGAGGTGTTTATTTTCCCTTTTTTTTTTTTTTTTTGCAGTTTTGAAATCAATTGATAAATGTAAGCAGAAAATGATTTCTTTTGGAAATCAGACTCCCTAAATTAGACCCTGTGTCTGAATGTTTGAAGCACAGAATAAAATAAAAGGGGGGAAAAAAGCAGACTATTTTCAATTTCAGAATTTGTGTCTCTTTCATCTGTGCTGAAAACAGTAAAAAAAAAAAAAAATCCCTGTGTAAAGCTGAACTTTGCACACCTTCCCGTGGTGGCTTTGCCATAACGTATTGTTTTGAAATTGAGGTGGAACATGGATTATCAGCAGCACAGATCTGTAAGTGACCACGAAGAAAGCTCTAGGTTTTATATTGCCTTTGCAAAAGCCAATTTCACTCTTAAAACTCTACAGAGGGCGTTAGGCTGAAATCTTAGCCTTGTGAACGGCTCGAGGTCGCAGTCATGGTGTGAACTTTCATACGCATAACAGGGGCTGCATTCAAAAATTCCAGGACAGATCCCAACTCCTAACACATATGCATCGATTTAAACATATTTTAGTCTTGAAAGATGGGATGCTTTTCTTTATGTCAAAAGTTCTGGTGTACTTTTAATGGCATTTAAAAATTTTATTCCCCCATCTGAAAGCAATTCCGTGGTGTCCCGACAACAAGGATCTCAAGAATCTGTTTGAACCCTTGCTCGTTACTTGATCCTTGAGTGAAAAGCCTCACATCACAGTCACACGGCTTCAGAGGGGCTGGGTTGGGTTGGGTTTCTTTGTTTCCTTTTCCTTGCTCTGCAACCACAGGGTGAAGAGTGCGAACTTGCCATCTGAGAAGGGAAACTCAAGCTTATGCAAGTTCACAGGACAGTAGGAAGGCGCCCAGTGGTGGAAGGGCTTCTCCAAAGGGACGCTCCCTCCAAGGGACATTGCGGTGAGCGGTGGAAGGATCCAGTGTCCTCACATTTCTTCCTAGTCAGTGCACGACATTGGGCAAAGAATTCATTCTGTGTACCTTAGATGCAGCATTCCCAAGGTGACAGCATGGGCTTGACGGTAGTCTGGGTTTCCATCCTTACCTGGCCCTCTAGACTCTTCCCACCTGCCCGGGCAGCCCCAGGACCCTGGGCACGTCCATCCTCAGAGTGGTTCCCGGTGCAGCACGGCCAACCAGCACTCTGTCAGCGTGTGCTGGGGCACACCTAGGTGGCATCCCAAACAAGGATCTCTTCTCAGACCCCTAATCCTGTGTGATTAATTCTTTGCCCACTAGAACACGTGCGTGATTTATAACACTCCGGGGCCTCGCCTCCATTATCCCTCCCGGCCCACTCTCACGTGCAGTTTGCAGGGTAAAATCTTGCTCCCTTTGCCCATCTCTGTAGCAGGTGTTCTTTGAATAACCAACTCCCCTACTATTTACAGGGATTTATTATGACCAAAAGACAACAGACATGGCATGCTGACGTTCTCACAGGGAAGAGACTCTGGAAACACAAAGGCTCATGAAAGTCTCTCTCAGCCGTCATTAGACAGAGACTCAGCCACATAGACATTTTTCTAGAAACTTCTTCAGCAGGGATGCCATGAGCCAATCCCCATGTCTCCTGCTTTCTTTAAATGTGAAAGAAAACATTTAAATATAAAGCAGATTGGGGAGGGGGGACCCTGAATTCTATTAAACAAATACCCCAAAGCACGAAGTAATGACATACCAGAGTGCTGTCGCTTTCCACAGATAAAGTTGTGAAGCAGGCCTCCTGTGAGACAATTTATACAATGGAATAGAAATGGAAACTTTCTTAAAAGATCTTTCAGCTGTAAAGACTAAACCTGTGAAAAAAAATCCTTTTTCAACACTAGTGATAGCTTTACAATTAGAATGTGTCTGTTTTACCTACCAGCCGCACCGATAAGCAAATGAAGAGAGAGCAAGCTCCTAGAATTACAAGCTGACTTTATAATCATGATATACTTTTAAAGTCCTTGGGAACAATCATTTCATTAGTCCTGTGGTGAAGTCTCAAGGCAAAATTTTTGAGACAAGTTTTTGCTGGAGATCTTGGGTTTCAAATTTAAGGGCAGGGAGCTGGAATGTTTCATTACTTCATAAGAGCCTAGTGATGCACAGGACGGGTGGGATTTCCTTCCTGAGGGTCTGGGGCGCGCCTTGCGCCGGGCCTTCCATGCGATCTGTGGCCATGACCCCGCACAGGTGCAGCGGAAACACAAGCTCAGGGTCTGGGAGGGCATCCCGGCCGTGGCCTGAGGTCACCTGGGCGCCGGTGCATGCTGCGCTCAGCCCCTCCACCTGCCCAGAGGAGGCCGACAACACCTGCAGGGTGGGGGTACCCTAGAAAACCTATCGCTTTTCCTTTTTCTTTGTTTTGGGATAAAGCGGGATAGGATTTTGCACCAACAATGCAAAAACAAGCCCGAGGCATGAGAACCCTTTAAAGAAAGCACCCACCTATATGGTGAAAGTTTTCTCTTCCCCAAGGGCTTGAGGGAAGAAGCAGGGTGCCTGGAGCCCTCGGAGTTCAGCCACAGGGATGGCCGTAATCTTTTCCAGATGGAGCAATAGGGTCAGGTGTGCACAATGGGTTCAGTGGGGTTGAACAATGAAGTGAGATCGAGAAAAGCTCGCCCCTGCTTTGCTTCCGAGGCCCACAAAACCCTGTTCCAGTGGAAACAAGACTGTCGGCTGCAAAACAAGCAGGAAGCTCAAGATCACTAACATGGGGAGAGGGTCCTCGTTCCAGTGCGTTTAGAACTGGACGTGCCTCCAGCTGCGGAGCTGGGAGGCACTTGTGGGCAGAGGGGGCACCCCCAACATCCGGGGCTCTCAGCGTGGTGTGCTTGCCTCCTGCAGAGAGAGGAGCCCCCTCCAGTGGCGCCCAGAGCCGGTCCTGGAAGCTAAGTCCTCCTGAGGGTCACAGGCGGTCCTGAGTCCAGACCTCCAGGGCAGGTGGGAGCAGAAAGGGGGAGGGCAGAGAACTGAAGGGGAGGGCATGGTCAGGGAGAGGTTTTGTCGGGGGCCAGGAAAGCGAGCTGAGGAAGAGTGGGACAGCTCTGAAAGGAGGCCCAGGGCGTGGGAAGGGATCGGAATTGAGGTGCTCCCGGCCCTGCCCCACATCTGAGGGACACCCTCCCAGGACCCTGGAGGGCACAGAGATGCAAGATAGGAGGTTCCTTGTGGCCCGGGTAAGATGACAGGGGGGCTGGAGGTAAGACCCAAAGTAAGAGGATGCAAAGCAGCTTCCTTCCGTGAGTCCTTGAGGCCCGGGGCTTCCTGGGCCACACAGAGGAAGCCTGGAGCTTTCGTCCCCCACCGCCCAGGGGCCAGGTTCACTCTCATATCTCCCGGATGGCCATGGGTCGTGAGTCTGTCCCCCCTCGGAGCGTGCCTCGCCCTACAGTGCGGTTTCTGAGGGCCTGGGCCAGAACTGAAAGGGGTTCACCAGAGTTGAGGGCCCTGCTCCCCAAGCACAGTCCTTGCTAAACCCCCAGTGTGGACTGGCGAGGGAAAGCGAACTGCTCCACCTACAAGGAAAGAGAAACGCAAAATGGTGACGGTTGAGGTGCCTGTGGGTGTAGGGGCTCTGGTGTCTGTGTTCTGGAAAATGTAAGCTGCCGGGAAAACACACTTGCCACCCAAGGCAGCGGGGAAGGACAAGGTTGTGCCGAGACCCTCAGGAGGGTGACCCACACCTGACTCTCCATCCCACCTAGACGGGAACGACACTCTCGAGTTCCAGGTGAAGACCTTGGTGCCGATATCCTCACGCAGCATCGCTAGGCCTTTTAACATTAGGGAAGGGAAATGATGTCAGGCCTGACATCCCCCTTACGTGACAGTGGGGAAAATACAGGAGGGACCAGGTCCCTGTGGGTGCCTGCCCGGGCCCGAGGGAACAGGGGAAGCAGGATTTAGGCCACTGCGGTCTGAAGCACGGGAGACGGAAGAAAACTGAAAAGCCCTAAGTAAGAGTAAACTTCTTTTCCTTCTTTTTTTTTAGATTTTATTTATTTATTTGACAGAGAGAGATCACAAGTAGGCAGAGAGGCAGGATGAAGCAGGCTCCGCGCTGAGCAGAGAGCCCAATTCGGGGATCGATCCCAGGACCCTTGGATCATCTCCTGAGTGGAAGGCAGAGGCTTTAACCTACTGAGCCACCCAGGCGCCCCAGAGTAAGCTTCTTCTAGAAACGGTCAGGCTTCCCTCCAGACTTCGGAGGAATGCTCAGCCAGGAGCCAGCAGTAGCTGCCTGCCTCCTAGCGTCTCGCAGCGGTCAGTGTCCAACCCCCGCCAACAGGAAGGAGACGCACAACCAGGAAAGGGGAGACGGTGGCCACAACTCCCCGATCAGCCGCACAGGACTCACGAGGAGAGACCGCTCTGGGCCCTGCGCGGCTGTCTGAGGCGTGTGCTCAAAACGTCCGGCTCCCCTCCCCAGGGCCACCCTCCAGAAACGCGCATCGCGGCTCCGCTGGTGCGGTCAGCGTCGGTCCAACCGAGGCACTGTGATAAAACGGCTCAACCCTGAGAGTCCGCGGGCTGAAAAACACGCCAAACAGGCCCGGAGGGAGCATCAGAGAGGCGAAGGGTTCCTTGCGAGGGTCACCACAGGTGCCAGGACAGGGCAGGCACCGACGGCCGAGGACAGGAGCGAGCCTTCGCAGATCCTGGAAGCAGTGGGGGCTTCTGAAGAAGAGCTGGGTGTCGTCGACCGGGTCTGTCGCATCGCCCTGGGGACTCCCTCGTGGTTTAACCCTCCGTGACGCCAGGCTGGCAGCAGAAGCGCAAGGACACAGAATAGTCCAGACGCGGGAGCGACGTCACAGACAGACGCCACCGTCCCAGAGAGCCCCACCGCGGAGCAGAACGCCGGGAGCTGCTGGGGAGGGTGGAGACTGGAAGCGTTTGGAAAATGCATCACTGGCGGGTTCCGAATTTTGCCATCATCGTCGCTGAAAAGGAACGGCGGCACGCTCACGCCCGCCCACCCCAGCCCCGGCCGCTCAGCGTGCTGAACCCTGGCCCGCCGCTCGGAGCGAGCCTGCAGCCGGGCGCCGTGGCTGGGGCAAATGGAGAAACTGAGGTTCAGCAGTTTGTGAAGACGTGTCATTCCGTTAGTCCTGCGGCTAACAGGTGACAGAGCTGTGGTGTTGCCGCTGCTCCGTCGGACTCCTGCACCCGAGCTCTAAATCACTGTTTCATACTGCCCAGTATTCAGATAATTTTCGCACGAAAGCCGGGTCTAGGCAAAGTCACCGGCACAAAGCCAGTCTTGCCCAGAAGGACACGCCCGCCCACGTCGTCCCGCATCCTCCCTCGTCCTGCAGAAGCAGGGTCGGGGTGAGGTGTAGACAAGGCAGAAGACAGGCAAGGGCCGCTGGACATTTTCCCCGCTCGAGACCGGCTGGCAGACGTTGAGGTCTGGCCGTGGGCGCAGCGGGGGCAGGGGTGGGAGGCGCTGCTCTAACCTAGAGCACACACGTCCTGACCCTGCCTTAGAGCTCGTTACCTCATCCGGACGTTTCGTAATGTTCTTTTCCTCCCCCCATTTGATAACTGGCCTCTTTGATAGATGACCTTGGGCCTTTGAACGATAACAGAAACAGAGCAGCTGCGGCGATAAATTGCTCATGAGCACTGTCGGAAGCGTGTTCTGACCAAGGGCGAGCCTCATCACTCCCGGACTTCTCCTGTCACCGCAGCTGGGGGCTCTCGCCTCTCTCGCACGGTCTGCGGGTGCATTCCTGGACACCAGCAACCCGTGAGACTTACGCACTGGGCTGCCCTTTCCGGAAGCAGGTGTGAGGATCCACCCGCCAGGGGCTGGGGAGGGGGAGCCCTAACTGTGACCCGCAGGGGACGCGCGGGGACGGGGGACACGGGTGAACGGCCCGGCTCCCAGGCCCCCTGGTCCCGCGACACAAGGCGGTCAGGCTGGGGAGCCGGCTCAGTGTCCCCCGCCTCCCTTACGTCTCCCCCTCACGGTTTCCTGCCTTCTCAGAAGGGCCTAAAAAGGAAGAGAAAAGGAGCAGCGGCAGCGAGGCACACTCCCTGTGAGAGCCCTGGGCGTCCGTGTGGCCTGTCCTCGCAGTGTCCTTCCCCAGGCCCCGAGTCACACATCACTCATGTTGTCACATTGAACTCCAGATGCTCCTACCCTAGAGAATGCTCTGACTCCGGCCATTTTTCTTCATTCTCACTAACAATTTGGTAATGAAATATTGATTTTTAGTTAGATTCATATTGATGCTATTAGGTTTGCATTGATAAATCACGCGGGCCTCCTGTCTGGGCGGCTGGAGAGGGCTACGCTGAGCCCAGGAGATTACAATCAACTCATTGATGTGTTAATTTGATGGATTTTTCCCTTCTCTTAGAAGGAGTGGGAGGGCAAAGGAAGATTTTTCAGTGCCTCCGCTGTAAAGTTTTCACAGTGAAATCAGGGACAGTAATTGCAGGCTTCACGGGGCACGCTCGCGTGCACAGCCCGGCGGCTCCTCAGCGACCGCCCCCAGCAGCAGGGGTGGGGCTGCCGCAGGGAGGGCGGCTCCCGCACGTCCCACACCTTGGGAACACGGCCCGTTTCCCACCAGCTCCAGAGGCTTCTGCACGCAAGCACTGCCCCCAGGACAGTGGAGGCGGGCCTGGGGGGACGGGGCTCGGCCGCCCCCTCCCAGCTGCCTGGCCCATGGCACAAAGCCTCCAGATTGATTTATGGTGCCCCGCGGTGGTAACGCCTGTCATCAAGGGACAGGACTTGGCTGCTCCCGAGGACCAGACTGTGATTTCCCTCAAAGACCCAGGGTTTGGTGCGGGTGCTGCCGGGCGCTCCCGAAGGAAAGGGTCTTGAAAATGCTTAGGGGGACGTTCATTTTGTCTCGTTTTGTGTCGTTCTTAAAGCAAAACTCTGCCACGCTGAGGCCCGACGGGCTTTCCTCCGGCGAGCTCTCCAGCCCCTCGCACGACACGCACGGAGGGGCACCTGCACATCAGCCTCGACCATCCAGGCAAATCCGCGTGTGCACTCGTGTGCGTGCGGGTCCGACAAACGGGGGCTCCCCCGGAATCAGACACATCTGGCCACGCCCAGACAGGAGGGTCCCCGCGGGGCCTGGCCCAGGGGGAGGGAAGAATGCAGAGACTGTGCGTCAGCCCTTCTCACCTCCTCGCATCTCCAAGAGCTCTAGCGACTGGCCAGGCCAGTCCCCAGGCCACCAGCACCGGGCAAGGGGCTCGCGAACCAGCCCAGCCCCAGCGCGGGCCGGCGCCCTTCGGAGGACTGAGGAGGGGCAGCTGCTTAGAGCGGGGCCTCGCTGCCCAGAGCTGGCAGCTCCCCCCAGGTCTCCTCCTGCCCGTGGCCTCACGTGTCTGTCTGCCGCGCAGGGGGAGGGAAGGGGGTGGGGCGAGGCGGCTGGACTTCGCGCTTCCTCCTCCCTTCCAGGATATTCTTGGTGACGGCCAATAAGACCTGGGACAAAAGAACTGGATGAGCCTCATATCTGTTCAAGATAACTGGTAAAGAACCATTCTGTCTCCTAGCGCTTGTCCTCCCCTTCTGACCTTCCGGGGGTCCATTTCCAACCCTTTCCCTCCTATCGAGGTTCACATGGTGTCATTCAGGAAGGAACCTACTCTAGCTTTGGGGATAAACCAGGATCCCAGAACCCACAACCCCAGGTTCCATGCTCTGACTCCAGCCCCAGGTCCCGAGCACGAGGACAGAAAGGAAATCCTATCCATGCATTCATTTGCTCGCTGCTGTCAGCTCCGAGGCGTCTCCGTGTCTTGGACCACCCTCGTCCTAGGTGTGAATCTTGTCTTTGTGATTCATTCTGCCATGGGGCCTTGTATAAACCCACTGAGGAAATGGAGATTCAAAGAAAATATTTGCAGAACGTGCATGCCTTGCTGTGCTCTGGAAAGCGCGGACACAGATCCTGTACGTACACTCTCTGCAGAGGCACCCCGTCAGCAAGCCCCGAAGAAGCCTGACTCCTCTGAGCACAGCCACCCCAAAGAAATACTCCTCTTCTCCCAGGTGAGACAAACCTCTCCCAACCCATCCCTCCACATTGCCCTCCAGCTCACACAGGGCGTGGGGTCTCCAGGCTCTCCTTTCCCTGGGCAAAGACAGGGTAGTGGGGAGCACTGCGAGCATGGGGCCAGCCTCTGCATGCGCGTGTGATGCCAGCCCCGGGCAAGTGCATGGACCCTCATATGGACCGACACTAGTAATGGAGGCCACGGCCGCAGCCCAGGGCTCAGGGACTTTATATGGCCCGCCATGCTTGGTTTCACCTCTTAATCTGAATTATTGAACAATTTTCAAAATTGGTTAGATTTCTTATAAATATGCATACATATTCTCTTAGAAAGAAAATTCTCTTAGACTTCTTTAAGAAAGCTGGGGGGAGGGGACTCCTTGGTGGCTCAGTTGGTTAAGCAGCCGCCTTCGGCTCAGGTCATGATCCCGGCGTCCTGGGATCGAGTCCCGCATCAGGCTCCTTGCTCGGCAGGGAGCCTGCTTCTCCCTCTGCCTCTGCCTGCCTCTCTGTCTGCCTGTGCTCGTTCGCTCTCTCTCCCTCTGTCTCTGACAAATAAATAAATAAAATCTTAAAAAAAAAAAAAAAAGAAAGCTGGGGGGAAGGGACCTGGGTGTTGCAGTCCATAGAGCGTCTGCCTCGTGGTTTGTACTCAGGTCCTGAGATGGGGGCCCGCACTGAGCCCCACATAAGGCTTTGCACTCGGCAAGGAGTCCCCTTGAGTTTTGTCTCTCCCTCTCCCTCGCTCCTCCCCCTTGCACATTGTCCTGTGTGTGAGCTCTCTCTTTCTCTAAAATACATAAATAAATCTTTAAAAAAAAAAAAAAAAAGGAAAGAGAAAAGCAAGCCTGGGGGAGTGTCAGGCCCAGAAGCCCGTGCTCCGTAGCTAGAGTGCCTCTGTTCAGTCCACCGCTGCGTGAATTTGCTGTGTGATGTGAGGTGAGTTCCTCAGTTTCTCTGTGCTTTCTTTATGGATGGCATAGAAGACCACAAAAATATATACCTTATGGTATTGTCATAAGCCTTAAAGGAGTGAATATACATTGGGGCGCCTGGGTGGCTCAGTGGGTTAAGCCTCTGCCTTCGGCTCAGGTCATGATCCCAGAGTACTGGGATCGAGCCCCGCATCGGGCTCTCTGCTCAGCGGGGAGCCTGCTTCCTCCTCTCTCTCTGCCTGCCTCTCTGCCTGCTTGTGATCTCTGTCTCTGTCAAATAAATAAATAAATAATCTAAAGAAAAAAAGGAGTGAATATACATTAAGTACATAGAATAATACCTACAACATAAAAAACGTCCTGGGCACATTAACTTTGTGTTAACTGTTTTTTGTTTTTTGTTTTTTCTGGCAAATTGGACTCCATTCTTACTTGGGAGAAATTTTGGAGCCACAGACTCTGCCTCCTTTAGACTCATCGCACCCCCTCCTGTTAAACCTGGCCACAGTCACATTCCTGTATTACTTTTCTGGCCATCGTGGGCAGCGGACATCCTCCACGAGGCCCCAGGTGGTGCTGAAACCTGTGATTCAAGCTGCATAATCGCTCAGGTAAGGGAAGAAGGGAGCTTGATACCATCCCAGGCAGGAAGGAGGAGAGGGCAGGCCATAGAAATGTAGGCAGAGATCCAGAGTCAGGATAGAAGACGAGGCATCCAGGGAAAGAAGGACCAGCATGTGGCCACCCAGGCACAAAGGAACCGAGAACCGAGACCCACAAATCAGCTCAGAAGATGCATGTGAGTAAATCCCAGGGAGGTCAGCCTCATGGTTTACCACCAATCACAGAGCAGGGGCAACCTGCCATCCCCTGAGGTTAGGATCGCCGCTGCTGTGTGCCAGTCCAGAGCAGAGGCCACCGCTGGGAGTACTGGCTGTGCGCGGGGGACTCAGCCTCAGGACTCAGGCTTACAAAGGTTCATAAAAGCTTGTGTCCATGGCAGACGTCACACAGATTAATTCAGGCATCTAAGTGACTTCTTAATCAGCCTCAAACAATCCCCAGGTCTGGAATAAGACTGTGTGTGGAATGTAGAAACAAGTCCCTTCAATTTTTCTTTAAAAATCTAGCAATGATCATCAAAGAAAATACAAATTGCTATTCAAGTCTCAGGGCTACAGAATAGTCGAAGAAATAACAGAAGGGGAACTCCGAGTTCCGGAAAGTTAATCAACGGCAGGGCACTGTTTTCAGTGGGGAGGCATTTTTCATGTTCTACCTGACTTTGGGTTTTACCCATAACACATGAAGTTTTTAACTAGGTGGAGAAGGACAAAGTACATCCAATAAAACTTTTTTAATTGAAAATCATTACCAACAGCTTTCCCCTAAGACAAGCAGGCTTCGGCTCTTGGATCTCCTGCCCTTCTCAATTGTGTCTCTTTGTAACACTGACTGGCAGGGGCAGGTCAAGGCGACCGACAATGGGGTTTGACTTCAAGGACCAGCTTACAATTCCCGATCCGACAAAAATAACTTCTTTCATGGGGAATCGGAGAATCTAAAAATTAGCGGGCGAGACTTCTCTGTGGGAGACAGGCACAAAGCAGGGGCAGAATCTGTGGGCACCTTCTTAGGAGGCCATAAAACTTAAGAAACCCCTTTGGATGTTTCTGTCCCCACCTTGGTGCCGTTCTTTGGCGATCACAACAAAAGGGCTTTGTCACGGAGAACAAGGTATCTCCCCAGCATCCCCTTCCTGCGTTTCACCCAGGTGTGCACCTGTCAGCATGTTGACACCATTTCTAGTGAGGCTTTCTCCTAATGCGTTCCCTCCCCTGGAGAGGACCCTTTCCTTGACATCTGTGACAGTCCCTTGGGGGAATCATTTCGTGAAACCAGCCCTTCAGAGTGAAGTTTCCTCTCTGATCCTGACCTCCCTTAATCGTCTCTGTCTTCAAACGTCTCGGTTACGTCGGGGCCACGGTGGCACGTGAAGGCCCCCCGTGAGCATCCAAGGGCTACAGGTTATTCCTCAAGCTGTAGACTTTCAACACGTTTCTTTGCCTCTTAGGACGGAAATTCAAGATGGCGGCGAGCAATCCCAAGTCCCCATGCAATCCAGATCCCGGCCGGCTCAGCAGACCGTTACTTCGTTAATTAAACAGCAAAGAGCGTGTTCCATCCTCTAGAAAAGTTCCGGGAGTTCAGATCTGGAAGTCAGTGTCGGAACTCTGTCATGTCACCGATCAAGAGGAGAAAAGAAAGGGAAGCACAAAGTCCAGCATCCTCTAAAGGAGCCAACACTTGCCCACAATTCATGCTCAGTGACCCCCACTGCCCGCCTCCACGCGAGCATCAGACTCACACTTCCGTGTGCAGGTCCTCGCGCACCGTCAGCAGGACACATGCTCACGTACACGGTTCGTTTTCTTCTTGCCTACCTGGCATCCTGCTACCTGTGCCTAAGGACTTGGGCCAAAGACCACCGTGCTTGTGCTCTGCACTCCCACCCTGCGTGGTCCCTATTTGCCACCACACTTTTCCCCCAGCCTCTCTCTACGTCCCTCCAACCACACTTTCACTTACCACGCCTCCAAAACTGCTGGTGTGGGTCACTAACGCCTGACCGTTGATGAAGCCAATGGTCCCTCTCCATCACATCCCCCTCCACCTGTGGGCAGCAGTGGGCGTACTGGCCCCTTATTGACTGGCCTTCTCTCAGCCTCTGCCATGCGAGCTCCATCTCCTCCCTCATGGTGGCTCCCCTGCAGTCTCCCTGCTGGAATTCCCGGTGTTGAAATCCACGGGAGCGCTGACCTTCTTTCTCCCACATCTACACCATCTTTCCCCTCGCTGCCCTGAGTGCCATCTAAATGCCACGGGCTCTCACGTCTGCGTCTCCAGCCCCGACATCTCTCCTTAACCGCAGACTACTGGCCTGTCCCCTACTTGCCACCTGACTTTGCAAATAGTACAAGCCCAAGCTGAACCTGCTCTTCACACAGACTCTGAGCTGAAAGAAATGTAATTCAGTTGCCAAGAGAAAAGAATGACCCGTGCATAATATCTGGCTCCTGTCTTTCTTGGGAGAGAAGCAAGCATCCATAAGCAATCAGATGGACTCTGCCTTCAACACACACCCGACCTGTTCTCGCAAAGTCCACGATCGACACCCTGGACGTCCCACCAGTTCTGTGGGGCTTCTCTGCTCGCACCCCAGCCATGTGCTTAATCTACACCCAACGCAGTGGGAAGAGGCTTCTTAATACCTAAGTCACATCTTATCTCCACGCTGCTCAGTGACCTTCCAGTGGCTCTGATGTGAAAAAAAAAAAAAAAAAAAAAGACAAAGTCCTTCCAATAGCCAACAAAACCCTACTTGATATGAACTCGTGTTATCTCTTGGCCCATCTTCCATTTCACCCTGCCTCACTCACTGAGCGCCATCCGACTCAGGCTCTGTGGGGTCTTTGAACACAGCAGGGCTATTCCCACTACCTGGAATGCCCTCCTCAACCTCGCTCTGTCCCCAGCCAGTTGTTCTCACGGTCCCTTCCCTTTCTCCCTTCTTTCCTTCCTCCATATCTCAGAAGCCCGTGTGTCTACCCCTTTAACATATGGCAATCTTGAACCCCCTTACCCTGCTCTATTTCTCTTCTCCATAGGCTTAATGCCTCCCGACACACTATCATGCACCTACTTTTTGCACTGAGTGTTCACAGACTATCTCCCTCCACTAGAATTGAGGTGGACCCATGAGAAAGGGTCTTGGTTCTTTTCATCTGCAGATACACCCTAAGCACCCTGAAGAGGCTTGACACATAGTAGGTGCTTAACAGCCACTCGTTGCATGAGTATTCCTGTGTTATTCTTTATGTGCTAACTTCTTCTGTGTCCCCTGCCTTTGGTATCGTGCCTGCTTCAGAACAGGCAGCCCATCCATGGCGGGGAAACAAAGAGACGAGTAAACAAAGGAACCAACATGCACACACTCCGCCCGGCGTTGACCGCTTCTCTTCCCTTTTCTCCAGGACAAGGACCTGCTCTGCTTCCCACTCTCTTCTCGCCAACGAACACCGGAAGTCACACATTGTTTCTATTGACTGGAGTATATTATTTCTTACATTTTATTTTTAACGGAAGTATAGCTGGCACACAAGTTTATACTAGTTTCAGGAGTACAACGTCGTGACTTGATTACATACGTGACTCGGCGCTCACCGCCACAAGTGTAGCTACCGTCTGTCTCCACACGTGGCTATTACAGTACTGGGGACTGTATTTCCTATGCTGTACTTTTTGGAATCCAATTATTTTCAATGGGTTGTGGACACAAACATCCAGTTCCTTCTTAATACTATGGAGGTGAGAACAGGACATAAAACAGTGCCCTATAGCTCAGTTCTATAGGTCTTACTTATGGACAGTTGGAATTGTTAGGGGATAATCCAACCCCCCACCCACTGAATTCATATGCTGAGGTCCTAATCCCCAGTACCTCAGAATTGGACCTTATTTGGAAAAAGGGTCTTCAAAGAGATGATTAAGTTAAAATGAGGTTACTAGGATGGGCCCCACTCCAATGACTGGCATCCTAAAAAATAGGGATTAGGACGCAGACACACACAGAGGGAGGACCACGTGAAGACACCGGGAGAAGGAGCTGTGTGCAAGCCAAGGAGAGGGGCCGGGGAAACCAGCCCCTCCAGTGCCTCAGTCTTGGACTTCGAACCTCCAAAATTGTGAGAAAATAAATCTCTAGAGTTTGACTCACTCAGCCGGTGGTACTTTGTGACGGCGGCCCTAGCAAATTAACCCACGGTGATAACCACATTGACCACCAGAGCATAAACCACCAATACCCACCTGATGGCCCAGAAGTCAGAGGGGTTCTCTGTCACCGTCCTGGTGAAACTGATGTGAGAGGGAGACCATTCCCTGCTGATGAAAGACATCTGTTCACTCTAAACCCAAATCAGAATACCGACCACAGCAGATCATTTGCTTCAATAATCTGCTCTCCCATAAAAGGAGTTTATCATAAATGGCAATTTCTCATCATAATTAATTAATCATTAGACAACATTTTACACTGTACTGACTTCTAAATTTATTTTTCATTTATTTACTTAGTCTTTCCTTCATTGCTCTTTTATATCCATAGAAAAGCCTGGAACATTTTTTGAGTTAAATCTCTGACCTTTATATGACCCTTGCCAACTATTCAAACACAAAAAACCATAAAAAAATTATTATGGGTCAATTTAACAGAAATCCAAAATTCTCTCCCTTTTTTTTTCCCAGCTACTGAAGAAATATCAGAAATGACATATATAAATTGGAAATCATTTCCCGCTTGCCAGCATATCTTAAATTGATGTGGCCAAGAATATTCCTTGTAATTGTTAAATTAATTTAGATATTCTTGATGTACTGTTCTTCACATGAAAATCGCTCATCATTCTTCCTTGGCTATTTGCCTTTTCTTTTTTTCTAAGAACAGGAAAATTTCCACGGGACAGACCAAAAAAACGCCTCCTGTTCACAGGCATCCGGCTGAGGCCCACCTGCACACAGACTCAGACGCGTGTGCTTTGACGCCGAAGATGGCAGCACAGCCGAAGCCCAGCATTAAGATGGGTGATCCCAGTCTTAAAGTACAGGAGAGAGACTGAATTTTCCTTAAAGGAAAATAAAGATAAATAATTATGCCTTTGGGGGGTAGGCCTCCTACAAAGCCTCCTTGAAGGCTCGACACCGGCCGTCTCCCTGCTTGGCGGTCACGTGATGTGGGAAGCAATATTAACTAAGTGTCAAGGCAACCTGCAAATATTCTAAAAACCTAATAAATCATCTCCTGATTAGTTTTAGCTGAAAGTGTAGGATCATATTGGGCTTGGCTTAAATGTTATAAGAAAACTAGAATGATTCCAAAGGAATCCAACACTGCAGACTTTTCCCCGTTTAAGAACTGCACTGTCGAAGACCGCTGGGAACGACATAGCTTTCTCTTTGCTCCATTGCTCAACGGCGCCCGTGGATTTCACGTGACCTGTTGCCCTACTCCGTGTCACAAGGGTCCAAATAGGGAAGGTAAATTTTCACGACTCTTATCTGAAGTACAGCTGTTATTTGCCAAAATAGCATACGGGCTTATACTTTTAAGCAATTCGATTCTGACAGATTTTTGTTTTTTGAACAAAATGGAGTTTCTATTAAATGCTTCATGCAAGTTATAAATAAACCTTGTTTCCTCTTTTGTATTCCAGTGCACCTGTGCGTGAGCTGCTAGCGGCTGGGCGCTGGATCGTCGGGGCCTGTTGAGTCATCAAGCCCGGGAAGACCCCACAGCAACTGACGGGTTGGGCAGGGTGCCTCCAAGCTGTCTCCTGCACCATCAGGAGTGCAGAACCCCATCCCTACATGTGTGTGTGTAACACACAGTGTGCAGATGCTAGAACTGTGCACTTACAAGAAGTGTCCTTTATTATGGGGTAACACTCTCACAGCCCTCCACCCACGTGTTTGTGTCCACCTGGGCTTGTTTCCCCACACGCCAGACTGCTCACTAGTGGTCCCGAACCACACTGGCTTTTGGCTACCACACTGGGGTGCTGGACATGCCCCACTCCCAGATGAGGGGTCTCAGGGTGGATTAGGACAGAGATCCCATTCATCCACATTCATGGTCCTACTGAGACAGAGCTACACTGGCTGGCCTTTCGATGTGGGCATGGCAGAGGTTTTCTCATGAGGGAGAACCTCCACGTGAGACCCCAGAGATGAGACCCACGTGAAGCCCCAAGGCCTTGATGACAAATGGGCAAGTTTCATGGTGGGATAAAGATGGACAAGCCCATAGGAATGGCCAAATCCTGGGAAAACCTCTTGAAGTTGGGGAATCCAGTGAGAAGTGGACACCTCATCTCAACATCTCATCCTCGGGGCATCAGGACTCACAGTTACACCCACACTACATGTCTCTGTGGAAATTTTGCACAGATTCAATGTATGTATTGAATATGGCTTCCTGTGGAAGAATTCGAATGGGCCCAACTAATTGTATATGCTTACTTTAAAAATGAAATAATGTCCCTTTTCCTCTCCATGGGCTTTTCTGACCACCTGTACTCTTCACAACACAGGATCAATATATATAATTATTATTAAACCTATACGTACTTACAAAACATCTATTTATATGTAGGGTAAATGCATATGCTATAAATAATTTATAGGTGTGTGCACTTACTAATGGTCCAAGGATAATTAGAAACACCTTTTTCATTCGGTACATATTTAATGATATTCACGTGAAAATGTGCAAATCCCTGGCTAGGCTCTTAAATTAATTTTTCTTTTACATTGCACTCCAGTGGCAATATTCCTCTTCTTTAATCCAAATCTCATCTTCCCATCTCCTTTCTATTCAACCACAGTTCCAGCATTATGAGCAAGTATTAGGAACTTTCCCTAAGCATGGTTTTAAAGGGCCACCCTAGATTGTCACCGGATAGTGTCATTCTGGTGGCCATTGTTCACTGTTCACTCCAAAAGAGATGAAGTCAACACCTGTTTTCAGTTCTGCATGCAGGGAGCATCGTAGTTGTCACTCCATCCTAACAACAAGTAAGATCTGAACACACTGAAGTATCCACAAGTTCTCTTGGATGTGGAAGTGAAGGGAGGACGTAGAGCTGACCACAGCCCACATGACTGGAGATGCCAAAAAGGAGCGACAGCTTATCAGGAACAGGAACTCACAGTGAAACTGCTATGTGAACAGGTGGCAGATTAGGGATGCCTGCACTGTGAATGGCACTGACAGCCCCATGTGGACGCATCTCAGCGGTAAAAACGCCAGGGAGATCCAGTTATGAGGCTTCCTCAACACCCTAAGAGATACCACCAGGTTCTCACATTAATATCTAGAGAAAAGTCTCTTCACCCTTCCTACAATGGAGGGAGGGGGAGAGGGGAACCACGCTGACATGCACCAGAGTGCGCTTTTCTTCTTCACCAGGCCTTAGCACAGGGGAAACTAGCTACCCAGAGCCTCGCCCACTAGGAAATTATCAGAGCCAAACTGGCCTGGGGAACTAGCCTTCAGGGAGAGAAAAACTTAGAAGCACATGTGAAGTCCACAGTCCAGAGGTGCAGGCTCACTGAAGACTAGCCCTGATTCTAGAACCAACTAGAGAACTTCTCCACCACCCCATGGAGGGCCTAGTTACAGTAGTTCCTCTACCAGTACATCATGCTCAGCTAGTGGGAAAAAAAGAATTACAAGGCATACCGAAAGGCAAAAAGCAATTTTGAAGAGACAGAACAAGCATCGGAATCGACACGGTCAAGATGTTGGAATTATCAGACGGGGAATTTAAAACGACTCTGAAGAACATGTTGAGGGCCCCAGTGGCTGGAGCAGACAATGCACAAGGGCAGGTGGGCAGTGTGATCAGGAAGATGGAAATCCTTAGGAAGGACCCGAGCGGGTTCTAGAGATTACAAGCCATGGGACGGAAATAAGGAACCCCTTCAGTGGACTTCCTGGTCGTCTGGACCTGGCCGAGGAAGGACTCTCTCAGCTAGATGTACCAAAAGAATCCTTCAAAACCAAAAAGCAGAGAACAAAACTGAAAGAGTGCAATGCTGTGTGCATGATTGGGGGATGACAGCCACAGGTGTCATGGGCTTGTCCGAGAACACCAGATGGAGAAGAAGGAGAGTGAGGAATCAGAAGGTCATTTGGAACGATGACTGAAAAGAACTAAGGACTGGAGGATGGACAGACAAGCAGATCGATAGAACAGAGTGCAGAGCCCAGAAGTAGACCCAGTGAGTGTGCTCACCAGACCTGCGACCAAGGAGCAAAGGCAGCACAAAGGAGTGAAGACTGCCTCGTCAGTGGCCACTGCCAGAACAACTGGACATCCACATGCAGAACGCATGAACTAGACACGACCTTATACACCTCACAAAACCTGAGTCAGGAGGCAGCATGGACCTAAGTGTAAAATGCAAAACTATAAAACTCCTAGAGATCTCGTGGAAGGAAACCTACCCTGGGCACAATGATGACTCTTTAGGTATATCACCAAAGATACAATCCATGAAGGAAAAAAACGAATACACTGGAATTCATTAAAATTAAAAACTCTGCTCTGTGAAAGGCAAGGTCAAAGGAATGAGAAAACAAGCCACAAACTGGGAGAAAACATTGGCAATGATAAGGATATGTTAAAGAAATCAGCTAAAGGAATGCCACCCAAAATAAACACTTAAGCTCAACAATAAGAAAGACCCTTCACCAAAGAAGACACGCAGTTGGCAAGTAAGCACATGAACAGATGCTCTGTGTCCTGTGTCAGCAGGGAAATACAAATCGAAATGAGACACCACTGCACACCTATCAGAATGGCCAAAATCCAGAACACTGTCCACACCAGATGCTGGCAAAGATGTGGCCCATCTAATAATTGTGTTTCTTGGTATTTATCCAAAGGAGTTGAAGTCGTATGTCCACACAGAAACCTGTATGCACACAAAGTTTACAGCCGCTTTTTCAAAATGTCAAAACTTGGAAGCCGTAAGACATCCTTCAGGAGGTTATCAGATAAATGAATGGGGGTCCATCCAGACCATAGAATATTACTCAGCGCTAAAAGGAATGAGCTATTAAACCATGGAAAGACATGGAGGAACCTTAGATGCACGTTAACTAAGTGAAAGAAGCCAATCTGAGAAGGCCTACATATTATATGATTCCAGCAACATGACATTCTGGAAAAGGTAGAACTCTGGAGACAGTAAAAAGATCAGGCTACCAGAGTAGGTTTCAGGAGTGGGGAGAAGAATAGACAGAGTACCAAGGGTTTTTGGAGCCTGGGAATACTTCGTATGATGTTATAATGAGTAGATGTCATTGTATAGTTGTCTAAACACACTGAATGTACACCAAGAATGAGCTGATAAGGTAAATTATGGACTTTTGGTGATTATGTTTCAATATAGGTTCATCCTTGGAAGACATGGCCCTCTCTGCTGGGGGCTGTTGATACTGTGGGGAGCTATGCATGGGTAGGGGCAGGGGGTATACAGGAAGTCTCTGTACCTTCTTCTCAGTTTCCTTGTGAACCTAAAACTACCCTAAAATATTGTCTGAAAAAAAGAAAAAGGGGGGTGCCAGGAGGGCTCTGTCAGTTGAGCGTCTGATTCTTGATTTCAACTTCAGGTCATGAACTCAGGGTTGTGGGATCTAGCCCTGTGTCAGGCTCTATGCTGAGTGGGGAGTCTGCTTGGGATTGTCTCCCTCTCCCCTCTTCCTCTGCACCTCTCCCCACTCCCTGTCTCCCTCTAAGGGAAAAAAAGAAAAGGAAAAAGTCCCTAAAGTTTACCAAATCAGAGTGGAATTTACTGTCTCATAAAAGCAGAATAGAACTCTCATTGTCAACTAAGTATTTTATTTAGGTTTAATTATAAAGCAGAATAAAAATATATGTTTATCTGAGGAAGAAGAGATGAGTGATAGTAAACTTTATGGTCTACTAACTGTTGAAATCTGATTGGCATTTGACTGTCTTGTGTTATAGTACAATATTGTGATGGTATTTTTATGGATGCTACTAAAACACAGTTCAAAATAAAATGTAGAACTACATTAAGTTTATCCAAGTGCTCTTTTATTGGAAGTTATGAGAAGAATAAAGTGACTTTTTTAGTTCAATGCTCGTGAAAGAAGAGGAATAGTTACCAACTACCAATGCTTCTGCAGTCCTTACACTGCATGCATGGGTCCAAAGTATGAAATCCTCAGAAGAATCACATAAGCTTAGGGCTCTTCTGGTTCCCATTATACAGATGGTGGGAACAGAACAGATGTGACTTGCTCAAGCTTGCACAGCAAGGAAGTAATGGGGAAGGGATTTGACTCAGGCCATTTGATCCCATATCCTACCTCTGACCACTTCATCACACCCACCAGAAACCATCTCAGCTGTGGTGGCATTGTCCACATACCTGTGCTAAGATGTACACACCAGCGGCCCTTATTTCAATTATTTCTCACTCCAGATTAGGCATTGGAGAACAGGTACTCTCATCTGGTAGTGGAAGGCAGATGAAGACTTTCTCCTTGACAAAGCAATCAATAATATACTCTACCTCACAAAACCAGTTGGTGAATTATATCAGGAAGTAGCTTCAAAATCAGCCAGAATTCACATACATCTAAAACAATCAGGGCTCTATGTCCTGTTGTTCCTTTTTATTACATATAAGTTTTGTTTTTATAAGAATCTTTTTATGTGAACTTTAGATATAATATACTAAGAACCTTCTTTTTCCGAGTAGCAATGATTTGTTTCATCTGTTTCTGATGTTACACAGGAATGAATGGCAGAATTCCCTGTAGGCAGGCTAACGGAATGGAGTCACACAGAATTGGGGGAGCGTGGGATTTTCACAAACCATTTATAGGATCTCCTTCTTTGGCACCTAACTTTTATATTGAATTAAGATTAATATGGTCTCACACAATAAGCCAGAGTTGTTTGAAGCTTCCCTGAAGAGATCACAAGCATCCTTCAGTTTTCTGCATTGGGTATTGGGTTTAAGCACCAATATAATGAGCAAAGAACACTCTGGTTGTAGATAACATTTAGCAAAGTCAAATATGCAAGTTCTTCCCTAAATCAACCCTATGGGGTTCCAGATAGCAAATACATTATTATGGGTCTTTGCTTGCACAAACATGGAGTCTTTGTTGACCATGCATGCTGCATGCCAAGTGTCTGTACAGGTATTTTCTGTTTTGGTCTTCACATCATCCCTTCGGAGAAGATACTATTACTCCATCTGAAAGATTCATTCATTCCTCTGTTCAACAATTTTCTTCCCTTCTTAAGCCTGGGGGAGGCTGTGTGACTTGCCAGGACCACACAGTTCAGTAGGTAACAGCGTTCTTTAAACATGATCTTGACTCTCAAAATGACACCATTTATAGTCCATCTGTGTTTTCTAGATCTTGTATTGTTATCAAGACAGAGACACCAGAACTGCTCCAGGAGGAGGTATAGACCGTGGTCCACTGAACACATCACAGTAATGCAACAGGACTGTTTGTGGACATTTATCCATCTGTGTGTCCCCTTCCAAGGACCCTTCCTTGATTGCCCTGTACCCACTAACCCATGCCTTAAGGAGGTGCCCTGACACAACACATTACACTTCCTGAGGATCAAACAGACCCACTGTTAAGAACAGTGGTGCTAAGCATTTACTTAATCCTCTATGTAATGGATAGCACTCCAAATGCTATATTGGCCAGGATGGGCTATAGTCTTCAGTGATAAGCAAGCTCCTCCAAACCCTCAGAGGTTTAAAAAAAGTGAAGATTTGATTTTGCTTGTGTCACAATCCACCATGAATCACACAGCGCTCCCTGGCAGCTCACCTCCAATCCCCTGCATCTCCAGTGATGGCATCTGACATTTCTGGGCCCTGTGATCACTACAGAAAGGTGAATGGAGGAGGACAAAGGATCAGATATCTTCGTGGCCAATCTGGAAGTGGCTTCTATAAAGTTTGCCCATGCTCCACTGAATAAAAACAGTAATCTAGTCCCAACCTAACTCCAAGTGCTGCAAGAAAATGTGACATTCCCATGCGCTCAGGAGAAGGATATATAACTGGTAAGCATATCGTTCGTCCTCGTGATGAGTGTCTGTTTGACCAAAGCATTGCTGGGAATGTTATGTTCCCCACATTCAGTGTTTCTTATCTATGGGTAAGCCAAGCAGTGAAAGGCAACACAATAATAGCTTTTATGGGAAAGGTGGTTGGTGTTTGGGGCAACTATGCCCGAGTTGGAGAGTTCAGGAGGGCTTCCTGCAAGAAGGGATATCTACCTGGAGTCCCAAAATATAAAGAGGGTTTAGTGAGATTAGTATGGAAGGAAAGCTATTCTAAGGAGAAGAAAGATCCTGGATGGCAAGTCAGAAATGAGAACAAGCTGGGTTGTACTAAGGACTGAGAAAACACTGGTACGCTTGATGAGAAAGCAACACCAAGGAAGGCTGACAAATTACTACCAGAGCCATTACTAGTGTTCGAGCCGCTAGGGACAACAACTGGCCATCATTTGAATAGACCTGCGAAGCTCTCCGCACCAGAAGACTTGCTGAAGGCACTGCGTATGTATAATTGGATCAAGGCTTCCCTCCTTAAGTAGATCTGAAGTTCTTCATTTGTTTTCCATTGAGAAGAAGCCCATTTTCAGCTTTAAGTGCAATGGCGCCCTTCTTTTATGAAATGTTGAAGTTCTTCATGGAATACTTTGGGAAAACCTGTGGCCAATTTCCTCCTCTGATGCTATGCCTGCCTGAGGCTCTGCATTCTGAAGAGGCTTGTGTGTGTGTTCCCCACAGGGACCAGGAGATGAGCTAAGCTCTCATCAAAGTATGTCCGTAGCTTCTCCTTTATGTGCTTTGTGTTCTGAAAGAACTCTGGGCCCCCCATATCTTTGGCCCGACTCTGCAAAACCACCAGCAAGTGTCATTCTCTTACTTGAAAAATTTAAATATTGGGACACTTGCTTTGCTAGTGCAAAGGTACCTTCAAGAGACCCATGGTCACCCATTGTTCAGGCCACAGTGCAGCATCTCCTGGACCACACAGTCAGTCAATGGCCTTGGATGTTTCTGCTAACATGTCAAGATATGACAAGAGCCACTGAGTACATATCTGGTCAGGAAAGATAACATCTACTTAGAATCCTGAGTGAAGCTGCACCCATGTGTGGCACAAGCATCTGGAATGAGTCTTGCTGACTGCTCTTTTCTTGTTAAAGGACCCACCCTTGCCAAGAAGAGTGAGCTGGCAGGTGAGCACACCTCCACACTAGCATGCCACATCTTCAGTAAAAGAAACATTACCATATTTTCAATGTGCATTTGCACCAACTGGTTTAGATGGAGTTTGACAGGAAATGAGCAGGAGGAAGGCACAGAGAAAAATCTGAGAGGAAACCAGCTGCTGGGCTTGGCTTGTTTCACTGGTGAAGGAACTGCATCTTATACTTCTTTTCTTAGATTTACAAGGTGTTTCTCTTCGGGGGTGCTCGGGTGACTCAGTCAGTTAAGCTTCTGGCTCTTGATCTCAACTCAGGTCTTGATCTCAGGGTCATAAGTTCAAGCCCTGCACTCGACTCCACGACCCCCCCCCAAAAAAAATCAGAAATAACTTTCATGTTCATCAATAAGAAAGTGGACATATGGTATTCCTCTTCAAAGAGTCTCTGTTTTAAGTGTCCACACACTGATCATCTTCTAAACAGAAGAGACATGACTCAATGGAGGAGTAGCCCTGAGGGGGGAAGGACGATGGTCAGGCCTGTAAGATAAGGGGGCCTGGGTTCTGTGTACCTGCTTTGAAAGATCATCAGCAGATGCAAGAGAGGACCCTTCAAGGATGTTTATTGGATTTTCTTCATTCCGTTTATCTGGCGAGTGGAAAGAGAAGTCATTTTTGAGGTCAGAGGAAAATGGCAGCTTTGACCACGGGCACCAGGATGCTTGAGAGCTGGGTAAAATGTCAGCCCGCCCCAGAAGGGCCGCAGATCCGAGTGAGTGTCAAACATGCACCCACACTCCCCTCTGTCCTGTGACTTGGGTGACAAGCACAGATACTGATTCACCAAGTAAAAGATTGTTGAGGACGGAACACAGCCCCGGCCAGGAACAAGGGATGGACAGATGTACAAGACACACTTTCTGCGTCCAGAAGCTCCTCACAGTCAAATGGGAGATCCTGTAGGATAATTAAGCAATTCAGAGACCCTCCCAAATTTTCAGGGAAATGAAGACAAAACACCTAAGAGCAAAATACTCCTTGAAAAAGGTAATATCAGGATATTAGATCGACGACAATGGTAAATCTTGAGTCTTACAAAATAAACATATGCTCATTTACTTGATGAACACTCATGAGTTGTCATGTCTAGGTATCGAGATAAGAGGACCCCCTTTCCCTGGAAACACAGAACAAAACAAACAATGGAACAGCAGGGACCACAAACAGTCCCTGCCTCCATGCAGGGAAGCTGGATCTCCTGAGACAGACAGGGCACCACGGGACAGGCTGGAAAGCCCATGGCCCCTTCCTGCAGGGCCAGGAGCCCACCCATTACCGAGTCAGGACATGGGGCAGGTGTGAGCCGCTTACCTGTTGGCACAATTTGTGCTGTTCTTGACCTCAGGTAGGAAGGCAAAGACAGTGGGAGCCCACATGAACGGACTGAGCCTCACTGGGCTGGTGGCCTGCAGGGGTGGTGGCTTCTTGCACCGGGCCAGGTGTGCACCTGGTGGAGCACTTGGAGAAGCGGCACAAGGAGCCTCTGAGGGTTGGGGAACAAGAAGCCTGGCTGCTCCCCCAGGACCACGGCGAGTCAGTGAGCTGCAGGTCGTATCTGAGTACGTGCCACCAGCTCCCTTGCTCCCTCAATAGCATGAAAGTGCCTGTTGTGGTCCCCATTCCCCCAGAACTACAGGCTCAAGGAACTTGCAGGCAAAGCCATCCTAGCTTAGTGGAGAAGGTCTGGCACAAACCGCCACGTCTAACGTGAGGCCTGAGTGTGCAGAACCCTCAAGGGCCGAGCATCTCATCCGGTCCCCCAGCCTGTGCCCAGATGAAAGGATGCCCCGTTCCAGTTCCCAATATTGCCCCAAAGCAGGGGCAGGTCGGGCCAGCAGACGGCCTCTCCCAGGAGCACAGGTGAAGAAGAATGTTTAGACATGGTCCAGTACGTTTTTCTAATCTGCGTTCACATGTAGTGTACAAAAGTGACTTTAAAGTTCTCATGGATTTTGGTTTCACTTGTTTCTGCAAATTTTTTAATATCCATGTGCTCCCAGATCAGTTACATAACTACCTTCAGATATCCACTGGGCTATTGATATAAACAGAAATAACTGTCATTAAAAAATAACCATTTCTGGGGGTGCCTGGTTGGCTCAGGGGGTTAAGCCTCTGCCTTCAGCTCAGGTCATGATCTCGGGATCCTGGGATCAAGCCCAGCATCAGGCTCTCTGCAAAGCAAGGACCCTGTTTCCCCCTCTCTCTCGGCCTGCCTCTCTGCCTGCTTGTGATCTCTGTCTGTCAAATAAATAAATAAAATCTTCTTTAAAAATAAATAAGTAAATAAATAAAATAACCATTTCTGTTTTTTAAAAAATGGAGACTTTTCAAATAAAAGGCAATAAAGTTAAGAGCTTCTTAAAGCCAAGACCCTGTTTTCTACCCCAGTGATTCTCAAATTCTGCCGCCTGTTGGAATCATCAGAGGAGGTTAATTAAAGCAGAATATCTGCATTTTTTTTCAAGCCTTCCAAGTGAGCCTGGTGTGCAGCCACATCAAGAACCAGGGTGCCCCGGTCCCTCATCTCGACTGGCTTGAACAGGGGCATCAGAACGTCTTTGGTGAAGTGAAAATGCCAACTGAGGACTCACTTTGTTCTGGTGTGGCTGTTTTGTTCCAGCCGTGAGCCCACAGTTACCGGCTCACAGATCCGCTGATCGGAAGTGCAAGCCACAGAGACTTCCCTGACAAGGAACGGTAAGAGGAAGGCAAATTGGATTAAGCCACATTTAAATCACATGAATTCCATGTAGCAAAGGCATGGGAAGTATGCTGTCATTCCCTGTCCTCTGTGCCATTCAACCTTGCCTTTCATTCCAAAATCTGGCTTCCCAAAAAGATTACTGAGGACTGTAACAGATTTGTAGGGAAAGTCACACGTCCCTTTCCTTCTTCTGTCCCCAAGAACCTCCCACACCTGAAACCAGCCAAGTACCCTGCCTATGAGAAGACCAACTTCATTATTATTCAAGAACAACAACAACAAAAAGAACAAAAGCTATGAATTTCAAACGTTCACCTCTTCAATAACTTAACTCAGCCGATAAGCACCACGTAAAATTGATTCCTAATAAGGAAATTAATAAATACTACTTAATAGCTTTAGTAACTATGTAGATGTGGAGAAATTATGGTCTAGTAAAATGACCGCCTCGCCTCTCCCCTGCACCTTTCCTGCTGCGGAGAACTCGGGGCCTCGAGTCGCTTGGACTGCATCTGGCAGAGCTCACGTGACCACCCCCTTCTGCCCTGCGCCACCATGCGGGTCCCTCACATGCATGGGGACAGTGCCGCTGGTCGCCAGCGCTGTGATCTTCCGCAGGGCTCTCCACCCAGGCTTGCATCTCCTCTCTGTAAATCGGGACTGGATCCCGCATCACAGAATCTCAAGGATTAAATGAGATCATGCGTGTCAGACCCTGGAGGCCAGCATCAAACAGCAGCTGAATACGCGGGACCAACACGTTCTTTGGAAGGGGGACACGATCTCACACCTGGTCAGGTATTTTTTTATTCTTTCTTTGTGGGTGTTTTCTTCGCTTGTTTTCTCCGTGCCTCTACCAAAGGGGGGGTCAACAGATCTTCATGGCACTGGATCAGCCCTGAGGTTTTTCAAAAGCGTAGAGATTATTGTGTTAAATAATACATCATTTTTCTCCAAAAGACTCAAACACTCTCCTTCCAAATGCTTCATCAGGTGTCCTGACAATTTTTGTACGCTTTAAAGTAAAAGTTATTAATGATGCAGTACGAAACGGATTAGCTTGCGTCATCTCTACCGATTGAGAATCAGAACGTTCTGGTTTCATAACCAGCAGGAGTAATCAAGAACGCCCGCACGCTCACGGGGACTGCTCCCTAAAGAGTCCCGATGAGCAAGAGTTGCCTTCTCAACATTGAGACGTGGAACGTAATAGACGGGTCCCGGAAATCAAGGTGTTCAGAAAAAGCAAATCAGGAACAGTAAAGTGGACGGAGAGGCTGCAACTGCTCACGCCAACAATGCCTAGAAAATAAATTAAAGCTTGTTGTCGACGTTCTTCTCCCCAGGGATGGATGTGTGTACAGTCCAGGTCTCCAGAAGCGCCAGCCCACAGGCGTGGTAAGCGTGTTCTGACCAGGCCACTTCAAATTCTACGAGGAGCGGACGAAAGTGATTTAAACTTTTCATTTCTGTTGTAAACGGGCATTCCGCTTTCTGTGTAAGGTCATATGATTTCCCTAGATTTATAGCTGCATCAAAAGACAACAGTTAACATTTATTAGTAAGATTTCTGGGGTGACATTTAAAATGTTAAGAATGTTAAGAATGTGCACGTGTTAGGCTCATCCTCCGACAACGGCCTTTCGTCTTGCTACATGGACTTTCATCACACAAATTGGGTATAATTGATCTAATAACGAGAGGATAAACCTGAATTACCGCAGACCTTCATTGATCGGGAGGGGCCCAACGAGAGCCCAGAGAGGACGAGGCGGCCGTCCCACGCGGGGCTTTGTCTGAAGCCTGGAGAGGATCTGGGCTGGTCGGAATGAGAAACACGGCAGGTGTGGAGTGCGGGGTTCGAGAAAGCAGAAGACATGTAAGAAGCAGCTGTCAGTAGGAATTAGGGAAAATAAGTGCTTTCGTTTTGCGCAGGGGTTTTACTTAGAAACTACTTATTTGGTGATATTTATGTTTTGCTGTTTCACACTTGGAACTATGAAAAAGGCATTCATACTGAAGTTCCTGCCAAAGTAAACCATTGTGTTGTCTTGGGTTTAAAACACCAACCCCTTCTCTGAAAGAAATTTCGCTATATGGAGATTTGTATAGGGTTTTCTGAAGAAGGCAACTAATCAGCTATAAAAATAAAAATTAAAATGCAGCAGATTTTACTACTTCCTATCACAGTGGGCATCCTCATCGGTTCAACAGGACAAGCATTTTGCCACACGACTCTATGTTTGCCCTCCTTCAGAGTACTTGGCCACAGTATCTTCACTTGGCTTTGGGTTACCAAACTTTTTAATCTGCAAATGTGCCTGCTCCCCCCAAAATAACTAGCCATTTTGGCTAATAATGGCCGACCCACAGCGGGCCCTGCATGAGCTTCAATATCAAGACAAATGAAATCAAAGAACCCCCCTTCAGGTACGGGGGGGCATTGACTCTCGTTAGAAGCTCTACGAAAAATCGATCCCAAGTCTGCAATCTGCATGTCTGAGAAGAATGAATAATTTCGGGAAGGGCCTTGACAGAAGGTGGGAAATGGCCACTCTCCTCCTTGCTTTACACCACCTGGAGATCGTGTGAAATGTCTGATTTGTCCTTCTGGAAATATCCTGCCTCCACTGGTTCATTTGCTCCTGGTGTCCCAGCATCACCTCACTTCCACGAACTCTGTGGCCCCAGGACCCCCCTCTAGCACTCAGGCCTTCCCCGCTCCGTCCGGAAGGCTCGTCCTAGCCGTCCTTTCAGGGTGGGCAGCTACAGAGCTCATCCTCCTGTCATATGTCTAGGCGAGGCGTGAATTCTAGAGAAACCTCAACCACGAAGAAAACAAAGCCTGTCCCTGCTTGGTCAGTGACCGTAACTTAACACCAAATATCTCACTGGAACATCTTCAACAGAGGGGAGCAAGGACAGGACTTTAGCAAATCGGAGAACTAAAAGCCACCTACAGGTGTTACAAAGTCTCTTCTTCTGTCTCTGTTGCCTGAATTTGGTTGCGAGCTGCAATCGCACGAGGTGCCGGGAACTACTCGAGATGCGGTCGGTGTGCGGGACTTCTCCGTGCGCTTACGCAGGCTCCGCTTCTTCCCAGGACTTGTCATACACGACAGACCAAAGTCAACGATGAACATCGCACGGCCCGGCCTGTTCTTGTCTTCAGATACGATCGCCGGATCCCGGGGAACATCCCACCCATCCCAGTCCTGCCGCTTCTCGCCTCTTTGATTTGGGGAAAGCCGTTGCCTTTCTCGATTGTAAAACGGGGGAGATCATGTCATCTCCCAGAGTGCAGTAAGAAGGCTGTGAGGTCACACAGGGAAGCCCCTGGCCCGCAGCGGCACTCCCTACGTGGCGGCTCTTGCTCTAGCTGGGACGAATGAGCATTCCGTAAAGGACATGTGTTCTGCTCCCATGTTGGCCCGAGTGTGACTTCCTGGGGAATGTTCTAAGTGCTTCCCCGCACTCTCCTTCCTGAGCCCTGCATCCCCGTAGCTTTCAACGCCTCACTCGCCCATCCAGACCGAGCTGACGGGCCTCCTTTCAAGTGAAGCCAAAGAAATGAGTGCCTAACTTCACAGGACTGTTCCTCGGTGGTCCTCGGTTTGGTACCAGAAGCTCTGGCAAATGTTTAGCGTGGGCGAACTAACGGACCACTGCAGGCTGTCTGTGGTGGCCTGAGTCACGCGTCCGGCTAGTTCTCGGGTGCGGACAAGCAGGAGGTCAGTGCAAAACCCCGAGAAGGGAACACGGCAGGTTACCAGACCACAGGGAGATGCGGGAAATGGTCCAGTATTCGCCCCGTGTCTTGCCGAGCGTGCAGGAAGACGCCCGAGGCGCTGGCTCTGTTGGCTCAGGTGTGTCTGCAGCTGCTGAGGTCAGGCTGGAGGAGCGGAGGCCGGGGCTGCCTTCCCTGGTCCGCGGAAAGGCGGGAGCAGGCGCGCGGGTGACCAGCGCCGCCAGGGCGGGGTGAGCTCCTCCGTGGACCCGCGCGTGGGGAGCGGGGAGGCCTGGCCCACGCGCCTCGGGTCCTCCCGGACTCCCCGGCCCCGCGGGACCTGCTCCACAAGGGAGGGCAGTCCCTAAACCCGGCCGGGCGGGCCACGGGAGAATTCGTTCTTCCCTCCTCACCCTCACAGGACAGCCGCCGGTGCCCCTTTCACGGGTGAGTCAACGGGGCTCCTCGGTGCGGAGCTGTGCCCACACACGCACCCACACACTCACCCACGCCGTCACACACACTCGCACACACACTCACACTCCGTGGAGTCGGCAGCTGAGAGGCGTGGAAGCCTGTGGAGAGATCCCAGGGGACCAGCCCTGAGCCGAGCAGACCCCCGTAGAGGAACAGTAAGTGAACATTCGGTTTTACGCTGCGTCTGCTCTTCAAGCACAGACTGCTGGAGGCCACACGAGGGTCCCACTTGCAGGCCCACTGTGTGCTGGGTTTTCTCCCTCTCGTGTGTGCACGTGCACGTATGCATATGTGTACTCGTGCATAAGTGGTACGTGCACGGCTGTGGGTGTATATGTGTACGTGCATGTGTGTTATGTTACGTGTGCACATGTGTGTTTTGTGTGTAGGTGGATGTGTGTGCATGTGTGCATGAATGTATGTGCGAGTCTGCATGCATCTGTGTGTGTTTGTGCATGCTGTGTGTGTACATGTGTGTGCACGCATGTGTGTATGTATACACGTACCCTGGCGTCGCTCCTGGGAAGTTGGCGTCCCCCCACCCCACAGTGTGACTTGGAGGACTCAGCTGACTATCCTGCTCTGAACATGTGATGAGGCCATTTGAGTCCACGCCTGCTTGATGGCCAAGCCCATGTTCTAATTCCACAAGGCAGTTGAGACGGAGGTGCCTCAGAGTGGGGACAGGTGGAGAGCGCAGCCCAACAATCCACGGGCAGGTGCCATCAGCTTGGGGAAGAGATGACACCCACCTGGATGGGGACTCCTGACAGCCTGGAGAGACAGGCGAGGAGGCTCACCCGCCCCACAATGAGGTTATACCTGGTAGTGCTTCCCGGTCCGCACGCACACGCGTGTGGTGGCTGATCAATCCCGTGTGCAGATGGAGCTCTTCCAAACCAAGGCTTGCGTTCTTTACTATGTCTAACAGTGAAATAACTTCTCTGGGAAACAAGGAGTATCTTTGTGTGCCCCCAGATACAACACCCAGGTGCGTGGGACCAACCAGGAGAACATTCCTAATGCTTGAGGTTATTGCAGAGCACCAAAACCATGAATACAAGGTGCAGTAGAAAACTGCACCCTAACAGAGAGCTTCCACACATCTATGCAAAATAAAGACCTAGTCAACTTATGAGGCAGAAGTGATCCTCACTCATCATCAGGAAGGGAAAAAATGAAATACCGTGTTTCGTTTATCAAGCTGGGGCGTGAGTGCCGTTAGGTTCTCTGTTGGATGTTGCTGTATATGGAAGGTTTCCCACAATGATGATATGATTACGGCTGTCATCAGAAGACAGTGCTGTCACCGTGGGCAGGTTCGAAGAAGTCGTTCTTCCAGCAGTACAAGGTAGACCCACACGACATCCCCAAGTCCCCGTCCATGTCCACGTGAGAAAAGGCTGATGAACCATGTTCCTCTAAGAGGCCTCTGGACACCAAGTGCCCTGGTGGGCCCCACTTTGTAAAACAGCCAGAACGAAAGTCACGGTCGCTTCCACCTCGCACACAGGTAGTGTTACCTGTGCCTTCCATGTGGACAACGCAACGCTCTTTCACCAGGCTGCCTCGAGGCGTTTAACTTACACTTTCCTTAAGCAACTGAGATCAGAACCACCTTTACAAACTTCAGGAGGTGCGCTAGCCTGTACGCGAGCCACACCGCTTCTTCCTGCCTGGGTTCCACCAGCAGACTCCAAAGGTCAAGCACAACTTCCTGCCTTCACCTAGACTTTCCCGGCTTTTTTGAGTTGAGTTCAAATGTTGCCACTCTTCACTTAAAAAAAATTTGCCACAACTGAGTGGGTTCAGCAGCCTACTTTCAGGAATACAAAACCAAAAAAGCGAGAGAGAAATTGAGAGACACCTCTCTCCTTAAACCACGGACTCAGCCCAAATTCTTCACCTACCTGCCCAGCACCCAGTAGCGTAAACACAACGCTACCTTGTTCAGGCAGTGACTTCCATGTGCTCACATCAAAGCCCTGAGTGTCTCTGCAGAAGAACTCAGCCTTCCAGACCCTTGTGAGCTCAAGCACATCCCTGGCCAGTTTGTGGGATGCTTCTGGTCCAGAGAAAATGTCAACAGCTAGCACACGTCCCTCGGTATGTGACTCAGGAGACCTAACATACACTTACTTCCTGAAACATTCAACATGCTGAGCTTAAGAGACTTTCCATGTGAAGGCAGTGGCTTCCCACTTTAGATGCTCCTAATTCAAATTCTGATAAATGCAGAAATGTGCACTCTACAGGATTTAGAGCCCCTGAAGTAGGACCTAATTAATTTATGACCTCAAAGTCACCTCTGCATTCTACTCAAGATCAAGAAGTATTGTTAAATTTTTACTGTGCCCAGGTTTGAAACCATTTAGGAAGAAGGAATAAAAAGATGGAAGAAATGAATACAAGAAGAGACTACAGGGAAAAGAAACACAGGGAAAAGAAAAGGAGGGAGAGACAACTGGAGGTGCCCCCAAACTTAAAAATAATGAAATAAGGAAATAAATAAAGGCAACTTAGTCATGATGGAGAATGTAGGTCAGAAACAGGATAGATGGACAAGAACCAAGAGACAAAGAAAGAGGAAGTTGGTTGAACCATTAGTGTTCCATTAACTGGTCAGTGACCTGCCCAGCACAGCCCCTCTACTGAGCACTTGACCTGGCACCATGTACACTGAAGACTCACTCTACTGTCCTCACATATGCAATGAGATTGTGATAGACACTCAAATATAAATGTGAGGAATGTGTCCTTTCTACTGAATTAGAGATTTCCACAAAAACTTATGGACAGAATTTCCAATTTATCCAATAACATATCAGTATTTTTTTTCTAAAATCATCTCTAAATCTTGCCTTAGTATAAGGTTTTAAGGTATCATTATGGTACATGAAGACTTTTAAAGCTTATTTTGTATCAGGGATTATTTTCTTTGTTTTCTTTTTTGTTTTGTTTTGTTTTGTTTTTATTTTCTATTGCTGTATTTTCCTCCAGAAACGTACATACTTACAGTCCTATCATTGTGTTTCACCTTTGCCAATATGAATATTAACAGTGTTTCAACTGTGAGGCCTTAGGTTATTATATTTAAAGACAATTATTTTTAGAAAGCCATTGTTGTTCCTCAAGATCTGAACTTTGTGTAATTAATTTAATCCAAATGCACTTCCAGGAGAATTAATATTATTATTCCCAATCTCATGATGGATATCTCAGTGAACATAGGATTTGCTAAAATTAAATGCGGTCTAGAATGGATTGACTATAAACTCAATCCAAGGAAATCATACTTTTAAAAGAGTTGAACAGCTTCATGTACTTCATATTCATGGTCTACATGTAAACCATTCATAAAGCTTATATGAAATATAACACATAATTTTGGCATTGCTGAAAACAAAATCAACAAAATATTTAGCTACATTGAATCCCAAAAAATCTGGATATTTTAAATTTTCCTCTATTCCAATGTTTTCACTCCCCTAACTTAGTAAGCCAACCACATTGAATCAACTTTATTTGTAATTGATCCAATGCTGTTTATAATTGGGGGTGTCTCTTCAGCCATGGATTCCCCAGAACTTGACTGACTTGGGATTCACAATCTTGAATTCTCAACTTCTTCTCCCTGATGCTATTTCTACAATCACTCAATGCCAACATGGACTTGTCCACACAAACCTGAAGTAGCTACTTAGAATTCTTAGCCCCAAGAAATTTAAGAAAAATATTCTAAAGATCTTAAGCATCTATTCTAAAGTCATTAAGCGTCTGCCTTCAGCTCAGGTCATGATCCCAGCGTCCTGGGATCGAGACCTGCATCGGGCTCCCAGCTCCTTGGGAAGCCTGCTTCTCCCTCTCCTGCTACCCCTGCTTGTATTCCCTCTCTCTCACCGTCTCTCTCTCTGACAAATGAATAAATAATCTTTAAAAAAAAAAAAGATCCTTGAATTTAATTTGTCTAATAAGAGACAAACCATTTTATATTTGGCTGCACCACCCTCTGCTATTTCTTCAGTGCTGACCATCTTTGTTAATGGAACACTAATGGTTCACCCAACTTCCTCTTTCTTTGTCTCTTGGTTCTTGTTCATCTAACCTGTTTCTGACCTACTTTCTCCACCATGACTAAGTTGCCTTTATTTATTTCCCTATTTCATTATTTTAAGATAGGTACTCTCATTCACTTCATTCACCCTCACTATGACATGGAGCAGCATGAGGAAGGGGAATCCTACCATAACAAGTAGACAGACATGGAAAACCTCTTTATCCCCACAGGTCAGAGACTCTTCACCTCTCCCTTGGGTGGCACAGCCTGGGGAATTGTCATCTGCCTCCTCAGGCAGCACCAGAACTCCAGCAACACAAAATAAATTTAGCAGACCAAAACGACGCCACAGAGATGAAAATTTAATTGTCATTGGAACCACAGCCTACAAAGACAGGCCAGAACCTACATGCAAAGCCTAATGGGATGACTCTCTTCTAATGTAAAATATTTAAAAAGACTCAAAGACTCCTAACATAATAGTGAAAATATCCAAGATACACACAAACACACACACAAAATGCCCATCATACAAAAATCAGAAAATTACAAGTTGAATGAGAAGCCAATCAACTGACACTAACACTAAGATGAATCAGATGTTAGGATTATCTGACAAGAATTTTAAAGTACCCATCATAAAAATGCTCTGATAAGCAATGACAGCATATCTTGAAACAAATGAAAAAGGAGAGGAATGTCAGCAGAGAAACAGAAGTCATACAAAAGAACCAAATGGAAATAATAGAGCTTACAGATACAATAACGGGATTTTTTTTATATAGTAGAGTGTTCAATAGTAGAATGGAGAAGATTATAGAATCGGTGAAGAAAAGGACAAATCAGTGAGACATGCCTCGTCTAAGCAACAGAGAGAAGACGCAATATGAGTGAGTGAACGGACACTGCAAATGGGGCTGATGACAGATTGCTCACATCATGCCCTGTCAGAAGGTGGGGAGAAGAACTGCAAGACTACAAGAATATTTGAAGAAATAAGGTATGAAAACTTCTCAAATTTGGTAAATGCCTTAAACCTACAGATTCAAGAAACAGGGTAACACCAAAGAAATTTACACCGAGTTACATCATAATTAAACCACTGAAAACTAAGGAGAAATGATACTGTACCTAGAGGGGAACATGAATTTAAGTGACAAGAGATTTTCTCAGTGGAAATTATAGAAATTTTCTCAGTAGATTTTCTCAGAGATTTTCTCAGTAGAAATTATGGAGGCCAGAAGAAAGTAGCACAATGTTTTTCAAGTGCTAAAAGAATTGTCAACCAGTAAAACTATTCTTCAAATGGAGAAATAAAAATATTCTTAGATGAAAAGGAAAAAAAAACAATTCTTCACTAGCAAATCAACTCTGAAAGCATGACTAAAGTTAATCCTTCAAGCATATAGAAAATACAAGAAAAAGAGGAAGAAGGAGAAGGAGAAGAAGGAGGAGGAGAAGGAGGAGGGGGAGGAGGAGGAGGAAGAGGAGGAGGAGGAGGAGAAGGGGAAGGAGAAGGAGAAGAAGGAGGAGGAGGAGGAGAAAAAGTGGAAGAAGGAGAAGAAGAGGAGGAAGAAGGAGAAGAAGAAGAAATAATTTTGGAGCATCAAAAAAGATAAAAGAACAATGACAAGAGTATAAGTATGAGAACATATCATAGACTATCCTTTTCCTTGTGAATTTTTTAAATAATATGTAATGATTGAAACAAGGATTATAAGATAATCAGACACTCCAGAAAATTTCTCTTAAATGTGTAGACGTAAAGAGACCTACATGGAAGTAAAGTGTCTATACTTCACTCAAGGTGGAGAATGTTGATACCAATAGACTGTGATAAGTCATATAGGTATATTGTAACACTCTGAGTAAACACCAAGAAAACTATACAAAAGGATACATTCAAAAACACTATAAATAAATCAAGATGGAGTCCTAAGGAACCCACAGGAAAGCAAGAAAATAGGAACAGAGGAACAAAAAAACAAAAGAAAGAAACAGAAAACAAATAAGAAAATGGCAGACCTAACCCTGACTATATCAATAAATACTTTAAGCATAAATGGTCTAAATACACAAAGTAAAAGGCAGACATTGACACAGTGGATAAAAAAAATCAGGACCCAACCATATGCTGTTTAAAAGAAATTCATTCTAAATTCAAACCCATAGATTGATTGAAAGTAAAAGGATGGAAAAATGATATCATGCAAATATTCATCCCCAAAGAGCAGGAGTAGCAATATTAGTATCAGAAAAAGTATACTTGAGAGCAAAGAAAATCATCAGATAAGAAGGAAAAAATAAGGACATTACCTAATGATAAACGGATCCATCTGTCAGGAAGACATACATGTGAATGCATCAAATAACAGAAACTCAAGAAATACAAAACCAAGCCTGACAGAGCTAAAAGGAGAAGTACACAAACCTACAATTACAGTGAAGGACTTTAGCACCACACTCTCTACGAGTGGTAGGACTACCAGACAGAAAGTTAGCATGGATACAGTTCTGAGCAAAAAAAATCAACCAACAGAACATACAGAGCACTCCATTCAACAGCAGAATATTCATCTTTAGGATTTTTTTTTCCTAAAGATCCATGGGACAGTTACCAAGGGGAAAAAAAGAGCATATCCTAACATGCTGAACCATAAAACAAAAACCTTAAAAAATTGAAATAATGCATAGTATGTGTTCTGACACATGGAATCCATTCATGATTTAAAAAAAAATAAAATGGGGGTGCCTGGATGGCTCAGTGGGTTAAAGCCTCTTCCTTCAGCTCAGGTCATGATCTCAGGGTCCTGGGATCGAGCCCTGCATCGGGCTCTCTGCTCAGCGGGGAGCCTGCTTCCTCCTCTCTCTGCCTGTTTCTCTGCCTACTTGTGATCTCTGTCTGTCATATAAATAATTTTTTTTAAAAATCTTTTTAAAAAATTAAAAAACAAAATGAGACATACAAAAGAAACATCTCAGAAAACTAGGAATACAAGGATGCCTCAATTTGATAAAGAACATCTCCAAAAAAATCAGCATCTAACATACTTGATGATGGAAAACTGGGTGATACTCCCTTAAAATTGGAGACAAGGCTGGGATGACCACATATCCTATTGGAAATTCTAACAACTTCAGTAGGGCCAGAAAATAATCAATACAAAGCATATAGAATAGAAAGGAAGAAACAAAACTCTCCCTGCTTGCAAATGGCATTATTTCCTTCATTATTTCTACAGCTTCCCAAAGAATCCATAAGAAATGTTCAACAAGTTGAGTTCAGTAAGTCTGCAGGAAGAAGATCCACAAGGAGAAGTCAACTTCATTTGGATATATTCACCATGAGGGGAAATCAAAAAATCAAAAACATAAGACCATTAGCAATCAATTAAAATTGAAATACCTAGGGTGTAAACTTAGCAAAACATATACAGGACCCATAAACTGAACAAATTAAAACACAAATGGAAGAAAGCAGTAAAGACCCAAGCAATGGGGAGCCCTCGTGTACCCATATCAGCACAGCCCTCTGTACGAATGGCTCTTCTGTCACACACGGTCATTGTCACCACCACAGCCCCATGAGACTGTATTATGATTTCTCATCTTCTCATCAGAACCCAGCTGCTAAACCATAAACCGCTTGAGGACGGGACTGTGAATTTCTCACTCTTGTTTTCCAGACCTAGCCCAGAGCCTGGCGCGTAGAACACGTTGGGTTACCACCAACTAGATTCCCAGGAAGCCTGCCTGAGGCGGTCAACAATGGCAGGCCCTTCAGAGCTGTCTTATTGGTAGAGTCATCGGAAACTCATGTCCCTGGTGGTTTTGTGTTGGGGCATGGATGGTACAAGTCCTTAGGCAGTGAGTTGAGGGATGAGGGGCGAGAACAGGGCAAAAGTGTGGTCAACCCAGCTTTTGATAGGATGAAAGCATTTGAGGAAATGTTGAGAGGGAGGAGCCATTGAAGGGACAGAAACAAAAGAGAAGTAAGGGGACCGCTCATTGAAGGACCCCCAGGAGTGAGGAGAGCTGGCGTGGGCGTAGGGGAGGCCTCCCCTGCAAGGAGGTCAGAGGCCAATGGGCAGGGCTCAAATATTTGAAGGTGCACACTTCAGGGCGTCCGACCCTCTGTGTTAGCAGTTGTTCATTTAAAGAGTGGTTGGAAGTGAGGCACAGTCTTCAGTGGGTTGACCAGGTTTGAAGGTGTAAGGAGTGTCATGAAGAAGGCTGTGATCCATCAGGGGAACGTGGTCATCGGGCTCCCTGAGAGCTGAGCTGACGGCCATCCGCAGTCTCCACAGGGCCAGGCATCCCCTCAGGCAGAGGTCAAGGATCCCGGCACGGCACGGGGGATGGGGTAAGGGGGGCTGAGTGCCTGGCAGAGTCTGCGGGAATTGGCCCCACAAGGGTCCCTGCCTCCTCCGACTCCCTCCTGTGTCTGTGTGTGCTTCTGGGCTCTTGGACGCCAGCCCAAATCTTGCCGGCTCCCACTTTGCTGTATTTCTGATTCTACACAACCACTGTTTCCTACGATGTTTCTATAGTCTACTAACAAAGCTTATTCATTGTCCTAGGAGCAGAAAAGATTCCAAAATTCATCTTCTCCATAATTCAGACCCAAGTCAGCACCACGGCAGGCTCAGGCAATTTGGCCAACTCGCTGGCCACGATTCCTCACGTTGTAATCCATCATCATTATGAGCTGCATTCACAACATTTCTTCCTTTGGCATCAAGTCTGAAATGCAAAGGATTGTTAGGACAGAGAGAGATGAACCAATGAGATACTGAGACCCAGATATGAGCTTTGTTAGAAATGAAAATGGAAATATGATTCTAGGGGAAAAAGGACTTTGTTGCAACATGGTCACACACTCCTTTCAAGACATGAAAAATAAATTCACCCTCAAGAAAAAGAAGAAAAATGGATCTGACAGATTCATTCTCTCATATCTTGAGGTTTCTCCTCTGAGCCTATGCATGGAGGATCAGCAGGAACAAGCAAGGCCACACCGTCAGGAGACAGCCTGCACGCTCATTGTTACTGAGTGGGTCCTCTCCTCACTGGTCCATGCTTTTTAACCCAAATGTGATTAAGTGGCTTGTCCCAGAAATGAAAAAAGTCAGCTTCCAGCTGAAACGTAAATAGATTACATACCCAGTGAGTTTTACTCTTGCGCCCAAAGTTCACTACAAATTTGAATGTTGGTACCTTTTATTGTATTTCTAATCCAGAAAGGACAAAATATCCTTCAGTAGCTCATTAATTACACATTCTTTCTTGTGGCCTTTTGATGTAGGGCAGAATGGTGCCCGTTGAGCAGGATGATGGAATGTGGGCAGAGACGCGACAGATCTTCAACCACTCCATGATGTTATGGATGGAGTGCCTGCAGATCAGGAAGGAAGGGGGCTTACATGCCCAAGTTGTCTAGACTGGGGCCCCGCACCCCACCACTCATTAGCTGTAACTCACAGACATACAAGGCCCTCAGTTTAGCTGGCACTTGCCTGTCTTTGCTTAGGTCGGGTAGACTCTCCTCACAGCTAATCGTAGATGTCAATAAACCATGCCTGAGACTCAGTAGATACCAACAGGTATGTTTTAAATGTCCCCTGAAATTGAGGAAAACAAGAACCCCCTTTGATCTCATTGGAAGTCCCAACCACAAATGATTCTCAGATACCAGTAGACTCTTGACAATTTCCCTACCGAGAATAACGCAGTTTGGGAATTTGTTATAGAATTAGCATGACCATTTCTGAACCAAATTGTGGAATACTAAGTCTAACAGTGGTCTTTTTTCTGATATATGAACTGATTTATAATTATTCATCACTTCATTATACCATTAATGAATCACTTCACTGGAAAATTTGTAAATTACTTGAATTCAGAACTGTCTCAGAAAATCCAAAATAACTACATGGCAAGATCTAAAGATCCAATCACACACAAACCCAAACAACTTGGACTCTTTAATGCTCATTTTGAGTAAGGCTCATCTCCAAAGGCATAGAAAAATTGTACTGTTTCCAAATTTACCATGGAATGTATAACTCCCCATATAGGTCAACTTAAAGGAAGATCAATGATCTGATATGCTTATGCTAAGCCTACCATACCCTGCCACTAACACACCATCTTCCTCTTATGAGTGAGGGAAACAAGCTCATTCAGATTCATGGTAACATTGTTTCATCTGCTCCTGTTAATAGTTTGTAGCCTGTGGATCCACTCCCAGTGTTTATCTTGCAATCTGCCGGAGTGCACAAGGATAGTGTGGTTTTTCTGACAGACATCTCTGCCACTTTATACCTACTAAAACCAAGTGTCATGTTCTTCTGTTAATGCTGAGATGGAACACATAAAGGCCAGGTAACACCTTCACAACGTTGGATAGATCCCCCAGTCAAGATTCTATCGAGACCATATAAAAAGTCCCAGGATGTTTAATGAAATCATGAAATCATGACATTCTCCTTACTTCTAAAGTACCCAAATCAGCCAATTCTTATGGTGTTAAACCAGCGGCCCAACAGGGTATATATAAAAAAATAAACAAATAAACACCAGTCACTATTGTCTGGAAGTTAGAGAAAGAACATCTCTAACTGGGGAGGAAGTGGAGAGATCCTTGCAAGCCCATCTTCCGGAGAAAACCAAGAGGAAGCATTTAGAAGGATTTGGTCTCACCCAGCTTTGCTACGAACTTATTAACTAGCCGCCGGAGTCAGACAACCTCACAGGGATGGGATGTTAGACTCCCACGCAAAATGAAATTATTGGGACGTCCCAGCACCAATATTTTACTTACGATTTGCTAAGTTTGGAATTCAATGTGCAGCTTGAAAATACTTTTTAAAGCAGATTTTCCAGAAGACAGAGTAATGACTGGCAAAGGATGGGTTCTCAGTAAATAAACACTATTGAGTGCAGAAGAGTGTGGAGCAGATAGGGCCCCTGGTGACGTGGGCACGCAGCTGCCATGAGCTGCCGTGTCACCTTCCCTTCTGTATTCAGAGAAGACATAGAGTGTCTCTTCGTATGGGCTAAACTGGCATGACATAAGTGAGCCTTCATGTATGTTTTCAATCTTTATTAGGAACAGATTAGCCTAAAACACCGTGGGGACTTGCTGCAGGATTCGTGTTTTTGCTGTCGAGCTAACGCATTCTCTCTGTTTCCAATTTTCTCATCCTTCCTTCCTCTGTCCCCACTCCTCGCTTTTTTTAATGTAACTAGAGAAAATGGCACGTTAATTCCAGCTCCACCTCTGCTGGGTCATTCTCAGGTCAGCAGATCAGAGACACCAACAGAAGAAAGAAGACAGCGCACTCCAACTGCAGGGCAGAATGACCCGGCCATCCATCAGGCCCGCGCACGCTTGAACAATGACAGTCATCTGTCAGAAAGCAGGAGGTGGCGTCTCATTAACACACTGCTCACCTGCCCTGAGCTACACCTCGCTTATAATAATATCGATCATTCACCTCCGAGGGGTTGCTTTTTTCTGCTGGATGAAATAACAATCACTCTATTTCCCCTATTCTGCCCTTGGAGTCCCCACGGCTGGCTTGCTGGGAGAGGGAGGAAGTGGTCAGCCCTGGGCAGGACCGGGCAGGTGAGGAAGCCATCGGGAGTGCCAAGAATGCATCCCCCGTGCGCTTAGGCTCAGGGATCCATCCCTCGGCCCCTGTGAGTGGAGCCGCGCCCTCGCAAGCAGGGCTGGGAGATGCAAGTGGGCGGCTGGGGGGCTTGGTCCTGCTGCCTGCTATCGCCCCACTGCCCTCTGGGAAGGCTCCTGAAGATCTCACACCGGTTTTCCACTCCGTTTCCTGTGAATACAGACAACCTGACAATGAAGTCAGCAAACGGGGTTGGTTTTATGAGCATGGGAACCCACCACAACGCCTCTCTACTCACTACCTGCGTTTTCCCCGATACCATCTGCCTCTGGTGAACGTTTAATTAACTCAGCCTAAGGAAACTCTGAAACTCTGGCCACGGAGAAGTTCTTCTGGGGAAACTTTTGTTGTGAAGCCCTATTTAGTGATGTTCCCAAAAGGAGACTGTCAGGCGTTCACTACGCTCCAGCCTTCATGGCCTGTGCGGTCCCAGGGTCTGGGATGTGGGTTTCTTTGATGGGCCATAAATAGATTCTTTTACAAAGTTCTAATGGAAAGCCCAGGACTGAAACTTACGCCACCATCCGGAACTGTTCATAAATTATGAAAATGTGTTTCTCTTCCACTGTAGGGGGATTAAACACACACGCGCGCACACACTTGGCCTTTTTCAATTCTTAAAAAAGGAAAATATAACATACCTTTTTTTTCCAGGGTGGAAAAGTGGACAAAGGCCCCTACAGCTCAGACGGGGTCCACGGACGAGAACGCGGTGGCCCAGAGCAGCAACGCGACCTTCATGAGGCCACGCAAACCAGGCAGCCGCAGACCGTGCCCCCGGCAGGAGGGGACATAAAGCAAGTCGACGGCGAACTTGGGAGAGGGGCCCTCGTGTTGTCAGGGACTCGGGCGTGTCACGTACAAGCACAGGGCTGACCCGCCTAGGACACGGGGAGGAAAGGAGCACCTGAGCTCTCGAGCCCTGAATGCTCAGGGCCAGGGGACAGACGAGTGTAGGTGTCAGTTCTGGGGGACGGCAGGCCAAGGATAAGTCAAAGGTTGCTTGTATGGAAACAAGCTTACCATATCTGGAGACCACTGAAAACATTCCTTCAGGGTCCCCTCACCATGCCACGAAGCAACGCCTCCTTCCCGCCTTGACACCCGGATACAGTTCACCGATTGCGTGTCAGCTGGTGGAGAAAATGTCCCATACAGAGCTACTTTGCCCTGCTGGGGTGCACTGTCCCCCGCGTGGGGAGTGGCCGCGTTCCTCGGGGCTCGTGGGTCTGCTTGAGGACACATTGCTTTAGTGACGTCACAGGGGATTTTCTATTAAGAGTACAGGCATAAAAACTGAGCGCCTATGGAAAAAGAAAGAGTACAGGTGTATCATCCCTTATGTGCAATTATGAAAACCAAAAATGTTTGAACACTGAGAAGACTTTCACAGCTACTTTTGCGACAAAGTCTGACCTAACCTTCACTGGCAGGAGCCTATTCCTAGTGTCTATTTTTTTCCCATCTAGACTGAAGATTCCTACCTTGGACTCGTGCACTTGAGAGCACTGCCCCTTCCCTGAGAAGTTACTGAGTATAAAATATGCGTGCACGGTGGCACCTTTCTCAAATCAAAAACACTGAACACTAAAACACACCTGGCTGGCTGGTTTCCGACCAGATCTTAAGGCGCTTACCCTGCTTCCCCCTCAGATATGAAGGGTTCTGCAAACTTCTGTCCAGACATTCTCTGGCATCCCATCATCCCGTGGAGAAGACAAAACGATGACAAAAGGAACACGCGGTTCATTATGTTTGTTCTGGGAACCCCCCACGTTGAAGCCACCCATCCATTACTATTTTCCTTTCTTTTCCGGAGAGCAAGTAACGGTCTTGATTAGTAATAGTTCTGCCAGGAGCACTGAGTTTGCTCCCAACAACACAGCCCTTTGATCTGAGAAAGCCCTGGGGCCCTTCCTTGGGGCTACATGGAGCCTGTGGGATCCAACAGGCGGTCTCCCCAGAGGGAAGCCGGAAATCTAACACACCCCCGCTTGGCCAAAGCTTCACACCTCCTTCTCTGATTTGCAAAAGCCATTACCACAGTTGCTCTAAGGGGGGAAAATAAAATATAGGCCTACCCAGTTCTAATTCCCAAGAACTTAATCTATATCACACAGGATTAAAATATTGATTTTCCAGTAGGCTACTGGGAGGCAGCAGGTGGATCCTGATGCAGGAGTCCTACGTGTGCAAGAAGCCAGATCTCACTTCCACCGAAGGTCGTGTTTGCCATCGTGGCACTTCTCCCCGACACTTGCCCTGTCCCCTTGGTTCTACGCAAATTATTTTCAAAACTTCATACTTTAAATCAACCACTGGAGGTCTGCGTAGGATTTTCCCCAATCACTGGGGAATGACCCTTTCTAAAACCCAGTCCGGACTCGTTATGCAGCTTTTTATGTGTTCTTTATTTATTCGGGACAGGGAAAGCATGCACATAATACAACATTCAATTTTTTAAATAGAGTCCTCTTCCTCTTTCTCCTCCCCCCTTCCTCTCTCTCTCTCCTTTCCTCCCTCTCTTCCTCCTCCCTCCTCTCTCCTTCTCCCCCCACCTCTCTCTCCCTCTCTCTCTCTCTCTCCTTAATTGCCCGGCCCTTACAAACCCATGCCTGCGAAAGAAACACCCGTCTTTTCTCTGTCAGATGTGCCCGGCCGGGAAAGCTATTGGGTTTATGGAAGAGACAAACATTTCAGACATGCCATTCTGGGGTAATGAAGCATGGCAACAAAATATACCTGTGCGACATTTGATAAAGATGAGCTGACACGCCAGTCCAAATAGGTTCCTTTGTGTGTCCGCACGTGTCTGCCGTCATCGCTTCCATCTTAGAACAGGAAGGCAGCGGTAACGGCAGCAGCTGGCAGGGACCAGAAGGGAGAGCCGCTCACACAATTAAACGTCGTTTACCTCTGGCCTGATTTCACTCCCACTACCCTTAATTTATTACATGTTTTCTCCCTTTCTATAAAAAAAAATGTGGCTCAATTTTTCTTTCTTTCTGTTGCTTCCACTTGCTTTTACAGGGGCTTCAGAGAAGACAATAGGGAAAGTCCCTGGGTGGGTAGCACTGGGTCCTAAGTTAAAATGCCTCTTAGTGGGGTTTTTATGGCCTTTATTGTTGTTTGATTAATGTAAAGCAAAATTAAACCCTACAGTTACACATGGGTACATCAGCCAGAGAGCAGGCCGACTGTACTTCCTCCTTCGGTTTACAGAAAACATCTTTTGTTGCTTAAGAATGAGAGCGGGAGAGAGAGAGAGAGAGAGAGCTGGAGGCCAGCTGAAAAGCAAGACTGGGAGATGCAGAAAACCCTGTGACCCAAATACAAGCCAGAGAATCGTTTCTAATCACTCATCGTATCCGACTTGGTCTCCTTGTGCTGCTCTGTCCGACTTCTCGGTCCAACCTGCATCGGTTTCCTTTCTTCGGGATGGCCAAGGTGGCGGTCCCCAGGTGCCCCCCGGCGGGTGCCTCGGCTGGGACAACGCTGTGACCGAGGGAGGGGGTCCGCCTTGCATCCCACGCTGCCCTCGCTAAACCTGACTTCACAAAGGCCTATGCAGTAGATTGCCTTTATACTCTTTCCAGGCAAGCGCAGCCTATTTATAAAAGCAGTGCAGAGAAGCTGAAAGGGGTATAATAGCCACTCTGTATTATGAAGCTCTTCTGTTGAAAGAGCTGGACAAAGTGCCTTGGGTTATTTGATTTCTTTCTTCTTCCCTTGATGGCAGTAACAGTTTTGGTGGTGCGCGATGACAATGAGCACTTTGTGGTCTGATGACCTTCCTGAGAACCAGACACACACGCTTTTGCTTTTGTGCACTCATCTAATTACCGACCCTCCATTATATCTCTCCTCGCACATATAAACTCCAGTTAACCTTTAAATTCAAATAGGTTGGGCCTTCCATGTGCTTACATCAGAGTAAGACTACTCTAAATTGTCATTTCCATGTGAAATAATCTAGGATAAGGGTCATTTCTGCTTCCCCTCAGACCTTGTGCACTAGGAGTCTTTATTCAGTAAAAACCTTGAGGACCGAGGATGAGGGACCCATGGAGCACGTGGGATTTTGTGTGAACGGGCCTGGGTTCACGCATTTGCCCTGCTGCTCGTTAATGGGGGAAAGTCTTAGTGTCTTTGAGCTTCTGCTTCCTCTTCTATAACGTTAGTGTAGGAAGATTCTAGACCTAGCGCGGAGGGGCTGGAGAAAATCAAGTGGGTACGAGAGCACTCTGGAAACAACAAACGCTACACCCAGTGTCACTTCTTTTTAAAAACATGTTAAAAGTCATTTATACAGATAAAAGCAAACTTCAAAAATAATCACAGAATAAAGTCATGTTAAATCTCAAAAACTTAGTGATGGAAAGGAAGGGAAAAAAATCCAATAAACCCCCAGATTGTAATGCATCTGGCCTTACCGAGTCTATGTTCTATAAAATTCCCAGTTATTTAAGGCTGCGTCTTGTCAAAACCATTACATTGACTTCCTTCTTTTAATTTGCAAAGTAATGGTGAAAATATCCCTCGAGACTTACAGCAGCGAGCACTGTCTAATGGAAGTCATTCAATAAGTTGGCTATTGTTTTATTGGTAATGGGAAACACGCTCCTGACTAGAGGAGATGTATTTTGGAAGAAGCTATATAAATTTATCATAAAATCAGCCATTTCTTACCCACAGAAAAATAGTGACATGAACAAAATTCCTAAGGTAAATGAAAAGGTTCCTTTATTTCCTTTTGTTTCAGATTTTAAGTCAAATTGATTGAGTTACCATTTGACAATTATCAATGTCAGTGAAGGCATGCACCAGAATGAAGACATGAAACATTCCCGCTGACCTTAATCCCATCTGCGGCCAATCTCCCCACGCCCTGGTCTCTAGCAGCCACCGACCGGCTCGTGTCTCTGTAGGTCTCTCTTTTCCAAGGCTTCGAATACACAGAATCACAGAGTATGTCGCCTCTTGAACTTGGCTTCTTTCCCTAGAAGAGTGCGTTTTCGAGTCCCTGTGACTGCACACATGAGAGTGCTCCTTTCATCTTTGGGCTACTGTGCGGGTACCCCACACTTGCTTATTTACCCATGGATGGACCCTCGGTTCGCTTCTAGGGTTCGGCAGTTATGGAGAAAACCACATGCACATTCATATAATCCCTGATCACTCGTTGCTCAAAGGTGGGCATTCTGTCCTCTCAAACGCAACATATACAGATTTTTGTGTGGACACTTTATATTTTCGTTTCTCTTTGATAAATACGTAGGAGTGGGATGGGAAAGAGGGTAAGTGTATGTCTCGTTTTCAAGGCTCTATTAGATTGTCTTCCAGAGTAGTGGCGCCATGTTGCTTTCCTAGTGGCGATGGATGAGAATTCATGAGGGATGATGTCATGGGGTGATTTTCTACCTGTGTATCTTATCTGAGGAAGGCTCCTTCAAATCTTCTGCTCATGTTTTTTTATTGAGATGTTTTTCTTATTATCCTAAGAAACTTTAATCTAGTCTAGATACTAATATTCTACCAGATATGTGTGTGAAAGATATTCTCTCCCACTGTGTGGGTCGTCTTCTCTCAACAGTGTCTTCTGGAGAACAAAAGCTTTTAATCTGAAAGATCAACCAATCCATCGATTTTTCTTTTGCTATGACTCATGAGTATTGAAATTTTTCTAGTGTGTAAGTTAATTAGAAAGACTCCTTGACCAGTTGTAGGGTCCTCCTCAAACAGACAAAATTGGTCAGGAGGACCCCCCAGTACACCATTTTCCCTTCCCTCCCCTTCACGAACATGTGTGAAATTCCGAAGTCCATACGAGGAACATGGTGTGTTCTGGCTCCAATCAGATAACAGGTGGCTCCGGGCCTGAGATTAATGAGGCAGATGAGGGAGATCCTTGCCTAGTTATTAAGTCAAGCATTTGGCATGGGTGAATTTAATGGTAAAATTACTATAGAGAATCTCAAAGTGTGAGCTTGCTCTGCCTTTTCAGTTTGGCGGCGGGGGGGGGGGTTGTTTGTTTGTTTAGAGGTGAGAGGAGAGGCAGAGAGAGAATGAGAGGCAGAATCTTAAGCAGGCTGCACAGACAGCTCACAGCCCAACATGGGGCTCCATCTCACAACCCTGAGATCATGACCTGGGCCAAAGTCGGGAGCTGGCCAGTCAACCAACTGAGCTGCCCAGGCGACCCTCTGCTCTCCCCGTTCTTGACTCACCTCTGTTTATGGACTTCAAAAACTGAATCAACTGATTATGAAGAATTAAAAAAGAAAGCCCTATGGATGACCAGTAGAGAGTTTAAAGAACCATTAACTCACGCACGCATCAACTCCTTAATACGTGCCTGAAAGCTGTTTCTCTTTCTTGTTGAACTGCTCTTTCTGTGGGGGTGGGGGGGGAGAGCTGTAAGGTTCCCTTGACAAGACGTGGGCATCCTCTCTGAAACACGCACAGGCAGACCCCCGTCTCCATGTGAGACCTCTTGACTGTCCTCTTGGGCCTCTTCCATCGCTTAGGTTCCCCTTTCTGAGGCTGGAATTCTCTGGAATATGCTGGTGGCTCTTCCATCCCTGGCTCTATTCCTGCTGTCCCCATGCTAGAGCTCTTGGCACTTCTGTCTGCTTCTGTGACACCTTTAAGCAGACCCTTTCCTCTAACTATTCAGAAAACAACTGAAGTCTTATTTTGATCCATCAGTGCTCCTGCACCTTTAGAGCCTCCGCAAGTCCCCGCTCAGCTCAGATTCCCCTCGCCACAGTAACCACTGTACTCTGTGGCCTTGTGTTTCCTCCTGGTGGCTGGGTCCTTAGCTTTCTCTGGACCAGCCTTCCAGGGGCTTGTTCCCAGCAGGGACAGGCCTTCCTCTCACCCTGCAGGCTGACTCGGCCGCATGCCTCCGCAGCTGCCCACCCGGGTCCTGAGCATCACCGTATCTCCAGCTTCTCCTGGTTCACACTTACCTGCTCTCCACAGTGCAGCCGAATGTCACAGCACGTCAAAAAGCCTCGGAAGCCCCCGGTGTCTCTGTCTGCTGTGGAAGCCTGCCATCTCCCTTCCCCCCATCACTGAAAGCCACAGCTCCGATCTGCTCCCCTAGATACCTGTGGTTCCAGAGAAAAGGCACCCTGGCTTCCTGTTCCCCTGGGAAGTCAAGACTACAGTCAGGGAAAGGGGGTTAAAGATGCACTGGGTCTAGGTGGGGCTGGTCAGGAACAAAGCAGGCAACCCGATGTGGCCGGGAGGGCTTCAGCACATTGACCTGGTCATCTCCCGCTTGGCAAGACTCACCCCCAGCTACTCCAGGGGGAGGAGGCGGGGGACAACTGGAAATGTTTGGAATGATTGACCAAAATGGTTTAGCAATCTCTAGACCAAGGGCCATTAATCTGAAAATGGCTCTGAGTCTATTTGATTTCAATAGAAAGAAAAGACTCCTTTTGAAATGGGTAGTGACAGCCAAGTTCAGAGATAACAGACTGGCAGTGACAAGCTGTACTCCTTAAAGCAAACAGAAACCCTTGCTGGCTGTGTTTGGATAGATTCGGTCAGTTGGTTTTTAACGACATCACGAGGGGTTCACATCCCCTTTCCCCACCTGCCCTCCCGCCGTCAGAACTCACAGATGTGCAGACCTTGCTGGGGAGCCAAGAGCAGAGGGACAGAGAAGGATGGAGCAGGGAAGAGGGAGCGCTAGGGAGCCCCCCAAGCTCTTCTTCCTCTACCCCCTTCATGTGCCACAGAGAGAAGACCTGGAAGGAGCACGGAGAGAGGGAGTACACAGTGAGGACCCTGCGGACAGAGGGAACAGTGCACTGGCCCTCAGAGGGAAGACTCCTGCCTGTCCGTAGGCGCACTCAGACACTCGTGTGGCCTCAGCACCAAGCCTTGGACCATCCCTGGAAGGACAACAGGACAAGGTCATGGGAAAACACTCCTTTGAATCACTCTTAAGGAGGCAGAGGAATTAGGACTGATTTATGGATGTATTTCCACAATTTACTTGGAAATTTGTAATGTCTGTGCAGCCCAGCAAGAAAAAAAAAAGGCGAGGGTTGTGTGAAGGAGCGTTTCTGTCCCACTTTATTGTAAAATTATCCCATGCTACCTGCTCTAATCCCGTGAAAACAAATTAAATCCTCACTAAGCTGACTTTAAATCAATAGTTTCATTTAAGAATAGTGTGACTTAATAAAAATAAAAAACTAACTGGTCCAGCCAATTTAAGAGGGGAATAAATCATTGCCCAAGGAAAAATAGCAGATTTGACTTGTATATGGGCCCCAGGTTCGTTAGGGGGGAGAGTCTGTGTCTAAATTAACTCTAGCCGAGAAGGAGGCCCACCAGCCCCACTCCAGGATCTGCTGGGCCGTGCGAACCCCAAGAGCAAGGGTGCTGCCCCCCCAAAAGAGGGAGCAGCATTTCAATGAGTATTTTGAGGAAAAAATCACTAAAATATAAAGAATGACACTTGGTGGGGGTTCCTCCTCAGCGACCCTGCGAACAGCCCAGGGATTACCTGTGTGAACTCAGAAACATGTTATCAACGGCGGCAGACACAGACGGGGCCTTGTGACGATGTGCCGGGCTCGGTAAAATGCTCCTCAGCCAGCCAGGAAAGAGGCACAATTAGGTATGCATGACTAACATCAGTAGATACAATAGATGCGTGATCTATTTGCAAACCTTTAAAAATCTAAGGGTTAGGCAGACTTTTTGTTGTATATTAGAGGTAGGTTATCATTTTCTGAAATGGAAGTAATCTAGAAATAAAGGTTACAGAATTACTAAAGAGGTCCTCGCGAGGGGTTACAGAAGAAACCCTATGACACCATAATTCTAAACTAGTACTTTTTCTCATTTAATGAAGTACTTGTTTGTTAATCATATAAATTAGAAAAATTCTTAGAACCCCATGCTTGCCCGCTTACTTTATTATTATGTATTAGGGATGCATAAACATTAAAGTGAGGGCCTTCAGACCACGACACATCAATATTATCAGTGCCGCTCCTTACCACCAGGACATTTTTAAATTTCCATAATTATAAAATGTCAATTCCAGTTACTTACTGATGTTCATGGCCAATAGGGCGCATTTATTTATCATGTTGACACTAACAAATGAGAAAGCATACTCTTTCTAACGTAAGATTTAACCCAAAAAAGCCAGACAAGACCACTTGTTCTTTCCCATTGGTCTCTCTCTTAGGGACTAAATTTAATTTCTTTTGTTGGCCAGAAAAACACTTGGCAAATACCTAGAGAATCGGTTATCAAGGCAGCATAATTTTGTGGGGAACACTTCAGCTCCGATTCAGCCTCTAGTCATGCTCCTATATTGATAATTCTGTGTCACCTACGTAATTGTTTGATATTCTGGCCTCCGTTTTATTATCCATAAAATGAGAATGGTAATACCCCCGCTGGTCACTGAGTTACTAAGAAGTCTTGATGGTGATCACAGGGAAGGAATGACTGGGCCTCCTTCCTCTCCACAGATGAACATGGTAGTTAATCCCAACACACACGCACACGCACGCACACACACACACACACACA
>ML105078.1:0-55952 GCA_003697995.1 Taxidea taxus jeffersonii | reverse complement strand
TTGTGTCCAGGGGTCCACTAAAAGTGGGCGTGGCCTCAGGTGGACATGCAGATATCTCCTGCTCTGAATCCTTATCAGGTTTCTAACTGGCACAGGTTCCTTCTGGGTGGCAGACAGAGTCCTCTGATACTGTTCAGGTGTCCCCAACATGTAGGGCATTCATGCCAGGACTCTAGGGACAGAACCCTGAAAACCCAGCCTACAGTTAAGGTTAGGGCCTAGGGGCATGTCAGGCTTGAACTGCTCAGGATGTTTCAATCCCTCTTGGGGGATGAGTTGACAGAGAATGTCAGGATGAGTATCAGCCTCCAGCTTTGTGTCCAGGGGGCTGCTGAATGTGGGGGTGGCCTCAGATGGGCATGCAGATTTCTCCAGTGCTGAATCTTTTCCAGAGTTCCAAAGGGCATAATTTCCTTCAAAAAGGCCAGCTGAGTCCTCTGCTATTGGCCAGGTGTCCCGAACTCCTGCCCTTTGGAACATCCTCACTGGGGATGGACCGCTCAGAACCCAACTAAGGGTTAGGGTTAGGGCCTAGAGGCATGGAAGGACCAAGCTAAAGATGCTTTTGGGAGTGTTCCAAGGGCTGAGTTGAGAGCATTGGTCAGGTTGATGCTGACTTTGGGTTTGTGTCCAGAGGTCCACTAAATATGGGCATGGTCTGAGCTGGGCATGCAGATTTCTCCTGCTCTGAAGCCTTTCTGAAGATCCAAATGTCATGGTGTCCTTCTGGCTGGCAGGCTGTGTCATCTGGTATTGCTCCAGTGTCCCCAATCCCTAGGGATTTGAAGCAAGCCCTTGGGGGAAGGTCCTCTCAGAACCCATCGAAGGGTTAGTGTTAGGGACTAGGGACATGGCAGGACTGACCTGAAGACTCTGTGGAGAGCTGTCTGGGGGGCTGAGTTGACAGTGTAGGTGAGGGTGAGTGTCTGGCTCTGGCTTTGTGTCCAGGGGTCAACTCAGTGTGGGTGTGTCCTCAGCTGGGCATGCAGATTTCTGCTCCTCTGAATCCTTTCCGGAGTTCCAAATGGCACAGTTTCCTTCTGGGTGGCAGGCTGAGTCCTCTGGGATTGCTCAGGTGTCTCTTATTCCTTGTGCTCTGAGGACAGACCCCTGGAGATGGACCAATCAGAACCCAACCATGGCTTATAGTTGGGGCCTAGGGGCATGGGAGGACCCATCTGAAGGCTCTGTGGAGAGCTTCTCAGGATGCTGAGTTGAGGATGTGGGTCAGGGTGAGTGTCTGGCTCTGGATTTTTTGGACAGAAGTCTACTCACTGTGGGCATGGCCTCAGGTGCACATGCAGATTTTTTCTGCTGTTCATCCTTTCCGGAGTTCTACATGGCATGGTTTCCTTCTGGGCGGCAGGCTGAGTCCTCTGGTATTGCCCAGGTGTCCCCAAATTGTAGGGCTTCTACTGCAAGGCCTCTGGGGTCAGAACCCTGAGAACCAAACCAACGGTTATGGTTAGGGTCCACCACATGTCAGGCCCGATCTGCCAGCACTCTGTCCATCTTTCTGGGAGGGTGGAATCAAGGGATTGGTTCAGGGTGAGTGTCAAGCTCCAGGTTTGCATCCAGGGGCCTGCTGAATATGGGGGTGCCCAGAGGTGGGAATGCAGATTTCAGTTCCTCTGAATCCTTTCTGGAGTTCCAAATGGCATAATTTCTTTCTGGGTGGCAAGGTGAATCCTATAGTATTCCTCGCTGTCCCCAATCTCTGGGGCTTTGGAGCCAGGCTGTTGGGGACAGACCTCTCAGGACAGAATCTAGGCTTAGAGTTTCTGCCTATGGGCATGGCTGCACTGATCTGAAAGCACTGTGGTGAGGATCAGAGGGGTCTGAGTTGAGAGCATGGTTAAGGGTCTGGGTCATGTCAAGGTCTGGGTTTGTGTCCAGGGGACCACTGAATGTGGGGGTGGCCTCAGATGTCCAAGCAGATTTCCCCCACTCCAAATCCTTTCCAGTGTTCCAAATAGCCTGGTTTCCTTCTGGGTAGCAAGATGAGTTCTCTGGGATTCCTCAGGTCTCCCCAGGGAGAGGGCGAGACAAGACCTTGCAAGGGCAAGATACTTTTTACAGTAAAAGGATTCACTAGATGGGCTAAACAGCAGAAAAGATACAGCTCAGGAGTAAATCAGTGAACAGGAATATCATGCCAAAAACTTCTTTGAGAACACAATATAGAGCAAGGGAAGATAGGAGAGAAAGCTGAGATATAAAGGACAAACCCTCCAACTTTCCAACATCATTCCCTACTCGTTTATTTCCATTGCTGTCAGCTCCTTCCCAGACAAAAATAAGTCACCTGAGCCAGGCTTTTTTCTTCCTGAGTTTGGGGCACTGCAAAGCCCACCAGAGGGGCCAAGGGCACCCCTGCACCTGCTGAGCTGAGCCCATTTGTACCCCAACAGTGATCAGGTACCAGTCTGGCCCTCTGGTGCCCCATGGTCTGTGGCAGTCCTTCCTTCTGGACCCTGCTTTGCTGCTCTTCCTTCCCTAGGAAGGAAGGAGGAGGAGCCCAGGGAGGTGAGGCTCAGGAGGGCCTCCCTGCCCGAAATCTTCGTGTGGGGAGTGCACAGCCCACGCATTTTGCCCAGGGACTTACAAAATGCAGGGAGGCAGATTTCTTTTCTCTCTTTCTCTCTCTCTAGCCTCATACCAACCAGGACTTCTTAGAACTTTCTTCAGTGACTTCTAGGTGTAGCTTGGCCACTGTTTCCACAGAAAGGCCAGTTGAGCATGTCAAACACACGTATAAGCAATTACATTTTAAAAAAAGATTTTATTTATTTATTTGATAGACAGAGATCACAAGTAGGCAGAGAGGCAGGCAGAGAGAGAGAGAGGAAGGGAAGCAGGCTCCCTGCTGAGCAGAGCAGAGAGCCCCATGCAGGGCTCCATCCCAGAACCCTGGAATCATGATCCCAGAACCCTGGAATCATGAGCCGAAAGCAGAGGCTTTAACCCACTGAGCCACCCAGGTGCCCCAAGCAATTACATTTAAAAAAAAAACAAAAACAAAAACAAAAAAAACAAGCCAATGCACACAAACCTTTGACAGCATCACAGGACGCTCAAGGGACCGGAGTCCCTGCCTTGGGCAATAGTGGAAGAGGCCAGGTTCTGCCACCCAGGACCCTGGACCTTCGGCAGTTTCCATGATTGCAAATCCAGACATGCAGAATCCTGAGGGACAACCTACAATTGCAAAAGAGCAAAAATTCATCAGGATTCAGAGAGTGGAAATCCATTTGTACAGGAAAAGAAAGAAGCAGGCTTGCTGTGAATCAGCTGGGAGGACAGGCATAGATAAAGGCTGCTGTATGAGTCACGGAAACTATTGTCTCTCAAGGGTCATGCTGTCTCTGTAAAATGCTATGAGGACTCTCTCTTGGGGAACTCCTGCTTTCCTACCAGTGATGCTCCCAGATTCTGCTTTGCTAGTCCCATGGATTCCTGGGGATACCCAGTTGCTAAGCTACCCTCTCCTCATGACAACACTTGTTAATGGATTGAATGTTTGTGTCTTGCCCCAATTCAGGTATTGAAGCCCTAACCCTCAAGGGGATGCCATCAGGAGGTGTGGGCTTTGAAAAGTGATGAGGTCATGAGATTGGAACCCTTGTGAATGAGATAAAAGCATGTCTGAGAAAAGATCTGAGAGCTTGTTCTGCCTGCTGGCAGCCATGCAAGGCTACAACAGGAATATGAACATCTATAAATAATGAAGCAGGTTCTTGCTAGACATCAGATCTGCCAGGACCTTGCTCTTGGACTTCTCAGCCTCTAGAACTGCAAGGAATAGTAAATGTTTTGCTGTTTCAGCCACCCAGTCCATGATCATTTGTTGCAGCAGCCTGAACTGAATAAGAGCAGAGCCCCAACTCCTCGTTAATCCCTGCTTCTACTCATTTCCCCTCAGAAAGAGCTTTTAATCCAGAACTGACCTCTGCTTTCCATACACCTGCTTCAGACTCCTTCTGTGAGAGCCCAGACTTTGTAAAAGATACTTCCCTCCTCCCTCATGGCGACCAGCATTCTATGACTCTATGAGGAATGTCCTCCCTGACTGTATTGAGTCAATAAATCTGATTTTGATGCTGTAGTCCTGGGATCAAGTCCCGCATCAGGCTCCCAGATTCATGGGGAGTCTGCTTCTCCCTCTGACCTTCTCCCCTCTCATGCTCTCTCTCTCACACTTTCTCTCTCTCAAACAAATAAATAAAAATCTTTTAAAAATCTGATTTTAACAGGGCATAAGCTTGTTCTTGCTGGTCTTTGGAAGATTAGGCATTAGCCCTTCTGAGAAAGTTCTGAATGGCTGCTTCATGAAGGGGTGAACTGTGTCCCCAAAGTCTATTTTGCTGCCTTCTAATCACAGATTCTGAGACAAAACCTCCCAGGTGCTGGTTTCTCATAGCACTTAATGCTTTGGCTTTGAAGTTCCTCACATGACAGTTCTGATTTAGTCAGTTTGTGACAAAACAGCCAATTGGTGGTGGATGCAAAGTGCGCTGATAAGCAAAGTTAATATCAGGGAACAATTTTTTTGAGTGTCAAGCATGTGCATGTGTGTGCACACACATCCATGTGCTAAGTGTTATGGTAAATGTCTGACAAGAACTAAAACATCAAAATGTCAGGATATCTCATTAGCTGATATTGTTATTATCCCTACATCATAAACTATGAAACTGTCCCCCGACCTTTTGTTTTTAATGGCCGTGGGCAACAGGGACAAAGGCATTTTTAAAAAAACTTACAGAGATGGGACGCCTGGGTGGCTCAGTTGGTTAAGCAGCTGCCTTCGGCTCAGGTCATGATCCCGGCATCCTGGGATCGAGTCTCACATGGGGCTCCTTGCTCGGCAGGGAGCCTGCTTCTCCCTCTGCCTCTGCCTGCCTCTCTGTCTGCCTGTGCTCGCTCTCTCTCTCTCTAACTAATAAAAAATCTTAAAAAAAAAACTTACAGAGATCTATTATGCTTTACTACCTTGGCCCACATGGGCCACTGCAAAGGGATTCTGTGAACAGTATACTCAGATGAGTGGTCACTATCTTCAAAAAGGCAGGGACTGTGATAGATACAGAAATCAAAAAAGCAAGCATTAATGGATGATCAGAATAATGGAGTACCAACACTTTTTTGTCCTTGGTTTGAATTCTCAAGGTCCAATGTCTCAACAGAATTTTCATTTTGGTCTCATCTGACTCAATTGTCCACCCCTGGGCCAGTTGGCAGTTATACTAAGAACTGGAAATTTTCCTTAGAAGAGGAAAAGAATATTTGTCAGGTAAACCCAGGAAATGTCCGTTATAGGAAGGTATGCCTTTTGTTATGGTACTCCATTAGCACCCTCTTGACTGTTAAAGAAAGAAATTATTTTTGACACCCATTAAAGACAGTGAGGAGGATTTTATTCAAGGGATGCTACTACAATGGGATTTTATTTTATAGTATGGGAGAGAGATCTGGCTCAGACAAATGGAGATTTATAGCTAAGGAACATGGTGGGGGTCATTGAATGGAAAATTAAGAGGGAACATCAAGGGTAAAGATGGAGGGATTCTGGCTAAACCACCTGGACAGAAATATTGTTGAAGGAAGGCTAGGGTCATAAAATATTGAGAGTGGGGATAAGGAATTTTTTTAAAGATTTCTTTATATGTTTTAGAGAGAGGGAACAGGGGTAGGGGTAGAGGGAGAGGGAAAGAGAATTTTAAGCAGACTCTTCACTGAGCATAGAGCCTGATGTGAGGCTTGATCTCAGGACTGTGAGATCATGACCGGAGCAGAAACCAAGAGTCAAATGTTCAACCAACTGCACCAACCAGGTGCCCCAGGAATAAGGGATTTGATCAGATATTAAGAGTTGTAAGATACTGAAGCACCTGGGTGGCTCAGTTGGTTAACTCTCTGGCTTTGGCTTAGGTCATGATCTGATCCCAGGATCAAGCCTGGCATTGGGCTTCCTGCTCAGTGGGGAGTCTAGTTCTCTCTCTCCCTCTGCCACTCCTCCTGCTCATGCTTTCTCTCTGTGTCAAAATAAATCTTTTTTTTTTTTTTAAAGAGTGGTTAGATACCAGGGGCGAGAGATAAAGAATTTGATCCGATATCATGAGTAGGATAGGAGATTGCTGAAAAATTAACTAAGCAGGTTTCTTGCTAAAACTGGGCTAAGTGGGCAGAGCCTGAGGTCAAGGCCTGGGCAGAAAGAGGACTCAGAGGAACCTGACTCAAGTCTGGTTAAGGAGAAAGTCTTCATCATGCATGACTCATTGTATTTTCTGCAGTCACACATTTCACTAATTCTTTTATCAGACATTCAGTGAACAAGAAACATGAAAACAGCAGCAATAATAATAACAAATGTAAGCGCTCTAGCAGAGACAAAGGCAGTACAGGAATCTGCCTCATCAGGTTTAGAATATACATGACTCCATGACCAAGTTACTACCACTGCTTGACTTCACTGTTGAGATTAAGATGTAGTGCAGAGTATCAGAGGGAAAGGAGGGAAAACTGAATGGGAAGTCATCAGAGAGGGAGACAAACCATGAGGCACCTTTAACTATAGGAAACAAACTGAGGGTTGCTGGGCGGGGGGAGTGGGAGAGATGGAGTAACTGGGTGATGGGCATTAAGGAGGGCACGTGATATGATGAGCACCAGGCGTTATCCAAAACTGATGAGTTACTAAAGTCTGTCTGAAACCAATGATGTACTATCTAATGGCTAATTGAGTTTAAATACCTAAAAAAGACACTTAAAAAAAGATGTAGCATAACTCACAATATCCTTTGAGTAGAAGAATGTGCAGACTTTGCACACCTCTGCTGTCCAAGTCCCATGGCTAGCAGCCACATGTGGCTAAAGACCACTTGAAAGGTGGCCAGTTCAAATGGAGAAATGCCGTAAAAGCAGAATAAACATTGGCTTTCAAAGACATATTGTGGCCAAAGGTCAGAGAGTATTGTCACCCTTACATCACAAACATCGCATGACATCTACAAGTAATGAGAGTGGGACCCAAGATAGGAGAGGTTAACATGAAAGTCCATGATGTCAGAAAGAACATGGGAAAGAAAGAGTTACAATCCTGGAGTGGATGGGCTGAGGCCAGTCAGGATGCCCTTATTTATTTATTTATTTTTTGGGGGGGTGATTCTGTATACAGACAAAGAGAACTCACTGGAGATGACATCTGTGTGCCTCACATTTTCAAGGGAAAATTATGAAAATGCAAATAGACCCACAGCCATAGTTTAATTGTTTGAAATGTATTCAGACCTACCCCAGTCAGTAAATTGTATACTTTCACATTTAGCTTCTCAGTTTTCTCTTCGGCTCCTCCCATTCTTGAAATTCCAACACAAATCCCATCTCTTGCCTAAGGACCATGAACTACCTCACTATCAAAGGCCACAGTGATTCATTCAAAACAACCTAATCTTGAGTGATGTCTTAGGTGCTCTTCTAGGGACTGGTGACACGGTGAACAAAATAGGTAAAGATCTCACTTTCATGGAGCCTATCTGGTATTTAGGAGAAAATCTTTCCTTATCAACATGAATAGACTTATTATGAATGTTGCTTAGAATTTCAGTTTTTTTTTTTCTTGACAATATCTCAGATGATCATCTTTGAGGTGGTTCTCCTGAAAATCCCTTTGTGGGGGGACTGATTCAACTTTCTGAGTCAGATGCTTTCCTAAAGACAGGGGTAACAGGAAAAGTGACAACTGTCACTCTTGCATTAAGAACAGGGGTCACAATGCTTGAAACAGAGATACGCTGCTCAGCTGTTAGAAAGTCCACAAGGCTCCAAATGTGTGTGGCCAACTAATGGAACCTGTCGCTCAGAGGTTATCATCCGGAGAGCAATGGGAAATCCCTCTAGTTAAGGACTCTCCTTGATGGAAGCTTGACAATGGCCTTGATTCATTTACTATGATGTTTAAGCAATTATACACATTAAGAAAAGTGCACAAGACACTTATATTTCCATGATACCATTGAGGATATTGTTGTTCTATTAAAATGTTACATCTAGAGCTGTAACATAAAGAGTAGTTAAATCAATCACTATGTGGTACAGGTGAAACTATTGTAATAGCCATACTTCCATAAAAAATTTTTTTTGTGGTTTCTGATCTAGGAATCAGCCAGTTAATAATTCTATATCAGTGTCCGGTTACCGGGCTAAACATGTAATTTATTTGTACTCTAAGAGTAAGCTGAATTGTGATCAATAAACCAGCTGGGTTATAGTAACTACTCATTTACCCAACATAACAGATATAAGAAGGTAAAAGGCTTCTAAGGAGACTGATGATTTATATTTTGAACCACATCTTGGCAGGTATAACTTGCAATTTGTGCTTGGTGATAAGGTTTCTGATACTTTCTCCTTCCTTTGGCAAGTCAAGTTAGTTAAAAAGTAACTAGAGTTGAGTCCATTGTTTTTCTTAAATGTTTACAGAGCTATAGAACTCTCAAGCTTTCTTTACTAGACAGGATTAGATCACATTAGTGATAAAGTTCAGAATGATTTATATTGCTAAAATGAGAATTGTCTGTCAGTTTGAAGAAAACTCATTTTTGTAACCAACAGATTGGCCGGGCTAGAGGTTAATGAATGCTATGGGTGGGGTGATGAAAGTGATACATTCAATGACCTGTGGAATTTGTTCTGTAATTCCCCCCCGCCCTCTGTTCCAAAGAGCGTCTTCTTCAGTACCCAGAACTGCTCATAATTGCATTCAGAAAATAACTCTACAGAACTGAGTTATTCATTTTGTTTTCTTTTTAATTTTTAAAAGATTTTATTTGACACACACACACACACAGAGCATAAGTAGGGGGAGCAGCAAAGGGAGAGGGAGAAACAGGCTTCCTGCTTGGTAGGGTTGCACAGGGGCTGGAAAAGACAGAATGGGAAGGGGACAAGGAGAACAGTGGGTTTCAGCTTCTTGGAAACAGAGCTCACATCTATTTCTATGTTTATCTCACCGCTATAAACCCAGGTAATAGCACAGTGCCTGCAGCAGAGTCGTGGAAGCGCTCTAGAACTGATAACTATTGCTATTTATACTACTAAAATTCCCTCCACAAAGGGCCAAGTGCCATAGCTTCTCCCAGTTCCCCACACTGAGTGCAATGAAGAATCAAACTATTGGATTAAAGATGGCGAGAGGCGTTTAACAGGACCCAGATCACAGGAGCCATATCGTATTGCAGGACCAGGGGTCTTACCAGTGACTAGGTATTCACTCCTCTTAAGAGGCTAGCTCTCTGGATCTCCCTCTTCAATCCTTTGAACCTATGTCTGGCATCAGAAACAAAAGTAAACATTACTTATTGCCCTTGTTTATTTTTTACTATTTTCTTATTTGTTACAGAGGAAGAGAGAGAAATCACAAGGAAGGGGAGCAGCAGGCAGAGGGAGAGGCATGCCCCCCAACTAGAGCCTGGTATGGGATTCAATCCCAGGACCCTGGGATCATGACCTAAACCAAAGGTAGACACTTAACTGAGTGCGCCACCCAGGCATCCCTTATGGTCCTTCTTTAAAATTTAATGCATTCTTTCTCCCTCTCTCTCTGTCCCCACTCTGTCACCATACACACACAATCACAGAGTCGCAGACAATAGCAAGGCATTTCCCATTTTAATTCGCTAAAGCACTATGAGCTTAAGCTCAATAGAATCACTTTGCCAGCTGCTGCTCTATCGTGCCCTGCCCCCTTCTCTGTCTCCAAGCTCAATCTGTGACTCAAGTGTCATGGTGGTGGCTCTTTCTGCCCTCCCTCCACAAGGCTGTCATCAGCACACTCCTCCCTGTGCCTCCACTCCCAGGCACTGGCTGCCTTTGGCTTAATGGTCTGCCCTCTCCTAGAGCCTTTCCACTCTCCCTGAGGGGAAGAGAACCCTAACCTCTCCCCAGTGGCTGTCACGTGTCCGCTATATATTGTGACGATCAGCCTGATTAAGAGATTGGGAACTAAAGGACCTGCTTCTAGTTAAGGATAAAACTAACTCTGGGGATTGGGACACATGACGGCAGCACATGGTGGTAGATCTGAGATGGCTAGGGAGTTAATCTGCATTTTCACATCTGGTCAGCAGCAGAACAAGAAGGACACCCCAGATCTCCTATCTCCCAGAACAGTACTCTTCAAGTAACTTACAGCACCATCCTTCTCCAGCTTTGGGAGTGGCACTTTTCCAACGGCAAAGTCTTGATTCTAGGCAGCACTCTGAGAGATATTCCCTCCAGAATCACCCCTGGCTAGAAGTAGTGGTTGGCCGAGGCCTCCCAAATATCTTCCCTTCAGAGTTGCGCTTGTGTCAAACTCAAAACTGTGGCACATATGGGACTTTCCTGTTGGCCTCTAGTTCTAATGCCCTGTTGGACTTCAGAGGTGCTCTTTTATACCCACTCACCTTATAACATCACAGTGTGACTCCTCTAGAATTCACTCCATGGTTTTTCTCCTGTACTGACTGTTATGGACTGAATTGTGTCCCCACAAAAATCATATGTAGAATATCTCCAGTGTCACTGCATCTGGAGATAGGGCTTAGAAGGAGGTAATGAAGGTTTGATGAAGTCACAGGAGTCCTAATCTTCTAGGACTGGTGTCCTCATAAGGGGGAAACACATGACAGCTCTCTCCCTACCTCCCCTCTGGGGGCCCACAGAGAAGAGGTCATCTGAGGGCACAGTTGAAAAGATAGCGATCTACAGGCCAACAAGAAAAGGCTCACTGGAAACCAACCTTGTTGGCACCTTGATCTGGAACTTCTGGCCTCCAGATCTGTGAGAAAATACATTTCTGTCGTTTAAGCCCCCCAACCTGTATTTGGTATAGCAGCCTGAGTAGACAAAAATATACTGATAAAGCCTTCTTTCAAGCTTTGGAGAAACTTTCTATACACTGTGCTTCATGCTTTTGGGTCTAACCCTTCTCTCCATAGCCGTTGCTAATATTTGAGCCAGAGAAGTAATAAATACTAGGAATGTTGGAATTGGATAGGGGATCATTAACCATCTAACTCAGTATCCCCAGCTATGAAGAATTAACACACACACACACACACACATACACACACACACACACACTCTCTCTCTCTCTCCAAACATGGTTATCCCACTTAATTACATTGGTGATTTCTTGATACCCAAACCCAAATGCCAGCTCCCCTTTGGAGTACTAACCTCACTATCTCCCTGTGACCTACCACCTCCATGCAGACCTAGGACCTTTACCTCAACTCCTGCCAAGCTAACGACAAAAGTTTATGATTCAGTTCCTACCTCGCCTGCTCTATTCATGACCTCTTAAAGTCTAGCAACCCCATCCTCCTCTTCTTTTCAAACAAAACAAAACAAAACAAAACAAAACCCACTGCTTCCTGGGAACCTTTCAGATGTTTTTTACCTCTACAATCTACTGAAGGATAACAATGTACCAGAACCCTTGAGTGACTGTTAATGCCTATTGGTCACATCATGTATGCTATGTAGAACCCTATTCAGTGTTCTTAACAATCATGGCTTTGACTTGTAGCTGAAGGTGGACTTTAACTAGAGTCTATTGTGCAAATATCTGAAGCAGGAAGTCCCTTGCCCAGTGAATGAGGCATGCAGACTTCCAGAGGTCTTGAGGTCCTCTCTTCAAATATACACATTCACTCTCAAAAGTCGTGCCCTCCCTGAGGGAAAAGACAACCATCCAAAATCTGTGTGTGACCTCAGAGAGTTGCTGCTAGACTGCAGGCAGTGTTAACGTCCTCCAGTTTGTTGGCCTCTCGGTGCTAAAAATCCCACTTTCTATACACGAGCTTCCTCTCAAAATTCTAACCAATAGGAGGCAACTGGGTAATTTTCTATCTACATAACAAAAGTCCAAGGCTATGTATTTTGAAACAAACAATTTTGTCCTCTATTGGGTTTGCTATTTTAGTAGAATTATGTGTAAAAGAGGCAGTTAGAAAGAGCTTTTGATGTACAAATTTTAATTTGAACTTACTCTAATTTTGAACTTTATTCTCTTCCCTCTCCCTGGAGAATTTCTTTTATGTCCTTTTTTTTTTTTTAAGATTTTATTTATATATTTGACAGAGAGACACAGCAAGAGGGAACAGAAAGAGAAAGAGTGGGAGAGGGAGAAGCAGGCTTCCCACCAAACAGGGAGCCTGATGTGGGTCTCGATCCCAGGACCCTGGGATCATAACCTGAGCCTAAGACAGATGCTTAACAACTGAGCCACTCAGGCACCTCTTGTTTCATGTTCTTAATAGAACTGAGAGTTTTTATATAGAATATGGATGGTCACCATGATTCTATGGTACCTTGCTTGACTGAGATATAAAAGTATACAAACATCAACTTTCAAAGGATTACCTCCAGCAAATTCTTATGTTTACCATAATGTTAATTTTAAAAATTTACTTGTTTAGATGCAGTACAAAAAATAGATGTTTGTTATTTCTGTAGCAAATTATGACTGGTTTTTCATTCATCTTTGAGAGTCCTGGTGAAGATGTTTGGTTCCCCTTGAAGTACTGAAAAGAAGATACTAAAAAATATTTGGGGGTGACTGGGTTGCTCAGTCGGTTGAGTGGCTGCCTTCGGCTCAGGTCATGATCCCAGGATCCTGGGATCGAGTCTATCATCAGGCTTTCTGCTCAGCAGAGAGCCTGCTTATCCCTCTCCCATTGCCTAAAGCTCTGCCTACTTGTGCTCTCTCTCTGTCAAACAAATAAATAAATAAAATCTTTAAAAAAAATTGGAAGGGCTCCTCAGTCACTCTTTCCTACCATCCCCATTTGTACATAAGGAAAGGCGACACAAACCTGGAGGGAGGAGGCCAGCAGAAAATGAAAGGGGAACTGGCTGAGAGACTAGAAATGAAGCTTCACCAAAGTATAGCTTTTCAGGAAGTAGAAAATGGGATGTTTGCTTCCAGCTTGGAGAGTATGGGAGCTTGGGTAAAAGAAACAAGCAAAACCCAGGAGGAATGGGGTGGGGTACCCAGGTGACCAGTAGGTTACAAACCTTGATTCTTCCCATTTTCATTAAAAAGAAAAGAAAACAAAACCCTGCAGTTCATCCTCTTCATCCCCCCTCCCTCCTGCAAAGAGAGCAAAAAACAGTGACTCTCAAGGTACATAAAAATGAGCGAGACATAAGCCAACAATCACAAACGTTTCAGAAAAATCAAGCCACGGAAAAAAAGAACAGCTTTAATATGCTTTATCCTTTCTTTCAAGAGAGAATATGCACCTAAGGGGAAAAAAAAGGTGCTAGACATTAAAATCAATGTAATTAAATTAATCATAGGGATAAGCCAGAATATCTTATCATGAAATGAGAGCAGGCAGTTATGAAAATAATTAACTGAGATCTTGGAAATACAAATAGCAACTCAGTTGGTTAAGCGGCTGCCTTCGGCTCAGGTCATGATCGCAGCGTCCTGGGATCGAGTCCCACATCGGGCTCCTTGCTCAGCAGGGAGCCTGCTCCTCCCTCTGCCTCTGCCTGCCTCTCTCTCTGCCTGTGCTCGCTCTCTCTCTCTCTCTAACCAATAAATAAATAAAATCTTAAAAAAAAAAAAAGAAACCTTTCAAGAGATGGGCTGAATAGCAGAATGGGCACTGCTTAAAACCAAACCAGAGAGATGTAATATCAAGCTAAGGAATTCTCTAAGAAGGCAACCCAAGGAAGAAAAAGATAAAAGCTCTGAATGACAGGTAAGGAATTATAGAAGACAGACCTAAAAGCTTCAGCAGAGGTCTACAGACATCCCATTGATTTGTCATCTTTCCTGCTTATCTTCTCAGCCAAAAGTAAAGCACCTCAGCGCGGTTGGACTTTTTTCCAGTTATTGTTGGCTTCCGGCTCGGAGGCTCAAAGTGCTGGTTTGGACCCCAGTTTTCCCCCCGGGATTCCCCTACCAGCACCTGTGACTTCCTCAGGCTCCTCAGGAAGCCCAGAACCACCAGCAGCTTCAGCGCTAACCAGTCCCTAGCACTGCGCCTCCCCAGCTAACACTTCCTTACACTACCCGTTGAGAGCCGGTCCGAGGCGACGCCCCACGACTCGAATGAGTCCAGCCGTCAGATGCCAATCCAGCGATGAGAAAGCTCCTGAGCTCCAGGAAGCCGCGTGGGGATGCTGAGCACCAAGGCCCCTGCATCACGCTCCCGCCCCTCCACGCAGACCCCGCCCCCTTATCGGCCACGCTCCGTTAGAGCGCGGGGCCTTGTGGGAGTTGTGGTCCCCGCGCGGCCGCGAGCCTGCCTCCTGCGGGAAGGCGGGGCTGGCGGCTGGAAGAACCCGGGAACTACAGCCGCGGAGGACGCCTCTCCGCCTCCCCGGGGACTCGGGCTCCACGGCTGCCAATGAGGCAGGACCACGTGAGTTTCCGGAACTGGAGCGGGAGTGGGCGGGGCGCTTTCCCCTCGGCCCGCCGCCTTTCCCGCCCTCCCGCTCTCTGGCACTCCTTCACTCCCATGAGCCCCCTCTCAGGCTTGGGATTCAGCCCTTCTGCCCCGCACCTGCACAGCCCCGGGGCCAGGATTCGGCCCGGAGCGCCCAGAGGTAGGGTTCTCCTCGTGCAGGTCGCCCATGACCTCCTACTTCCCAGGCGCTTACCAGCCACGCCTCCACAGTCCTGAGAACTTTCTCCAGGTAGTGCGGTGAACAGTCTAGGACTCACCAGCTTTGGGGTTTTTGTTTTATTTTATTTTATTTATTTATTTATTTATTTATTTATTTTGTCTCAGAGATCATTGTTCTTTGGTGTAGAGTTACTTGAAAACCATTATTTTCATCTCTCTTGTCTGTTTCGGGGCATGTTTCAGGCTGGACAATGAATCGAGTCCGTATTACTGTATCTTTGCTGGAAGCAGAAAGTAAGAGTGGCTTTTTTTTTTTGGATACTGTCTTAAACATAATATGAAACCAACAGATCAGGATTCCAAACAATGCACCAGATTTCATGCCTAGTGCCTAGCTGATGAAATGATCCGTTTAAGTGTTTGCTATATTTTTGGCATTGGCGCTGGTAACATCTAATTTTGTGCGTTATACAGAATTCTACATACACATGGTAGTAATATTTTTCAAACCCCACACTGGGACTATCAGATTGTGATTCTTAGGCTTAATATTTAATAATTCATAGGAAGAGGGCTGCTCAGACACTACACATTTACTGATTCTGGTAGAAAAATGGAGAAAACAAAAGAGTTAAGACTCCTTCCATTAAAAATTGATGACCCATATGGTTTTAAAGTTAAATACACTAAGATGTTATTTTTTTTTTTTTAAGATTTTATTTGTTTATTTGACACACGGAGAGAGAGATCATAAGCAGGCAGAGAGGCAGGCAGAGAGGGGGGGGGAAAGCAGGCTCCCTGCTGGGCAGAGAGCCTGATGCGGGGCTCGATCCCAGGACTCCGGGATCATGACCCGAGCCGAAGGCAGAGGCTTTAACCCACTGAGCCACCCAGGCGCCCCTGTTATTTTCTTTTTAGAATCCTGTCCTTCATATCAATAGTCTTTCACTACAGGTTCAAGTTACTTTTGTATTACTGAAACACATATTGTTAAGGAAAAAAAAGCTGTCTCCCACTGAGTGTGAGCTAATGACTCTAACAGCTACTAAGGTGATACCAAAAATCCATCATGGTTCCTCATTCCCGAAGAAGATTCACCGCCTTTGATGGGGAACAATAACAAGATCATTCTGGAGGTGGAATGCTTGGCGATGGTTCCTCAGTGGTCTGTCGAGCTTCAAACAGGGAAAGAACTCCTTACTGTAAGATGCCAGGTTTCACCACTGTCCCAGCTGCTTTTCTTATAGCCCCTACACAAGTTTTGGATCTTCCTCCTTCAAGGACTTCTCCCTCCAGCCCAGTTGTCAAGAGCTAAAGGTTGCTCAGCTCCCTTGCAACTCCCTGGTGCCAGCTTCAGACATAGGTCCCTTCAAGCAAAGTCCTTAGTGCCTCTCAGCACCCCCTGCTCTCCTCTCCTTGTGGTCTCTCCAGAAGGGGTCTTCTCTAGCTCTTCTAGCAGGAAATGGGCACTTCCCATCTGCCCTTATTGCTGGATCAACCTTACCTATCCTGCAGGGTCAGACCAGCCTGGCTTTTTTTTTTTTTTTAAAGATTTTATTTATTTATTTGACAGAGAGAGATCCCAAGTAGGCAGAGAGGCAGGCAGAGAGAGAGAAAGGGAAGCAGGCTCCCTGCTGAGCAGAGAGCCCGATGCGGGGCTCGATCCCAGGACCCCGGGATCATGACCTGAGCCGAAGGCAGCGGCTTAACCCACTGAGCCACCCAGGCGCCCCCAGCCTGGCTTTTTATCTGTTGTTCTCTTCTGAGTGGTTAGTTTGTCGTAGACACCATGCTTTGCTTCTGTCAGGACTTACCCTGGACTATCAAAACCCTTTTCTTGTGCCAGTGAAGCCTAAGAAACATTCCTGATGAGAGAACCAGGAACTCGAACAGATCATATTTATCCTGAATGTTCTGTCCAAAATAAAAAATACTTACATTTCTGAGGAGCCTCAAGATCTCTGAGAAGGGAAGTTTCACCAACTCTGTCACGTGGTGGCGTCAACTCCGATTCTGTGTCGATTTTCCTACTTTCCCAGCTAGGAATTCTCTACCTCAGAAAGCCTACTCTCAACCCTTTACTCTCTCAGAGGCCATTGCTCTTAGTCTGCACATGGTACATGGTGCCTGCTGGTAGTTGGATACTACCCTAGCATTCCTAGTATCTCACCTCCTTGGCATAGTATACAAACCATCTCACCCCCAGTGTTAACCCCGGGGCTCAGCCTCCACCCCCAGGCGATGCTGACAGATCAGTTGTTGGTTGTCATGAACTTACTGTAGTTTTCCAAATGCACTGTGCTGCCTTCTGCCACTTTGAAACTTGACACATTCATCCTCATTCTTCTGCTTTGCCTTCGTGTATCACCTCCCCTGAAAATCTGTTCCTAAGTGGCTTTTCCCAGATCCAACCTACCCTTGGCAGTCTTTTACCTCCCTGTGGTAAAGCCTGTCACACTGCACCATGGACATGCCAGTTGTCCCCCTGAGAAGAGAAAGGGGGCAGTGAGGGCCCCCAAGCATTTGCAGCTAGTGCAGAGCCCCATGCCTGGCTTGCAGGAAATGCCGGATGGTGAAGACAAATGGAGATCATCCTCTGGCTAAAACCAGCTCTTCTTTGCCCACCGCAGGGCCTGGATCAATAAATAGCAGCTGGTTATTATTGCTGTTTTTCTAGGGATTTTTCCCCCATATATTTTCCGGGTCTTTACTCTTTTTATATCACTTTAATTCATGCTTCAGCCACTTCCTAGTCAGATCAGGTGAAAGCATTTTCCTTCCTGTACCCTCAATGTATTTCATACCTAGTAATTTTTAATCAGTGTGGATTTGCTGCATCAAATAGTTCCTTCTTCTTCAAATATAATTTTGATCAGGTCACTCGCCCTTCTTAGAAGCATACCTTTAGTAGCAAATTTGAAATCTTGGCCATTGGTTTTGATTTTTGTTTGATTTGGTTTGGTTTTTGTAATTTTAAAAATCCCTCCAGCCCTTGGCTCTGTCTGACCTGATTACTTTCAGCTGTTTCTTTTTTTTAAAGACTTTATTTATTTACTTGTTAGAGAGAGAGAGCGAGCGAGCACAGGCAGACAGAGTGGTAGGCAGAGGCAGAGGGAGAAGCAGGCTCCCCGCGGAGCAAGGAGCCCAATGTGGGACTTGATCCTAGGACGCTGGGATCATGACCTGAGCCCAAGACAGCTGCCCAACCAACTGAGCCACCCAGCCATCCCGCTTTCAGCTGTTTATACAACAAAACTGTCCCAGCAGCAAAAACTCTCATTGTTCTCAGTGGCGCCCCCTTCTGAACACTTCATTAGTAAAAAGCTTTTTTTTTTCCTGTGGTAAATGTGTAACAATGAGGTATTTCAAAGAGGTGAATCACAGATTAATTTCTCTAAGGGTGAGGTGAGGGTTACTCAAAAAGGAATTTTACAAGGCTTTTGAAGATATTGATAATTATTATAACTTAACGTGACTTATTGTTACTGTGCTTTTAACTGGTCAGACACTTGTTGGCTTCCAAGAAAGACTAACATGGTTCTAGATGGTTCTAGCAGCGTTCTAGCACAGGGTCTCATGAGGCAGGGATTCTAGCCACTGGCTGTGCAAGGCATGAGGCCTATTAGGGCCCCCAGGTCCTTTCTACCCAAATAAATAATGTGGTGATTCTCTCAGTGAGTTATACTTTTGGTTTAAACAGCCAACTGTCTCTTAAAAGGACTTTTTAAAAAGTCCTTTAAAAAAAAAAAAAGGCGATCTCAGGGTCCTGGGATAGAGCCCCGCTTTCAGCCGGCTCTCTGCTCAGTAGGGAGCCTGCTTCCTCCTCTGTCTGCCTGCCTTTCTACCCACTTGTGATCTCTCTCTGTGTGTCAAATAAATAAATAAAATCTTAAAAAAAAAAACAAAACAACAACCCTGGGGCGCCTGGGTAGCTCAGTGGGTTAAAGCCTCTGCCTTCGGCTCGGGTCATGGTCCCAGGGTCCTGGGATCGAGCCCCGCATCGGGCTCTCTGCTCAGCAGGGAGCGTGCTTCTCCCCTCTTTCTCTGTCTGCCTCTCTGCCTAGTTGTGATCTCTGTCTGTCAAATGAATAAATAAAAAAATCTTAAAAAAAAAAAAACCCCTTCCCTTTAAAAAAAAAAGTCCTTTTAAAAAAAAATTTTTTTTTTTAAATCCCTTATGTTTTCTCCGATCCTGGAACTTTGTCATTTTGACCTTCTCTGGTGATTAAAATATTCTCTCCAAAATGTCAGGTACGTGCACTGTAGACATTCTTTACATATTTTTTTTTAAATCCATTCACAATCCTTAGTGAAAATCTCAGGAATCTGAAAGACTATCATTTGCTATTCATTGAATAGTTACTGAGTCTCCACTAAGTGACAGGGCTTCAGAGAATGTGAGTTGACAAGAGATGTAGCCTTTTTTCCTCTTTCTGCTACTGTATTCATTTCTTTGTTACTCAGAAGAGCCTTCTTTGTAGAACATATTATCCAATCTTTTAAAAATCATAAAAGCTGAATTTAAATTCTGTCCCTTCGTTCCCCACCACCCTTATAAAGCCAAGAAGTATTGGATGGGAAATATTTTTGTTCCATTTTTTAAGAGCCCATAGATGGCATTTTTTAATGTTGTGTTTTTGAGTTTTCATCACTATTTATGTTACTTCTGCTTTCACAGATAAATAATTGCTAAAGACAATGTGAACTTCCTACAAATGTACAACCAAAATCCCTAGGTACACAATACTCAAGCTTTTCATTCCCTTTAAACATTATTTCCCTCTTGATATGCATTCTTGTTTTGTGTTGTCTTCCATTATAAAGTTTTTTTTTAACAGACTGTATTTTTTAGAGTAGTTTGGGGATCAAAGTAAAATTCCCTTTCCCCACATACACACAGCCTTCCCCATTATCAACATCCTGTACCACAGTGATAATTTGTCACCTTCACTGACCCTACACTGACACATCATTATCACCCCAAAGTCCAGAGTTTACATTAGAGTTCCCTCTTGGTGGGGCACCAAGTGGGTTAGGCTCAGTGGGTTAGGCCTCTGCCTTCGGCTGAGGTCATGATCTCACGGTCCTTCAGCATACCCTCTGCTCTGCAGGGAGTCTGCTTTCCCCCCATCCCCGCTTTCTCCACCTGCCTCTGCCCGCTTGTGATCTCTGTCAAATAAATAAATAAAATCTTATAGAAAAACTGTTCTTATAGAGTTCACTCTTGGTATAGTACCATCTATGCATTTTGACAACTGTGTAGTGATATATATCTAAAATATACAGAATGGTTTCACTGCCCTAAAAATCCTCTGTGCTCTGCCTATTCATCCTCCTCCTCCCCTAACTGCTACAAACCACTGACCTTTATAACATTTGCATAGTTCTGCCTTCTCTCGAAGGTCATATCATTGGAACCATGCAACATGTAGCTTTTTCAAGTTGACTTCTTTCACTTATTATGATGAATTTTAAGTTTCTTCCATGTCTTTTCATTGCTTGATAGCCATTTTTTTTCCTTGCTGAATCATATCCCATTGTCTCAATGGACCACAGTTTATCTATCCATTCTCCTACTGAAGGACATCTTGGTTGCTTCTAACTTTTGGCAATTATGGGTAAAGCTGTTATAAACATCTGTATGCAGGTTTTTGTGTGCACAAAGTTTTCAGCTCTTTTGGGTGAGTACCAAGGAGCACGGTTGCTGGATTATATGTTAAGAATATGTTTAGTTTTGTAAGAAACTGCCCAACTGTCTCCAAAGTGGTTGCACCATTTTGGTGTTCTCACCAGAATGATTGTGAGTTTCTCTTGTTCCTCATCATCAAAAGCATTTTATGTTGTCAGTATTTTGGATTTTAGCCATTCTAATAGATGTGTAGTGATAATCTGTTCAAGTCCTTTGCCAATTTTTCAATCAGTTGCTCATTTTATTATGTTTGAGTTTTAGTATCTTATCTTTTTATTTTCTTGACAATGTCTTTCATGAAGCAGAAGCTTTCAGTTTTAATGAAGCCCAGCTTACTGATTTTTTTCTTTCATGGAGCATGCCTTTGGTGTATATCTAAAAGAAATCATTGCCATATCCAAGGCCATTTAGGTTTTCTCCAATGTTGTCATCTGTTTTATAATTGCATTTATATTTAGGTTTATGATCCATTTTGAGTTAATTTTGAAGGGTGTAAGGGCTCTGTTTAGATTAATTTTTAAAAAGATTTTATTTATTTATTTATTTATTTGACAGAGAGAGAGAGAGAGAGAGAGAGGTCATAAGTAGGCAGAGGCAGGCAGAGAGAGAGGGGGAAGCAGGCTCCCTGCCGAGCAGAGAGCCTGATGTGGGGCTGGATCCCAGGACCTTGAGATCATGACCTGAGCTGAAGGCAAAGGCTTAACACATTGAGCCACCCAGGTGACCCTAGATTTTTTAAAAATATATGTGGATATCCAGTTGTTCCAGCACCAATTTGTTGAAAAGAATATTTTTGCTTCTTTGTCAAAGATCAGTTGACTATATGACTATACTTTTTAAAAAATTTTATTTATTTTATTTGACAGACAGAAATCCCACATAGGCAGAGAGGCAGGCAGAGAGAGAGAGGGGAAAGCAAGCTCCCTGCTGAGCAGAGAGCCCAATGCAGGGCTCGATCTCAGGACCCTGATATCATGACCTGAGCCAAAGGCAGAGGCTTAACCCACTGAGCCACCCAAGTGCCCCTATATGACTATATTTATGTAGGTATATTTATGGGCTATTTATTCTGTTTCATTGATCTATTGTCTATTTTTTGCCAATCATACTGTCTTGATTGCTGTAGCTTTGTAGTAAGTCTTGAAGTTGATTTTTATCAGTAAGCCTTTGCTCTTCTTCAATATTGTGTTGGTTATTCTGAGTCTTTGACATCTCCACATGATATAGAATCAGTTTGTTGATATCCACAAAATAACTTTTTGGAACTTTTATTGGGATTCTGTTGAGTCTATAGATCAAGGTGAGAATAACTGACATTGTGATGATATTGAGTCTTCCTATCCATGAACATGGAATATCTCTTCCTTTATTTAGTTGTTCTGACTTCTTACCTTTGGGTTTTATAATTTTCCTCATATAGATGTTATAAATATTTTGTTAGATTTATAACTAAGTATTTCATTTTAGGGGGTGCTAATGTAAATGGTTCTGTGTTTTTAATTTCAAATTCCATTTTTTAAGTGCTAGTATACAGGAGAGTGATTGACTTTTCTATATTAACCTTGTATACTGTAACCTTGCAATAATTGCTTATTATTTCTAGGAATTTTTTGACAGTTTTGTTCCCTACCTAAATGATCATGTCACCTACAAACAAAGACAGTTTTATTTCATCCTTCCCAATCAGTATAATTTTTATTTCCTTTTCTTGTCTTATTGCATTACCTAAGACCTCCAATATGGTGTTGAGAAGGGACACTCTTGTCTTGTTCCTAATCTAGCAGGAAAACTTATAGTGTCTCACCATTCAGTGTAATGTTAATTATGGGGGGTTTTTTGTACATGTTCTTTATCAAGAATGTGTATTCTGTTGTGGTTGAATGAAATAGTTGACAAATGTTGATTAGGTCCACTTGACTAATGGTGTTCAACTATGTCCTTACTGGTTTTCTATGGTTCTGCCCATTTCTTTTTTTTTTTAAGATTTTATTTATATTTGTTTATTTGAGAGAAAGAATGAGAAGGGAGAAGTCAGAGGGAGAAGCAGACACCCTACTGAGCAGGGAGACCCATGTGGGACTCGATCCTGGAACTCAATCCTGGGACCTAGTTCTGGGACTCAAGGATCATGATCTGAGCCGAAGGCAGTTGCTTAACCAACTGAACCTCCCAGGCACCCAGACCCTCCCATTTCTGACTGAGAGTGTTGAATTCTTCAGCTGTAATAATGAATTCATTTTTTTCTCCCTGTAGTTCTAGTATTTTTGCCTCAGGCATTTTGACATCTGTTGTTAGACACATATATATTAAGAATTGTTAAGTTTTCTTGGAAAATTGACTGCTTTATTATTATGTAATGCCCCTCTTTATCTCTGAAAACTTTCTTTGCTCTGGAGTCTGCTCTGTCAGAAATTAATATAGCTATTCCTGCTTTCTTTTTATTAGTGTTAACATGGTATATATCTCTACATCCCTTTACTTTTAATTTCTATATGTGTCTTTATATTTAAAATAAGTTTCTTTTTTTAAAGATTTTATTTATTTAAGAGAGAGATGAATGGGGGGAGGAGCTGAGGGAGAAGGAGAAGCAGACCACCCACTGAGCAGGGAGCCTGATGCAGGGCACAATCCCATTACCCCAAGATCATGACCTGAGCTGAAGGCAGATGGTTAACCGACTGAGCTACCCAGGCACCCCTAAAATAAGTTTCTTATAGATAAAATATAGTTGGATCTTGTTTCTTGACCCACTCTAATAATCTCTTTTATTTGGTATATTTAGACAATTAACACTTAAAGTGATTATTGATATTGTTGGATTGATACCTACCATAGTGTTACTATTTTCCATTTAGTGCCTTTGTTCTTTGTTCCTGTTATCTTCCTCTGCCTTTTGTAGCTTTTTTTTTTTTTTTAAGATTTTATTTATTTGTCAGAGAGAGAGCACAAGCAGGGGGAGCAGCAGGCAGAGCAGGCAGAGGGAGAAGCAGGCTCCCTGCTCAGCAAGGAGCCTGATGTGGGACTTGATCCCAGAACCCTGGGATCATGACCTGAGCCAAAGGCAGACACTTAACCAACAGAGCCACCCAGGTGCCCCACCTTTTGTAGTTTCAATTGAGCTTTTTTTTTTTAGACTTTATTTATTTATTAGTTAGAGAGAGAGAGGGAGCGTGAGCACAGGCAGACAGAGAGGCAGGCAGAGGCAGAGGGAGAAGCAGGCTCCCTGCCGAGCAAGGAGCCCGATGTGGGACTTGATCCCAGGACGCTGGGATCATGACCTGAGCCGAAGGCAGCCGCTTAACCAACAGAGCCACCCAGGCGTCCCTCAATTGAGCATTTTATGGGATTCCATTTTCTTTTCTTTTGTAGCATATCAGTTATATTACTTTTTTTTTAAAAAACCTTTTTTAGGGATGCCTGGGTGACTCAGTTGGTTAAGCGGCTGCCTTCGGCTCAGGTCATAATCCCAGCGTCATGGGATCGAGTCCCACATCAGGCTCCTTGTTCAGCAGGGAGCCTGCTTCTCCCTCTGCCTCTGCCTGCCACTCTGTCTGCCTGTTCTCACTCCTTCTCTCTGACAAATAAATAAATAAAATCTTTAAAACAAAACAAAACAAAACAAAAAAACCTTTTTTAGTGGCTGTCCTAAACTTGTACAATATAATAATACAAGCCACTTTCAAATAGTGCAGGTAGTGCAAGTACCTTATAATAACATAAGTAATCCTAATTCCTCCCATATATCCCTTGTATCATTGCTGTTACTCATTTCATTTATACAATAAGCATACTAAACATATATATGTACATAAGCATACATAATTAAGTATATTGTTGCTATTATTATTTTGAACAAATTATTGTTAGATCAACTAAAAGAAAAATAAAAGGGGCGCCTTGGTGGCTCAGTGGGTTAAAGCCTCTGCCTTCGACTCGGGCCAGGGTCCTGGGATCGAGCCCCACATCGGGCTCTCCGCTCAGCGGGAAGCCTGCTTCTCCCTCTTTGTCTCTGCCTGCCTCTCTGTCTACTTGTGATCTCTCTGTCAAATAAATAAATAAAATCTTTTATAAAAAATAAAAAATTTAAAAAAATAAAAGAAAAATAAAAGCTTTTATTTTACCTTGACATATTGCTTCCCTGATGGTCTTCCTTTCTTTACGTAGGTCTGAGTTTTTGACCTCTATTTTTTCCTTCTAAAGAACTTCTTTTATCATTTCTTGTAAGGCAGGTCCACTGGCAATTAATTCCCTCAATTTTTGTTAATTTGAGAAAATATTTACTTCTCTTTCACTTTTGGAGGATAAGTTTGCAGGGTGCAGAATTCTAGGTTGGCATTTTTTTCCCCTCTCAACTCTAAATATTTCACTTCACTGTCTTCTTGTTTGCCTGGTTCCTGAACAGAAGTTGGATGTAATTCTTACCTTTATTCCTCTATAGTAAGGTGTTTTTATTCTCTGGCTTATTTTTCCTTTATCATTGCTTTTCTGAAGTTTGAATATATTATGCTTAGGTATAGTTTTTGTTTGTCTTGGTTTGGTTTTGGTTTTTGTCATTTATCCTGCTTGGTGTTCTCTGAGAGTCCTGGATCTGTGGGTTGGTCTCTGATATTAATTTAGGAAAATTCTCAATCATTATCACTTCAAATATTTCTTTTGTTTCTTTCCCTCTTTCTTCTTCTGATATTCCCATTACATGTATGTTAGAACTTTTGTAGCTATGTCTCAGTTCCAGAATATTTTGTTCTAGTTTCTTTTTCTGTCTTCTTTACCTTTTCCCTTCCATTTTGGAATTTTCTACTGTCTTATCCTGAAGCTCTGAATTTTTCTCCTCAGCCATATCTCATCTGCTAATGAGCCCATCAGAGGCATTCTTTATTTCTGCTACCGTGTTTTTTTTCCCCCTAGCATTAAAAAAAATTGTATTTTGAGAATTTACTTCTTCCTACTTAAGCTGTCAATCCGTTCTTGCCTGCTGTCTACTTTACCCATTAGAGCCCATAACATATTGATCACAGTTTTCAGTTCTCTGGCTGATAATTCCAACAACTTTGCCATATCTGAGGCTGGTTCTAGTGCTGTTTCTTCAAACTATGCTGCCTTTTTAGTATGCCTTGTAATTTTTTCTTGATAACCAGACATGACGTACCAGGTAAAAGGAACTGCAGCACATAGGCCTTCAATATACCAGCTTTTAGTAATGTGGTGGCGAGCGTTGTGGAGAGGAAGCATCCTGTAGTCCTATTATTTGGTTTCAGTCTTCCGGTGAGTCTGTGTCTTTGGACCGCAAACCTCGTAAATGCTTCTCAGTCCACTCTCACCCCGAGATGAGACAAAATTGCTAGAGTGGGTTGGAGTTGGGCCTTTGCTTTCCCCCATGTGGAAGGTGAGAGCCAGCCGAGGTTGGACATTTCCTTCCTTCAGGTTGGTTAGGCTGTGATAAAACCCCAGTAGTTTAGACTGGTTGAATAGTTCCTCTGAGGGGGAGGCCTTTTTAATAACAGAATGCTCTGAGTATTTCAAAATGATTCCATATCTCTTCTTGCTGCTGATAGTCACTGTGAGAACCTGGTCAAATTTACGAGGTAAAATTCCTAAAAATGTGTGGTTCCCACCCCCCCCCCGGAGTTTTTATTTCTCAGAAATCCACACTGAGCCTTCAGCAACTGAACAATTACAGTTCAAGTTTTCCTGCCTTCCTACGAATTCCAGTGAAGGTTTCTGTGTGGGGCTTTCTGTTCTGGTAGATTGTAATCTATACGGGCCTGTTGGTTTCTCCAGTGTTGAAGGCAGTGGTGTGCCCTGTGACCCCACTTCTCTGATGGATCTAAGGAGGGCTGTTGACTTTCCAGTTTGTTGAGTTTTTTACTTGTTGTCAGGGAGGAGTGGTGATGACTTTCAGGCTCCATGCTGGCCATTATAAAGTTTTAAGTATTTGAAAGCAAAGTAATAATTTTATTGTATCAGTATACTTTTGTGATCATCATTAATGTATCATAATTCAACCACTCTATTATTGAACACTTAGGTGCGTCTACTCTTCCTTTATTTCTTAGTTATACTTCAGCTGAAATGATTATCTTCATGCACTTAAAATTATTCTTCTTTGGATTATTTTCTTCTTGTATCCAAGTTCACATCTATAAACTCCTGATCCCAAAATCTATTAAGAAAATGACTATAGGGGTGCCTGGGTGGCTCAGTGGGTTAAAGCCTCTGCCTTTGGCTCGGGTCTGCTCAGCGGTGAGCCTGCTTCCGTGTCTCTCTCTCTCTCTCTGCCTGCCTCTCTGCCTACTTGTGATCTCTATCTGATAAATAAATTTTAAAAATCTTTAAAAAAAAATGACTATAATATTCATGACTGATTGGATCTTTTGATTGGGAAAGGAGGATGAGGGAGGAGAGAGGTGAGGATTAGTCCTCTTTCAGCACTTTCAAGTCTTTGCACTGATTGAAATGGAAAATGTCTGAGTATCATAAGGAGTTGCCTGTTGAAACAGTTAAATGACAACCCCTCCTCTCAACTGAAGAAGTAAGGAGTCCTTGGGGTGCCTGGGTGGCTCAGTTGGTTAAGCGGCTGCCTTCCGCTCAGGTCATGATCCCAGGATCCTGGGATTGAGCCCCACATCGGGTTCCTGGGATCGAGCCCCACATCGGGTTCTCTGCTCAGCGGTGAGCCTGTTTCTCCCTTTCCCTCTGCCTGCCTCTCTGCCTACTTGTGTTCTGTCAAATAAATAAATAAAATCTTAAAAAAAAAAAAGAAGTAAGGAGTCCTGAAAATGAGAAAGCTTGTATGGAAATGCTGGTGATGCACATTTCTAAAATGCAAGTTCTCAATGATCACAAAAGAAAGGTCAATTAAATTCTGTTGACCTATGAGAAATTATATTCTACAGTGTACAACTTAAGTTTCCCTTCTGTTTCAACTGAATTAAATTTCTCTCCATGCTAATTGTGTCAACTGTAACTTAGTGATAAAAAAGTACACGTTTCTTCCCCTGAAACTGCTGGAACAGATGTTGGTTTGAGATGGCTCACGCACAGGTCCTCTGTACTTGTGTTTGCCTTTGGTGCCCTCTACCTTCCTCTCGGTGCACTTCCTTGCTCCTTTTCATTATTTCCTCTCTTCCTAATGCTCCCCAGTTCCCCAGAGAAAACTTGATTGGATCAAAATAATTGACAATAGCATGAAACTATTTGCCTTTAAAAAAAAAAGATTTTATTTATTTATTTGACAGACAGAGATCACAAGTAGGCAGAGAGGCAGGCAGAGAGAGAGAGAGAGAGAGAGAGAGGAGGAAGCAGGCTGCCCGCCAAGCAGAGAGCCCCATGCAGGGCTCCATGCATGTGGGACTCGATCCCAGGAGCCTGGGATCATGACCTAGCCGAAGGCAGAGGCTTTAACCCACTGAGCCACCCAGGTGCCCCATTATTTGCCTTTTAAAAGAGATCAAAACAGTGTGACAAAAAGGAATGGTTGGTATATAATCTCAGACAGGAAAAGTCTCAAATCATTTCAAATATGCTAGCCACCACTTATTGTGTAAAATTGATTAAAAAATCAATTATTATGTTTAAATTTATGTCATAGTCTGCAGTATTGAACATTTCATAATCTGGGAAATGAGGAGAATGAAGGAAAAATTTTCAAGTGACTAAATCTTTGCAAACAGATCAGCCTGACACAGTGTTTATGGGGAGTTGGGGGCAAGGCAGGTCAAAACTGATTTTGTCGAGCAGACACCTTTATAACAATTATTTCCAAATTTTCTGTTTAAATATTTATTTAGATAATATATACATAAATAAATACTTATGCATAAAATTAGAACATTACAGAAAAAGCAAAAACCTCTTTAAGTATTACTCTCTGCCAATCCTGGTTATCTTCCCTTTGCCCAGAGACAGCCATTATTACCCATTGTTATAAATTTGGCATGTATTCATCCTTAAAAAGAAAAGCTTTATTGAGGTATAATTATCATACAACTAACTACACATATCTAGAGTGTACAGTTTGATAAGTTCTGACATACATATACATCTATGAAACCATTACCCCAAGCTCTATGTGGTGAATCAATCCATCCCCCCAAGTTTACTCATTTCATTTTGGAATCCTATTCCCCTCCCATCCTCCCTCCTAGGCACCGACTGATCAGCTTTCTATTAGTACAGATGAGTTTGCATTTCAATAGGTTTATATAAATGGAGTCACACCTTATGTACTCTTCCTTTTTTCTGGCCTTTCTCAGCGTAACTATTTTGAGATTCATCCATGTTGTGTGTCAATAGTTCATTTCTTTTATTACTAAGTAGTATTCCATTCTAAAGGTATACCCCAATATTTTCACCCATTTACCTGTTGATGGACATCTGGGTGGTTTTCAGTTTGGAGTTATTACAAATAAAGCTGCACTGAACTGTGCACAAGTCTTTATCTGGACAAGTGATTTTTTAAAACTTGGACAAATATGTAGAATAGCAAGAGCATGTTGTAGGTGTGTATTTAAATTTTCAAGAAACTGCCAAATGGTTTTCTGGACAGGTTGTACTCAACACTGTAACCACTGGGGCAAGAAAATTCCCATTCTTCCATATCCCTGTCAGAATTTGGCATGATCAGTCTTAAATTTTAGCCATCCTAACCAGTGTTAAGTAGTATCTCATTATGGTTTTAATTAGAATTTCCTAAAATACTCGTGATGTGAATATCTATTCTTATGTTTATTTGCCATCTTCCTTGGTGAAGTGTTTCTTTGAATGTTTTATATATTTTTCCAATTTTAGTATATGTGCTGCCGAAGCGAGCACTGAATGTTTTATATATTTTTCATTGGGTTGTTTGTTTCATTATGTGTTGAGGGTTCTTTCATATTTGGGGGAAAATCCTTTGTCAAACACATGACTTGCAAGTATTTTCTCCCAGCAGTGGCTGGTCTTTCCATTATTCTAAATTTCTTTAGAAAAGGAAAAGTTTAAAAATTTGATGAAGTCCAATATTCTGATTTTTTTTTTCAAAGATTTTATTTATTTGTTAGAGCGAGCACAGGCAGACAGAGAGGCAGGCAGAGGCAGGCAGAGGCAGAGGGAGAAGCAGGCTTCCTGCCGAGCAAGGAGCCCGATGTGGGACTTCATCCCAGGATGCTGGGATCATGACCTGAGTCTAAGGCAGCCGCTTAACCAACTGAGCCACCCAGGCGTCCCCAATATTCTGATTTTTAAGTAGGTATGTATTTTTGGTGTTGTACCTAAGAAATCCTAGCTTAACCCAAAGTCACAAAAATTTCTCCTCTGTTTTCTTCTAGAAGGCTTATAGCTCTGGGTTTTATGTTCATGCACAATTCTTTTAGACATGTTTTAATTGCTCTTAAATGAATAAGGGTGGAGTAGCTGGACCATATGGTAGGTATATATATATTTTTTAAAGAAACTGTCCAGTTGTATTATTGCTGACTTCATTTTGTCTCCTTTATTGGCTTATTAACCATAACTCTTATTTGTTGTTTTTGTGGTGGTTTTAGAGTTTATTTTTACATCTTTAACATAGACAGTACAGCTTTAAATGATATTTTAACAATTCCTGCATTAGAGCCTAGAAATCCATACTTCCTTTTCTCTCCTCCAGGCTTTTGAGTCTTTGTTGACATTAATTTCACTTCCATATATATTATAAACCCCATGGACATTGTTACTATTTTGCTTTTAAAAATCTCTTCGCTTTTAGACACCTGGGTGGCTCAGTGGGTTAAGCCTCTGCCTTTGACTCTGGCCCTGATCTCAGAGTCCTGATCTCAGAGTCCTGGGATGGAGCCCAGCTTCAGGCTGTGCTCAGTGAGGAGCCTGCTTCCACCTCTCTCTTTGCCTGTCAAATAAATAAATAAAGTCTTTTTAAAAAATCTCTTAGCTTTTAAATACACTGAGGAAAAATCCTTTTCTAGGTAACCACATATTCATTATTTGTTCTTCATTTCTTTGTGTAGATCTAAATTTCCATCTGGTGTCCTATTGTCTGCTTGAAGGACTTCCCTTAACAATTCCTTTAGTGCAAGTCTGCCAGAGATGAACTCTTTCAACTTCTGCATGTCTGAAAAAATAACTTCCATCTTCATTTCTTGCAATACATTTCTGCTGTCGAATAAATAAATAAAATCTTTTAAAAAATAAGAGAAATACAAATTAAAGTATTAGTGAGCTAGCAGATTGGCAAAATCTTAAAAGCTTGCTGATATCAAATATGGGCCAAATTGCACAAAATTGCACTGGGGCCGCCCAGGTGCCCCAGTATTTCTCTTATTTTTATAAGGTTGAGCACCATATCATATTTTTATTGGTTGTTTTGGTTTCTCCTAGGAATTTTCTACTTAGTTTTTATCTAACCTTATATTATTTTTTAACATACTTTAATTTGTTTAAATGAATGCTGAAAACTTTGGATCCTGACTTTTAATTTTATATACATAAATTATATATTATATACTAGTCTATTTTATAATTAGAAATATAAATATTATAGGGGCGCCTGGGTGGCTCAGTGGGTTAAGCCTCTGCCTTTGGCCCAGGTCATGATCTCAGGGTTCTGGGATCGAGCCCTGCATTGGGCTCTCTGCTCAGCGGAGAACCTGCTTCCCCCTCTCTCTTTCTGCTTGCCTGTCTGCCTGCTTGTGATCTCTCTGTCTCTGTCAAATAAATAAATGAAATCTTTAAAAAAAAGTTTAAAAAAGAAATATAATATTTTATAATTAAATTTTATTTTATATTTTACTAGTTATAAAATAGAGTATTATATATAGTTAATTTCTCTAAGTTTACCCTTATTGTATAATTTTTAAACATTTTTTTGTTTTTGTTATTTTATTTTATTTTTCATTAACATGTAACGTATTATTTGTTTCAGGGGTACAGGTCTGTGAATCATCAGTCTTATACAATTCATAGTACTCACCATAGCACATAACCTACCCAGTGTCCATAACCCAGCCACCCTATCTCTCCCCTCCCCACTCCCCAGCAACCCTCAGTTAATGGATGAAAGACCTCAGTGTGAGGCAGGAATCCATCAAAATCCTTGGGGAGAACACAGGCAGCAACGTCTTCGACCTCAGCCACAGGAACTTCTTCCTAGAAACATCCCCATTTTATAATTTTTTATTGTCTTCTGGTGCAGAATTTGAATTTATATCCAGTTAGGCTTATCAGATTTTTCTTTTATGTCTGCTTATTTTTTGGCCTTAAGAAAGCCTTTCCTGGGATGCCAGGGTGGCTCAGTCAGTTAAGTGACTGACTCTTGCTTTTGTTTCAGGTTGTGATCTCAGGGTCAAGAGATCCAGCCCCACTCAGTACAGTCTGGTTAAGACTCTCTCGCCCTTCCCCACCCACTTTTCTTTCTCTCTATCTCAAATAAATAAATAAATATTTTTTTTTAAAAAGAAAGCCTTTTCCACTACTGAAGTTATTAAGACATTCTCTCCTTCTTAGTAATTTTAGTCTTTCTTAGTAATTTTAAAATTAAATGCTTTACAGTTAGATATTTAATCTGTTTGAAACTTACTTTTGTGTATAAGGTGAGGTAGGGATATAAATTGCATTGTTCATCTCAATAGCCAAATGTTCCAATACTATTTTTGGACTATCCATCTTCTCACCACTTATTTTTTTTTAAAGATTTATTTATTTGAGAGAGAGAGAGCATGCACCTGCATGCATGTGAATGGGACAAGGGGCAGAGGGAGAGAAACCCAAGCAGAGTCCTTGCTGAGCACAGAGCCTGAGGTGGGGCTTACCACACAGACCCATGAGGTCATGACCTGAGCAGAAACCAAGAGTTGGGCCCTTAACCAGCTGGGCCACCCAGGTGCCCCTCACCATTTAAATGTCTGTCATACAGCAAATTCCCAAAAGATACAAGAGTCTGTGCTTGGTTTTTTTTCTGCTCCCATTAATCTTTTTTTTATACCGACTGTTTTAATTACTGTTGCTTTATAATAAAATATTTTGCTATCTTGTAGGGCAAATCCCCCCTTTTTGTTATTCATTCTCAAAATTCTCTTATTCACCCTCTCATATACATTTGCAACCAGTTTCATGTTCTAAGAAAATCTTATTAGCTTGATTGGGTTTTATTAACTTGATAGATTCATTAGGGAATCATGAGTGTCTTTATAATATTGAGGCCTCTTTTTTTTTAGATTTTTATTTGTTTGAGAGAGAGAGAGAGAGAGAGCATGAGCTGGGGGTTGGGGGGTAAGAGGGAGAGGGAGTCTGCTCCCGGGCTAGATCCCAGGGTACTGGGATCATGACCTGAGCCAAAGGCAGATGCTTAATACACTGAGCCACCCAGGGACCCCAATATTGATGCTTCTTGCCTATTAACCTGGTATAGCTTTCGCTTTAGTCAGATTTCCTTTTTATGGCTTTCAGGAAATCTCTGTAGTTCTTGCAATTTTTTTTTTTTAAAGATTTACTTATTATTTTAAAGGCGAAGGCAGAGGGAGAAAGATTCCCAAGCAGACTCTATGCTGAGCACAAAGCCCTTTGTTGGGGTCAGTCTCACGAACCCAAGATCACGACTGGTGCCCAAAACCAAGAGTCAGGCGCTTACCAACTGCACCACCCAGGCACATCAGTTCTTGCAATTTTTTTTTTTAAGATTTTATTTATTTATTTGTTAGAGAGAGAGAGAGAGAGAGAGCGCAGACAGAGAGGCAGAGGGAGAAGCAGGCTCCCTGCCAAGCAAGGAGCCCGATGTGGGACTCGATCCGGGGATGGTGGGATCATGACCTGAGCCAAAGGCAGCTGCTTAACCAACTGAGCCACTCAGGTGTCCCAGTTCTTGCAATTTTTAAACAATTTTATTAAATTTATCTCCAGTAACTTTATAGCTTTATTTGCTATTGTATACATTTTTTTTTATAAATCTTATTTATTTAACGGAGAGAGAAATCACAAGTAGGCAGAGAGGCAGGCAGAGGGAGAGGGAGAAATAGGCTCCCCGCTGAGCAGAGAGCCCGATGTAGGGCTCGATCCCAGAACCCTGAGCCATGAACCGAGCCCAAGACAGAGGCCTAACCCACTGAGCCACCCAGGAGGCCCTTATTTGCTATTATAAATGGGATTGTTTCCCCTTCCCCCTTGGTTATTGCTGGCCTATAAGAAAGCTGTTGGGGTTCCATATGTTGAGCTTTCTCTCCTCCAAACTGAACTTATTTACGTTCTAATAGTTTCTCAGTTGACTCACTTGGATCTAGGCCCACCTTCTTGTCCAAGCTTAGAATAAATTCTAAATGACAAGTTGTTAAAATAACTTATTTAACGGTGGATGACTTTGTAGATTTCCAAGTCAGCAACTTGAGCCTGTGTTCCACATTCTGGGGGTACACAATACAGGAAACTAAACTCTGGGGTGCTTACCATACAAGCTTCAGCTTGTCACTGGTAACACCATGGTTTTCTTCTCCTCTATTCTCTTCTAAAAGCAGAAACAACAAAATCTCCTCTGGCTGACTTTAGATAGTTGAGGTTCAGGTTTTAACATATAAAGTCCAGGGGCGCCTGGGTGGCTCAGTGGGTTAAAGCCTCTGCCTTCCGCTCAGGTCATGATCCTAGGGTCCTCTCTGCTCAGCCGGGAGACTGCTTCTCCCTCTCTCTCTGCCTGCTTCTCTGCCTACTTATGATCTCTGTCAAATAAATAAGTAAAATCTTTAAATATATATATATAAAGTCCATCCCTCTGAACAGATTTTTCTCTCAAAATCAGGGGCAAGAAATAAATTGTTACATATGTATTCACTAAAAAAGCAGCTGGAAGATGCTGAGCACGATGGCCCATGAGATCAAGGCACCAGCACACACTTGTGAGTGGTGAGATCCCAAGGCTGGAGGAAACTTCTAGAATAAAGTGCTCATTAGAAAGCCATACCTTTTCTCCTGTCCCCTTACCTCTCTGCACCTCCTGCTTTGTATGCATGGCATTGGAAATGTTTTTAGCAACACACCACACTGAACCATCATACATTTTGTGATTCTTTTGGTGGAAAACCAAACACTGCACAAAAACTGTGGTTTTCTAGTTCATGCTTCTGGGTGGCAAATAATTCAAAGTAAGCTGACAGGAATAGCCAAGAGAGATTTAATCTTCTGTTTGGAAAAGGGCTTCTATATAAGTGACTAGAGGAAACTTTAAGAATTATTCATGTTTAAATATATGTACCAGAATGCTATGTCCCTTGTCAAATAGGCTTCAAATCAGCAAAAATGATAATATTTTACTTAATAAGTTTTTTAACCCCTCTGTTAACATTTTGGAATACATCGCTTTAATGCACATCTGCAAATTTGTAATCACTTTGTGTGAGATGGCAACCGGGGGCGCCTGGGTGGCTAGTGGGTTAAGCCTCTGCCTTTAATTCAGGTCATGATCTCAGGGTCCTGGGATCGAGCCCCACATCAGGCTCTCTGCTCAGCAGGGAGCCTGCTGTGGGGCTCGATCCCAGGACCCTGAGATCATGACCTGAATTAAAGGCAGAGGCTTCCCCCCCCCCCCCCCCCGCCTGCTTGTGATCTCTCTCTCTCTGTCAAATAAATAAATTAAATCTTTTTTTAAAAAGGCAACCAAAAAACATTTACAGTTTTCAGATAGGAGTTTCCCTCACATTTGGATAAGGATACAAATTCAACTCCGTAATAAATTACAGTGCATTGTAAAGATTAAATGCACTCAGGGATTGCGTTCTCTCCTCCCTCCACCCTATCCTACACACAGCTGCCCGACTAATCCTCCAAAACACCAATTTTCATGTGCTGCTTTTCAAAACTAGCTTCCTGGCTTCCTGTTGCCTGAAAAAAATAGTCTCAAATGCTTTTGTCTGGCATTCAGGGCTCTCTGTGATGGGCACCCTGGACAACACATCAATCTGCTCATTTGTTCCACCATGCACAAGTGGATCTTGGGCTAGTTATTCAGAGACCCACCTCTCCACCGATCCAGCAAAGGTCTCATGCATCTCCTAAACTCACAGCTCACTCAGTGATGTTCTCAAAGGCCATTAGTGGGTCACATGCCAACTGCTAGAGTCCGGAGCTGGGGTGAAGTTGCCACCACCTAACTGCATGGACTGAAAGTGGGAACGTTGATTCTACAGGAGAAAACTGGGGCACTGTTATGTGAAGGCAGACGGCAAAACCACCCAGGTCCCCTATGACTGCTTTGACACACTATGGACAAAATTTAAGGAGACAAGCAAACGTATTAACTCCCACTTAGGCCTGTTTGACCACAGCCAATTCCACAAGGCTATAGCAAGCAAATGCAACTGAGGGAAGACATTGTCTCATTCTGGAACAAACCATTTAGCTCCAGCTACTTTTATATATAGATCAGACCCTGTCCAGGAGCCCACCTAGCTGGGTTCTTTTGTATACAATGTCCATACCCTCAAGAATATTAACATTTTATCTCAGAATGCATTAATTTAAATAACACTTAACAGAAATGGTGTAAAATGAACAAAAACACCATATTCTGTGATGAATCAAATGAAATACATTTTCAGTTGTTTTCCCCATTTAAAGATAAAATTTCTGATAACTGTCATTATCTGTGAAAAGACACAAGACCAAGAGTTTGTGTGTGTATGTGTGTGTTTTGGTTTTTTTCTTCCCCTTAAGGCTGTAGCCATATTGTCACTAATAAAGATCTCAAATTTGCCTGGAAGCTTTCATGGCAAATTGTCAGTCTGAGGGTAGTCACCACCCAGCCAAATGGCTTTATACATCATCAGTGCCTTTCTTCCACACACATTCTCTTCTTGGTTTAAACATTAGCTGCCCTGGTTCTACACCGACACAGTATTTGCAAATCTCTCCTGTCCATAAAGTCCTAAAAGTTGGGGACCTCTCACTTTGTTTTCCCCAGGGATTGACATTTTATTTGGTGCTTGGGGGGCAATGGGCAGTTCAAGAAGTATGTTAATGCTATCACTCAATGTATTGATCCATGCTATGCACCAACAGTGTAATAAATATCGTTCATTTTTTTATAACAAAGGCAGTAGGAACTTCTCTCAAGGGACAGAATTCCAAGAACAGAATGAAGGCAGGAAGGGAGCTGGTATATTTGTACCTACTTTGTGAGAGACACTGGTTTAGGTATTTTTATATATACATTATGCCACTGAACTGTCACAATCCTGCAAATTCTTACACACTTGGGTTTATATGTAGCAAGTTTAGCAAGCCACCCAAATTCACAGTGACAGGCCCGTGAGTCAAATCCAGCATGCTTGACTCCATGATTGTCAAGTACACTAGCCCCATATATCATGAGTCTGAGATTCATCAGTATGTAGGTGCTATCAGGAAATGTCAAAAATGCCCATTTTGGGGACACATGGATGGCTCAGTTGGTTAATTGTCTACCTTCAGCTCAGGTCATGATCCCAGCATCCTGGCATTGAGCCCCCCATCAGGCTCCTTGCTTAGCCAGGAGCCTGCTTCCCACTCTGCCTCTCCCTCTGCTTGTGCTCTCTCTGACAAATGAATAAATAAAATATTTTTTAAAAATCTTGTAAAAAATGCCCACTTTAAAGAGTGTTTTAAAACAGTTTGGACAGCAATAGAAGCAAAAAAAATAGAAGCAATAGAAGCAAAAAAATAGAATGACATAATGTAACGACAGATAGTTTATATGGGAGCCCTTTGGGTACTCTGGTGGATGAATGTTTTTAAATTAGTTTTTTGTAAACTGCAAAAACAAAGCGTTCCCATTTATAGTGTACACTTTATAGTTCACAAAGCATGTGACAACAATAAAGATAATAATGGGTTATGGTTACAATTCATAGAAAAGGAGGTACAGGGAAATTGAATGAAAGGGAATAACAAAGTAGGTCCATAAGTCAATCTTCCTTGTGAAAAAAATTAACCCAAAAGTGCGTTTCTGCCACCTCTCTCCTGTTTGATATGATAAAGAATGACCATGGTACATGAATTATAGTTCAGGGTTTTGAAAAGCAAAACAGTTTTATACCAACACTTGAGCTTTTGTTGCTAACAAGATAGCTCGATTTGATATGCGGTTCCTGACAACCAACTTCAGAAATAATTCTATCTTCATGAGAAGTCAGAAAGAACCACAAACCAAACCTCAAAATAGATTCAAAAAAGAAAATACTCTTAAAAAAAATTTCCCTTCCTATCAGAAGCAGACCAAAGGGAAGTTTATCCTCCCACTAACAAATTCCCCAGAAAGCTTCATCTAAAAGGTTGTACTTTCTTCAAACACCCAGCAGGACCGTCTTCTCTGGGCCTGGTATTTCTTCAACGGCCTATTCCAGAGAATAAGACACTAAACTACAGAGTGCCATGGGCCTCAGAACCACGAAAGAGATGATGAGGGGCACAAAGCAAGCCTCTGGTCACCAAGAGGGTATGTAGACGTTTGCTGCTTTTCTGCATTTTTCAAAGCTGAGTTTTTAGCTGGAGGCCGCTCCTTTATGATAAATTGCCGGTACCGTATAGTAAAAGCTATTATATGATCTTTTACAAACCATTTCCTATTTTTGCATTCTCATGTGCCAAGACAGACACGGATTATTTAAAACCCTGAAGAGAGTGCTATTACATTTAAATTGCCTGTAAACCTTGGTGTAATTTATGACTGATGATAGATTTAGTTAAAATATAACTATTTTAAATATATTCTCGGTAAACCATTCCAACCTGTGCTCACTTAAGTAACTGGTGCATAATCCCTTTTCAATTAAACCGTGGTGCTGCTTTTATTTTAAGGACCAATTACGCGTTTCCGAGAGAACCCCAAGCTATTTTTCTAGAATGACCATATGCGTATGTATCAGGCGTCCTCTTTTCACTCCCTTTGTGCAGCACCTACCCTGGAGGTCATGTAATAACCAATGACAACAACAACAACAAAAATCCAGATCGAAGTTATTTGCGTGTGCCATCATGCGACGCCATACCCTGCCTGAAGACGAGGAGACTGCTCAAATAGCAGATCTCCGGGATGCATCTCAGCCCAGGCCTGTGCTGGGGAAGCTGGTTCCCGGCTTCGGGCGCGATTAGGGAGCCAGCAAAGTGACCCGAGAGTGTAGCCAGGGTTTAGGGCTGATGATCTATTCGCAGCCAGGCCGCGCGCGGACACCCGCTCGGGGAGCCTGGGCGCAGGGCGGGGAGGCCGGCCGCCCGCTGCCGGCGCTTGCGACGCTCGGAGCCCCCGGGGGCTCCGCCCCGCGCCCCGGCCCGGGCCCGCGCTACGGGAGGGAGGCGGGGAGGCGGCGGCGCGGAGAACGGGCTTTGCTAATTGCCGAAGCAGGAAGTGAGCTCGGGGAGGACGCGGCGGAGAGTCTGGGAGGAGGTGGAGGGGCTGGCGGAGGAGGGGCGCGCAGCGCAGCGGTGCTGTGCTTGCCGCCGCGTCGGGACTACGGGACCCACCGGACCCGCCGCCTGTGCGCTCCCGCGCTCCAGCCCAGTCTCCGAGGCCGCGCAGTCCCGCTCCGGCGCCCGGCTGCCCCTCCCCGCCCCATGGCTTCTCCGGACGGCCCTCTGTGCGCAGGTAAAGTGACACCGCGCCGCTCCCTCACCTGGAGCGGGAAGCGCCGGCAGCGAGCTCGCGGGGTGTCGGGGCCCAGCCTCCCGCGACCCCCGGGGCACCGGGACGACTCCGGACACCGCGCCGCACCCGGGTCCGCACGGGGTCGGGCCGGGGACTGCGCCGCGCGAGGTGCCCCCGCGCGAGCCGGCGCGCTGGCCCCCATCGTTCGGCACCCCCACGCGTGCCGAGGACCCCGCTTCCCTCGTCCCGCGCCGTGGCCCCGCCGCTTTTGTTTTGGACTCGGGATCCCAGGTTGAAACTAGTTCCTCAGACCTCCATGGCAGCAAGGAGCGCAGGGAGGGATTCTCGTTTTTTTCTGCCCTGGCTCTTCCTCTCTCCCCACTCACATGCCTTCTCGCGTCTCTTTCCTCTCCTCATTTTCACTTTTATTAAATGATTTTGTTCAGTATGTTGACCCGCAGAGCTATTTCATGAACGAATATACTCGAAACCGAGAGCTGGAGCCCACCTGTAGAGGCCTTTAATTAGAATGGCCTCTGGTTCTAGCCTCAATTTAGAATACTGCTCGTACCTGTGGACTGAGTTGAGAAGTTTCTTTCATCTTTTACTTGAATTTGAAATCCTCCTCAGACTTCAGCTTCCAGGATTTCTCCGGTCCTTGCTCTTCCACAGTCTTGGCAGGGATCCGCCTTGAGTGTTGAACACGGGAATGAATGAATGATATATAACTCAGATCGCTGGGGCTTTTTCTTGTTTTGCTGAGGTTGGAAAGGCTAGGGAGAGACCCCTGTATACAGATACAGAGCTGCATGCAATTGCTTAGATAAACGTGTTTCCTACTTAATTGCTTGGGCATTGAACATTCCACCCTTAATCTGTGGCTTGAGCAGGTAGAAGGAGACAATTTGGAGGTGGATCAGAAGATGGCTGAATCCACATGTTGGTGGGCTGGGTGTGGGAGATTTTCCTGGAGATTCAAAAGAAAGATCTAAATTCTTCCAGTGGGGAGTGGTAGATATTTTATCAATGGGAGATGGAAAATAAATAAATTGTCTGGATAACCTTTCCTTCCCCCTCAAAACCCATTATTGAAAAAACAAAAAGGGAAGTGAAGGGAGAAATCCTCCCGCTCCCATCCCCACTCACCTCCATAGCCACCACCTCTTCCAAGAACCTAACAGCCCCGGTGCCAAGAAGTGTTAGGCCAGATTTTACCAGCAGTGGTCTCAGATCTCATTCAAGGATCATGGTGAAGGGCATTCAAAGAGATCCTGGGGGTACAGGAATCCAATAAAGGGGGACTAGTTTAAGGTTTGCCTGGTCCCCTAAAAATTAATGGCACCAGAGAAGATGAGGCTTGGGAACTATAGCTTAATGGATACAATGTGTAAAAAGCTTCAATGAGTCATGGTGGGAAGAGGCCACCAGGGCAGCATATAGTCTTAGATGATATTATTTATAGCATTACAGGGTCTAGATTTCTTGCCGTAGTGTTCTTGGCCAGCCTAGCCCCGCCAAAGTGGATACGTATAACCTGGAACCTGGAATCTTGGAAATCCCAGCACGTGAGGCATGATGAGAGGGTAGGATGATAGGAGGTGTCCTTTGGAAGGACTGTCTCCTTGACTTTAAAAGGGAGAACCCAGGGGTGCCTGGGTGGCTCAGTGGGTTAAAGCCTCTGCCTTCGGCTAAGGTCATGATCCCAGGGTCCTGGGATAGAGCCTTGCATCGGGCTCTTTGCTTCGCAGAGAGCCTGCTTCCTCCTCTCTCTCTGCCTGCCTCTCTGCCTACTTGTGATCTCTGTCAAATAAATAAATAATATCTTTAAAAAAAAAAAAAGGGAGAACCCAAATCTGTAGGTGAAATCTTTTTGGCTACAAAGAGGGCCAAGGCCTCCTAAGGTCGAGGTCTCCTTGTCACTTGCAAAGATGTCGAAGAACATCTTCAGACATTTCAAAGACATCCTCATGTCCATCATTCCCCCTCTGGAATTCTATCAATAAGGTGAGAGTTCCTCTAGTTAAAAAAAAAGATCTAAAATGACTTCCCTTTCTCATGTAATTTCTGTGACCTCCAGGACACGCCCACCTACCCCTTCCAGCGCTGTAATGAAGCCACAGATGGTGCCAATTGGTGGAACTCCTTAAAGGCCAATTTCCCTTGTATACCCCTGACCAAGTTCCCATGCTCCCTCACCTGATTTCCTGCACTCACCTCCCACCTGGTGTGTTCACATCTGCACGTGCCTTTTACCAACCCCTTTGCCAACAGGCAGCCAGAGTGACCTTTCAAAGACCTATCATTTCCTGGCGTTTGTCTACGTAGAAATCTGCACTGATTTTCTAACAAATTCTCAGTCCTCCAAAGGTGTCCATAGTCCTCCCATCCATCTCTTCCTACCCCTCCAACTGATTGATGCTTGTTCTGCCTCGCCTCTGCCCTTCAACCACACTGCCTCCCTCTTCCCTTGGAGACCCCTCATGGCTCCTGCTTCCAAGCGTTCGCACAGGTGATTCCCACTGATGGAAAGACCCTCTTCCTCTCCTCCATCTTCCCACTCCAGTTACCGCCCACTTATTCGTGAGCTCACAAGCCCCATGGTACACACTCTACACACAGCCTGCTCTCTTTTTTCTAGCACTGGCCTCTGTTTCTAGCTGTGCTTGTGTCACGGATGTCCCTCCCCAGCCAGCCTCCAAGCTCTCTGTCCGTTTAGCTCCAACACCTGACAGTGCCTGGCACGTAGTAAGCCCTGGCTAGCTTCTGATAGCCTCACTGAGTGACTGAAAGCGTTTTTAAAAATGTCGCCATGTAGGCTTCAAACTGTAGGCAGAAAAAGCTTTTCCTCGATTGACATTTTAGAGACGCATTCATCAAGTTAGATCTGTTCACCAACTTTACCTTGTAAAATTTAAAAAAAAAAAGGGGGGGCCTCTATTGCTTTGCATCTAACAAAGGCATGTGTATACTATTAGACCACGTTATGAGCTTAATGGAAGGAGACAAGTTTTTACGCTAAGAAAATGTATAAGACTGTTGAGGTCACATGGGAGGAAAATAGTCCCTTCGTTAGAGCATTGCTATCTTACTCTATCGTGGCCACTAATAAAAGTCTGACACTTTTATTAGTCAGAATTGTCTGTCAGAGGTGAGTTAGATCTGGCTCATGTTTGTACAGACGTGAAAGCCAGGAACGAAGAAAGAGGCTTTGAAAGCCTGAGTTGAGGAGGTGGTGGGATTCACTGCGATGAGCTAAGTGCCCAGGGCCACCGGCAGATATGTGGACCTATGTTCTTCCTTTGTTCTGGGGTACCTCTTGCACCATGTGGCGAGGCTGGCGGCTGGGAGCAGCTCAGGACAGGACCGGGTGGCATCTTACCTCTCCCACTCTCCTGTGGGCTCCGGTGGGTCCCAGGGGACAGCCTGCCTTCCTTGCAAAACCCAGTAGCACTGGGAGCAGAAACTGGGACCAAAGAGTGAGCGGCCCTGTTTGACAAGCAGGACACAAGGTGAGACCAGCCACCTCTTCTTCAGATGCAGGGGGAGCCCTGGTGTGCTGACTTCTCCTTTCTCCCTCTCTCCTTCCCTATCTTCCTCCCTCTTCGCTTCCCCTCTCTCCTTCCCTGGTGGTGCCCTTTCCCAATGCCCACTTCCTCCCTTTTCCTTTCTTAAATTTTCTAGATTTTCTCCTAGATTCTCTTCTCTTTCGTCCCAATTACTTCCCCTGGTCTGAATCTCTTCTTTGGTCCCTTTGTCCCCGCTCTCCGATCCTCCTCCCCTTCCCTGGCCCCTGTTCAGCTCCATCCCAACTGTAGGCAGAGCTGGACTAACACACTCACTTGCTCTCAGCCACCCTCCAGAGAAGTCACTCTTCAGTGGGCACCTTCCTGACCCCCTGGTCCTTTCTCCCCTCATTCAGCCCTTGCTCTGAAGTCTAAGGAGGACAGAGTGGGGCTGCTGCAGAATCAGGCCCGAGGAGAAACCAAACCATGTGTCCACATCGCCCCCCAGCACTGCTGCTCTGAGAGCTTTCGGAGTCCTGAACAGAGTTAGGACTTAGGGGCTTCTTCAGAACCAGGAATGAAAATAGCCATAGGTCAAAAGAAAAGCTATGGCCCCCACACAAAAATAATAATCACAAATGAAATCTGCGTTAACTCTGAAGTCCCAAATTCGAAGAATTGCCTTGAATCTGTCACTGGAAAACACCCAAGGCCTCACTCTCTGGGCTCTGGGTGCCCTGGGAATGGCAGGGGGCTCTGACCCCCTTCCCTCTTTGTTCGCTCCCAAAGAACGTCCTCTGAGGTCTTCGAACTTCCTCAGAGAAAATGTCTCTGGGAACTGTAGGCCCTCTGCTGCTGGGATTAATGAGGGTGATGTCAGGACCCTGTGGCTGTTGGGCAGCTCACCAGGGGGCATGCGGCAGAATAGGAGACTGGCTTCTGGATGCAGTCCTCGGGTCCCACGCTCCGGGTGAGATCTGGGTCTTCAAGTGGAGGAGGACAGATGAGATTTCAGATTTAGAGTTGATGCTGAAATGATAAGTGCTTTGGGGGGCATTGGGTGAAGGTATTTTGCACATGGGAAGGACACGAATTTGGGGGGCCAGAGAGTGGACTGTTAAGGGCTGACCTGCATTTCCCCCAGAAATCTTGCTGCTGTCCTCATCTCTGGTACCACAGAACGTGACCTTATTTGGAACTAGAGCCCTTACAGATGTAATCATGTTGCAATGAGGTCATTAGAGTCGGCCCTAATCTCCTGTAAATAACATCCTTATGAAAAGGGAAAATCTGGGCAGAGAGATGCCCCCACTGTCAGTGGTGGGCAGTGCATGAACTTCTAGAACCCCTACAGTAGTGGAAAACAGACACAGGCTGGGCACTAGGTAAATGGGAGCTCTAGCGGAATTTCAGATGAGGAAGCTGTGGACCTCGGCTTCCTATGTCATAGTGACGTTAGCCTGAAGATGCTCTTTTGACCCTGCAACCGCCGCTTTTCACTGCTCACTGGCCTTTAAAGCTGGAAGGACATATGGAAGCTCTCTGTTTACCTCTGAATATTACAGATTAGGGATGGGAGCCCCAGAGAAACAAATGACAGCACAGTCCGCCTAGCTGGCTCTCACCTGTGGTCTCCAAGAGCGAGGCTGGGTGCCCTCTCCAATGGCCCACTCCAATTACCCTGGGCCTCTCTCACACCTTTTGAGAACTGTCCAGAGGATATGCATATAAATTAAACATCATTCTTGCTGCCATCAGTGAGATCCTTGTTGGTTAGTTGCCAGCTAATTGGGGGTGGTCTGTGCCTTGCTTGGAGTCCCCAGTCCAGAAGAGGCGAGGTGGCTTTGGGATGTCCTTTCCAGGACAGCAGAGCTCCAACCTAGGGCTAGAAGAAGGTCCCTGTGCGGCCCTAGGCTGAGCTCCCATGGTCCCCCTTTCTGGTTTGGCCTTTCCTGTGCCTCTCATCTCATCTGATATCAGAGCCCTGCCTGCTGTTTTCTGGGGCCTGTAAAAATAAACATTTTAATGCTTCCAAATGATTTGATTTCAAACTTAATAATATTGTACCGTGCAGCTCCAAGAGCTCTCAGAAATCCTTTAGGACAATTTCCTCCTTCCAGACCAGTATCAAATAACCAGGGTCAGCCCTCTTCCAAATGATCTCTTCGGTACACAGCCATCCGGGCCTCGCAAACAAAGGTGATTGAGTGTGAACCACGAGGAAGGCACAGGGTCAGGCAGAGAACATCGGGCACCACGTGGGTCTGGGTCGGTGAGTGAACTCACTCTAGGCGCAATGATGCACCTAGAAGAACTTCCTCCAGGGTCTGATCCCCATCAGGGGCTCCAGCGAACACGATTGGAAGTCCTGAAGGTGCCTCTCTGGCTGGTCAGGAACCTGTTTCTTTTCCCAATTGCCCTTTGGCTTTACGGCCGTGTCTCAGAAAATGAGAAGTCTAAATTCATTGTCCCCTTCCCATTGGAACTTCATCTATTCTCAGAGATTTCAGATGAAAGCAAGAAACTTTGGGCAGCCAGACAGGTGCTGTCGTTGGCTTGGCTCTTCCTGTTAGCCTGACAGGAGACATGCTCAGGTGTGACCCAGAGTGGGGTCAGGGTCAGAGGGTCAGAGCTGAGTGGACAGGGTTCCCACCCCCAGCCTCACCAGAACATCTCCCCTGGATCCCCAGGATGGCAGGTTACAGGGGAGGAGCCTGAGGCAGCAAGCACTTACGTGAATCATCCAAGGTCACACCCTTGGACTTGTTCAAGGTCAGACGGCTGTTCTCCATAGCGGCGTGGCAGGGAGAGCCAAGGCCTTCTGCACCCAAGCCCACGGTGCCTTCCTTTTGACTATGCTGTCGGCATGCTTGCTGCCACTCTTGGTGTAACTCTGCCTTTCCCAGCCATGTCCTCCGTTTCTTTCCTCTCATGCTAGTGTTTCTGTAGGTAACAGAATGAACTTGTCACAGATGCAGTGGGTGGTATCTGCATGGATCTTGTTGAGGGTTTTTTAGAAACCTTTCCTCCCCACTCAACACACACACCCCAGCTTCCCAGGCGCTGCACAGCCCATGGACCCGAAATTCCACTGTTGGCACCTGTTAATGTACACCCCACACCCCTGGTGGGGGAAAGTTTTAAAGTATTACTATCCAGCTATACTTCAGTGAAAACGGAATTGTGGAGACAAGGCTGCAGGGGGCGGTGGGCGGGAGGAAGGAACTTGAGGTGGCCTCTGCCACCCTCCCTGCAGCCAGGAACCAGAAAGAGAAGGATGGAAAGGAAAAACTCAAAAACCAAACTCTGTGTGTCTGGCTGGACATATCTGAAGTACACTGATATGTCATGTTCTTTCTTTCTTTTCTTTTCTTCTTATTTATTAGAGAGAGGGAGAGAGCGAGCACAGGCAGACAGAGAGACAGGCAGAGGCAGAGGGAGGAGCAGGCTCCCTGCTGAGCAAGGAGCCCGATGTGGGACTCGATCCCAGGACGCTGGGATCACGACCTGAGCCGAAGGCAGCCGCTTAACCAACTGAGCCACCCAGGCGTCCCTGTCATGTTCTTTCTTATCTCTTAACCTTCACCCATGCTGTTCCTTCTACCTACAATGCTTTTCCCTACACACCCCCTTCTCCTGGCTCACTTTAGCTCCTCCTTCCAGGCCCAGCTGTTAGTTCCCCTGCAGGCTCTATCTCTCCTGCTGCTCTTCCCCTCTTCCCCTGGCCCTCTGCACCCCAGGCTAGGCAGGGGCTGCTCCTCTCGTTTCCATATCATTCTGCCCTTCTGTTACTGAACTCTGGATGCCCTGTGGTGTAAGTGCCTATTGCCTAGGCCACAGAAGCCCTGCCAGCTCAGGGTGGAATTAGAACAAGTGGTTCTTACTTTCTTTACATGGATTTAAATCCATAATTGAGTCTGTATTCTACTGGGCTGCCAGGAGGTTCCCTCTCAGTCAGAACTGGGAGCCTGGTTCCCTCTTTAGGGTCACACAAGGATGTGAGAGGATGATGTACTGCTGGGAAAACCAGGGAGGCAGCTCGGTAGGCATCGATATCCTCAGGGTCTGAGCCATAGAAAACCCCTGGGCTCCAGCAGCCCTCTGCTTTGGGGCCAGGCACACATCATGGGTTTCTTTGCTAGCACGGGGAAGTCCCCTCTGTGCATCCCCTGATGTGGCCTTGCTACCTCTGGGCCCTGCCAGGGACCAGGGCATTGTCCCCACTTGTGTGACTGCAAATGTCTTGTCCCCACTTCCATGGGAGGACGCTGGCAGAAGCCCGTCCCCGTTTGTCCTCACTCTTCTGGGCCACTTCGTTTAATCTCCCTAGTAACAAGCCTGTTGTAAAACAAACAGATGTTCCCTTCACACTTCACACACGTTCTCCTCTGGGCATTGTCAACACCTGCCAGGCAGAGACCTATGGAATACCCAGACACATTCTAGAAAGGAGATATCGAGGGAGAAAAACGCAAATGAATATATCAATAAATCATCTTGATGTGCTCGTTTGGATCCCCAAAGGCATTTCCAGGGCCTAGTGCCTCCTCCACAGTGTTTCCTTAATTCAGCCTAAGTTGACTCTTGGCTGGTTTAAGGCTTACACTTAGGGTTTTGTAGGTTGTGCACTGCACAAATCTAGAGGGCTCCACTCAAATGGATTTGGTTCTTCATTAACAGTTTTCTGGCAGATGTCTGGTCAGGTGTCTTGGAGTGTGAGCTCTTTTCTAGTTTGAACAAATTCTTCAGATCTAGTGGTGGCCTCAACCAAGGCCTATACCTTTTTTGTTTTTCCTCATTCAGTTTCTTAAATGCAACAAGTGATAAATAAGAAGCAAAATTTTGGGAAGTGAAAAATCACTTTTTGTTTGATAATAATCCCAGGAGGTTGCTGACTTTAGTAATTTATCTAAATCACAGAAGCTTAATATTTCAAGATGATTTTAAAAAATTACAGAAGAGTGGGAAACATGGAGAAAAGAAGAAATCAGGATCATGTCATTCCCAATCAAGTTATACTAAAGAGGGGCGCCTGGGTTGCTCAGTGGGTTAAAGCCTCTGCCTTCGGCTCAGGTCATGATCCCAGGGTCCTGGGATCCCTGCATCGGGCTCTCTGCTCCACAGGGAATCTGCTTCCTTCTCTCTGCCTGCCTCTCTGCCTACTTGTGATCTTTGTCTGTCAAATAAATAAATAAATAAAATCTTTAAAAAAAATTATGCCAAAGAGTCCTGGGTACCATGTCTGCATATCCATAGTTATATAGAACTCCGAGTGTCTGTAGATCTCTACAAGTGAACTGTCTAAAATATGGTGTTCTTTTTTTTTTTTTTTAAGAAAAGTTTGTCTTAATCTCTTTCTTGGTGCTATCTGACCCCATTCCTTCCTGTTTTGTTTCCAGTGACTAGGGTAGCTTGCATCGATAGGAAGACAGTTCTCAAAGGACACATCTGTGCTCTTACATTAAAATTATCTCCATTTGTTTTTTTGTTTTGTTTTTTTTTACAGATCAGATGGCAAAGGAGCCAGTGGAAGACACAGACCCTAGCACGTTATCCTTTAACCTGGTAGGTTACAATCTTTACATCAGTGGTGACAACTCTTGTTATTTCTTTTTTCCCTTTGTTGTGTTTTTATTGCTCAGTATTTACACGAAGATCAGAAAGAAACCCCAAAGTCAGGTTTTCCCAAGATAAATTTCCTTATCGTGGTGTTCTCTGTGATGTAATGAAGTTTGGGTTTCTCAGGGCTAAAGTGGTATTGGATTCTGTTCTTGTGATCTTCTTAGATTATATCAGGTCTTTGTATTCTTGTCTATTTTTAATACTTGTCAGTCCTCTGTTTAACTTCCCCTTCTTCAAAGTTCAAAATATTTAGTGTGAGATGGAAGGCAAAAACAGGACTCCTATACAGTTACTGGGGGCCAGCGAGCACAGATGTTTGATTCACTATTTATTCCCTGCAATAACCTTGTAAGGTAAGCACTGCCCATTTCACAGATGAACAACTGAGACTCAGGGGTTGGGGTAAGTAGCCCACATTGGAAGCAGCCCAGGTGGGTTGCAGACCCAGCAGCTGGCATTCCGTCCCTGCCCTGCCCTCCCAGAACCATGCTGTGGTGTGTCTGCTGCTTAAGGCTTACCGAGGACTTCACATACGTGGGTCTTCATCCTCCAAGTAATCAGTGAGGTGGGAGGACAGCCACCCCATTGTACAGATGAAGCGATGTAAGTTCACGGATTCGCAGGTCACCCAGACGGGAGCCCTGCTCTCCTGTGCGGTACTGCCTCTTGCTTATGACCAAATCCACGCCGCTGGCAACATTCTATGTGTTATTGTGCATACAGGGGGTGACACACTCCTTAAAAAAAAAAGAGTGTTTGGAGGAGAAGAACTGCGCAGCCCACGAAAAATCCTGATCAATGCAGTTAGAATGACACAAAAGACACACGTCGGTATCATTAGACAATATAATTTGATGAAATGTCCTGAAGTTTGGTGATTCACGAGGCACCTCAGTGTCTTGAGGGGTTTGTCCTTAAGTCTTGAGTCCCAACCGCATAGTTTGCTGGGGGCAGCGTTGGGGACAAAGCTGGACATGGAGTGGAAATCAAGAGGAAAACATCCTCTGTCCTTGTATTCCAAAAAGACAGAGTGTGGGCCAGCTCTGGGGCTGTGGCTCCCCGTTCCCTGTGCTGTGGTCCCGAACGAGGGCCTTTGGCTGCTAGAAGGTGCCCTCAGTTTGTCCTTCCAGTCCCCTCTCCAGCGCCCGACCCGCACTGCTCTTGGACTCCTCCTCCACTCCATCTCCACCTCCACTCACTTCTCCATGCAGGGGCACAGTGATTTCCCTAAACCTTCCCTGGGTCTGTTTCCTGGGGCTGCCACAAAAGAAGACCACACAGCCAGTGACCTAAGTGCTCCCCATGTCTGCAGGTTGGAAAGGGCGGGGCCCTTCTCGTCCCTTCAAAACTGGTGGGGAAGAATCCTTTCTCGTGTGTGGTGGTCGGCAACCCCTAGTGGTTCTCCACTTTCAGCTGCATCCCTCCAGTGCCCTCGTTGCCTTGGCCCGTGGCCAGATTCTCCCTGTGGGCAGCCATCTCTGCACCTCTTCTCTTGTAAGGAGAGCAGTCCTGTTGAATTGAGGCTCCCTCTACCCCAGCAGGATCTCATCCTCACTAATCCTCTATCTAAGTCTGTAGATATCTAGGAACCCTATTTTCAATGAGGTCCCAGGTAGAGGTACTCAGGGTTAGGACTTCAGCACATCTTTTTTGGAGGGATGCATGTCAGCCCAGAACATTCCAGGTGCTCCCAGAATGAAACCTGTGCTCCTCAACATGGCAGATGAGGTCCTCCATGACCTCATCTCAGCAGCCCTCCTGATGAGCCAGTCATGTGTAGCTCTTTGCTGCGCCTGAAACATCCCATGCCTTCTCACCTTCCAGGGATACTAACAACACTGTTCCATGCAGTGAGGAGAATCTCCCAGCTTCCTCACCTAAGGAACTCATGTGCTTCCTCCCCCACGACGCTCTCTTTGCCTCACCCTGGGGCCTTGGGAGGCTCCTTTCTCCACAGCCTAACCCCTACTTTTTAATCACACTGTGCTAGAATTGCTTGCTTGTGTGAGTTCCTACAAGACTGTGTTGAATGTCTTCCCATATTCAGCCCTGGACACAAAGCAAAGGCGGACAGGCCAAGCTTCCCAGGAACCTGGAATGGCACCCACCTAAATCTTCTCACCTCGCTTCCAGAATCTTCCATGTAAACTGGCTCTGTCATTTCCTATCCTCCCCTGCCCCCCTCCAGCATGCCTCTCTGCTTCTACACTTGTCACAGTCCACACCACCTGGACTTGCTTCCCTGGGCCCACCACCTGTGACCACCATGCTCCTTCCTCTTGGTCACGCAAGTTCTTGGGCATTCTGCACACCAAGCTCAAATGTCAGTCTCTTCAGGAAACCTGCGTTTGCTCCAGCCTTTGGGTTCCCTCACACAGACTTCTGGTAGATATTTATTTAACACTGAGTGAAAATGCAGGGCTGCAAAGATCATAGTTCCTTTTTCCTAAAAATACTCTTGAGTCTATCTGAGGAAATAGGCAAGTCCATACTTTAAAAAAAGCCTGTTAAGTGTTACTGTACCAGGTGTGTTTTCTGTGCTCTGGGGACCAGACTATCTAGAAGAATCTAGTCTCAGGGAGAATTTGACTTTAAGTTCTCCATGACTGATGACTGATTGATTGATTTCTTCTGTGGAAGAGGAGTTGAAGGCTTCTAGAGGTTCTGAAACTTCACTGTTCAGCTCCAAAGAAACTGCGAGGAAGGGGTTTTAAAACAAAAACACATTTGTTTGTTTTTTTCTTCTGTCAGAGGAAGGCATGCATGAGACCTTCAGGCAAGTTGGAAGGTGCAGCTTTTTTTTTTTTTTTTTTAAAGGCTAGAGGCATAGACCCAAAGGCCCAGATAGGGAGTGGGAGCTGTGCAGGGATGAGGGGACAGGATAGGGAGACTTGGCACATTCTCTCTCTGCTCATGGAAGTCATCAGAGAATGATCACATTGTTTAATCAGAAGTCAGAGTTTCCAGAATACCTGCATGGAGGTACGAGGAAGGAAATACGTGATTGCAAGAGCCTTTGCTATTTTGAATTCCCTCCCATGGTACTGCCGCCAGCCAGTGCACTGAGCAACTGTGTACAATTGTGCGCAATGAGTAGATCTTTGTAGATCTTTGTGCAGTCGGTAGGCTGGTTGGCTTTTGAATCCTGTCCTACTCACTCCAGGACACAGCTCTACATGAGTAAGATACAGCCTGGCCCACAGGCTTGTTGAGCCAAAGGAATGCCACAGAAATGGGCACAAGAAATGGGTCTGTTGGGACGCCTGGGTGGCTCAGTGGGTTAAGCTGCTGCCTTCAGCTCAGGTCATGATCCCAGAGTCCTGGGATGGAGTCCTACATCGGGCTCCTTGCTTGGTGGGAGCCTGCTTCTCTCTCTGCCTCTGCCTGCCACTCTGCCTGCTTGTGTGCTCTCTCTCTCTCTCTGACAAATAAATAAAATCTTTATAAAAAAAAATTGTCTATCCCCATAATTCATGATAACAAATGCTCCTCAATTTTAAACTACAGGAAATGGGCGGGGGCGGGGGGGAATAGCCTAGCAGAAAAGAGAGGAAGTGTGGTTTATCGGTCAGAGCTGAAGCAGTTTGGAAGCCTTATTCTGTCTCATGTTCCAACATTAACTTCTTATCAACCTTGATTTCATTTTTATGAACCAAGAATAAAAACGAACAATGGGTCAGGCCTGTTGATAAATCCATGGCTAGAAACTTGCAAGGTTTTAAACTAAAATTATGACTTTCCCCAAACAAAGCTTTCTTTTCATTTTGCTCTTATAATTGAACTATGGGGTTTGAAAATAACTCTCTTCTTTTGTTGGTTTCCACAGTCAGACAAATATCCCATTCAAGATACGGGACTCCCTAAAGGTATGTACACTTAATATAACTACTTGAACTTGTGATTATTTTAATGTCTTGAACAAAGCAGTAGTGATGAGTGAATGTCATCTCTCATTCCTTGAAGTTGTTAAACAGAAACATACTGACAGTTTAGCTTTTGACTTGTTGACTCTCTCGGGCATGGATTTTCTTATTAAAATCTACAAATTATTTCATTACAAATTATACATTAAATCCCTGTGGCGTTTTTAAGATGCATAAAATGAAGAGAGCCAGCGCTCTGTGTTGCAAATGACGGAAACCTAACTCAAGCTCATTTTAAAAAGGAACGGGACATACTGGCTTAGGCTCTTTGGATACTGCGAGGTGCAACTTTAAAGGATGCCCTCAGGCTCTGTCTCTGTGTGTCTCTCATCTCATCTCTCTGTCTTCACCTGTGTTGGCTCCATTTTGGGGCAAGCTTTCCCTTCATGGCCGGAAGGATGGTCACCAACACCTCCAGCTGTACATGGTGCCCATCAAGATGGCAGAGCAAGGGTGTGCCTTTCCCCTAGTGCCCACGGCACAATTTCTACGGATGGCTGTCATATGGGGAGTTTGGGTCACATGGCCGTCCATGACTCCGTTGTTGTCCTTAGGAGGATGGAGGACGTGGGTCAGGTCTGCGCCTTGAGGTTGTGTGGGGGAGGGCATGGAGTTATTCTGCCCAAACCACAGGAAAGAGGCCTCTGTTACTAGACGGAGGGGCAAAGGATGCTTGTCAGGCCGCAAAGCAAAACAAAACAAAAACAAATCCAAAAAACCTATCTTTTGTAATTCACGGACTAATGGTTTAGCCATGGTGTAGACATGGCCAGGCTCAGCCTCTTGTGATTTCTTCTGTGGGGCAGTCTGTTGTGGGGTCATCTGGTTGCCCTCTTGGGTCTTTACTTTGTGCTCTGCTGACAGGCCAGAGAGGAGGGGTGGACGGGGTGGGGGACAATCTGATCAGAGCAACTTCAGAGATGGCAGGGGCCCCCAGCTTCCTGGAGAGGTGGGACTTCCCAGCACCTGCCACTGTGGGTTTTCCTGGCTGTCCTTGTGACAGGGTAGCCGTAGGGTCACCCAACTGGAGGGTAAGGAGGGAGCTCTTTGCCAGGGTCCACTTGGGGTTAGGTCCAGGGTTCTGCCAAGGTTCCCCTCCCTCCAGTCCTTACTGGCCAGACTCTTCTCCTTAAACCCAGAAATTAAACCTCCAGCATTTCATTCCTTTTGCCATCTGTGCATGTCCTGGAAGTGGCAGTGATGTGGGAAAAGGAGACTGAAGGCCAGGTTTGAGTCCAAATCCTGGCTGTATTCGAGGAGGCTTGTAGCAAGTTCCCCTTCCCCTAGTGGTGAGTAACCTCTAAGTGTCCCAAATCCTCCAGTCCATGATTCGATTCTCCAGTTCAGCCAGAAGGTAGAAGATGCAAACTAGGCCACCAGGGACATGGGAGGCAGTCTTGGGGGGTGTGGCTTCGACTTCAGTGTGCAGTGAGGAATTATTGAGGGCGTGGAGGGAGCTGTTGAAAATCCAGATTCTGGGCTCAGTGGCTCTGAAATCACCATGTGGCAGGTGTGGGGCCAGGCCCAGGAACCTATAAATGCATACCTGAGCGGCTGGGAGGCAGACCTCACTTTAACTTAAGAAGCTCAAGGATTTGGTATGTCCACCAGGGAGGCAGATAGACAAGAGAACCAATCTGTAGCCAGACCACTAGCTGGACTCTGAGTGCCCTCAGAATGGTGGCTGCACCTCTCAGGGTCTCAGTTCCCTGTCTCCCAGTGCAGGAAGGACAGTGTTCTCCTCTCCTCTCAGGACGGTAAGGAGAATCCAATGAAATGAGTCCAGGACGGTGCCTGACACAGGCGAGCCAGATGACGGAGGGAAATCAGGCGAAGGAAATGTGCAAACTCAGGCTTTCCCAGTCCCACGGCAAGAACGGCACTGCTTGAGACAACTGCTGAGCTGCATTGACTCTGAAAACGCAATGTCACGGTTTGATCTGTCTAAAGATCTTTTTTAACACCCTTGAAAGTGATTTCCTGTTTTGGAGGGGGAGAAAAAGAAGACTGGTTGTTTAGCAACCTGATACTGTAGTAACTGTATCATTGGGTTTCTCCTGGAATTTGAGATTCACAAAACCTTAATTAAACTGGTGAAGATTTTACAAGTAACATGATTGTGAAAACCATGTTTATGGGAAATGTGACTAGATCTTCTGTCCTGATTCTTGGAGAATTGTCTAAGCACATGACTTCTTTTTTCTTCTTTAGGATTTTATTTATTTATTTGACAGAGAGAGGAATCACAAGTAGGCAGAGAGGCAGGCAGAGAGAGGGGAAGCAGGCTCCCCGCTGAACAGAGAGACCAATGCAGGGCTCAATCCAGGATCCCGAGACTATGACCTGAGCTGAAGGCAGAAGCCCAACCCACTGAGCCACCCAGGTGCCCCAAGCACATGACTTCTTATCTCTGAAGAAATACATCATCTTATACATAATGTCTAGAAGTTTATAAACTTACTCTAAGGGCGCCTGGGTGGCTTAGCTGGTTGAACGTCTGACTCTTAGTTTCAGCTCTGGTCATAATCTCAGGGTCATGGGGTCAAGCCCCTGTGTTAGGCTCTGCTCATCATGATGTCTCTTTGAGAGTCTCTCTCCCTCTGCCCCTCCTGCCACTCACTCACATGCACACAGGCATGCTCTCTCTCTCAATAAATAAATAAATAAATGAATCAAATCTTTTTAAAAAACTTCAACATTTGCATTCAATAATATCTATGACTTGGGAAGCCTGGGTAGCTCATTCAGCTAATTATTTGCCTTTGGCTCAGGTCATGATCCCAGGGTCCTGGGATGGAGCCCTGCATCGGGCTCCCTGCTCTTTGGGGAATCTGCTTCTCCCTCTGTCTCTGCTGCTCCTCCTGCTTGCGTGCTGTCTCTCTCTCTGTCAAATAAATGAATAAAATCTTTTAATAATAATAATAATAATATCATCTATGACCTGATTTTTGCTAGTATTTTTAAAAACCTACCAATGCGGGGGGGGGGGCACCTGGTAAGCCTCTGCCTTCTGCTCAGGTCATGATCTCAGGGTCCTGGGATCGAGCCCCACATCGGGCTCTCTGCTCAGCAGGGAGCCTGCTTCCCCCTCTCTCTCTGTCTGCATCTCTGCCTACTTGTGATCTCTGTCTGTCAAATAAGTAAATAAGTCTTTTAAAAAAAATAAAAAAAATAAAAACCTACCAATGGGGCCAATATCACCATTAAACATTTATGGTAATTTTTTCATCATAAATGTTTTTAGGAAGGAAAACCCATATGAATCAGTGCAGAAACAAAGTATAGATTCAGAAGCAAATATAACCTAATTAAGTCCAAACTTGGACTCCAGTGTTTAAGTGAATTTTAGGGGGTCCTGTTTTCTTTAACAGGGGATTTACTTGTAATTAGCTTCAATGGTTTCCATATGGTTAAAAAGTCTTCAAAATTAATTTTTTAAGCAGACTAACCATGTTTCACAAAATATGATGCTTCTAGTATATTCCTGCTATCTCCATGGGTAGTATAAAACCATTCCTCACATGGTCCAGAATGGAGGGGTTCGAAATTAGCTGCTTTCACCATAAATCAACAGTGAAGTCTAACGCAGCTCCAATGACCAGCCTGTTTTTCAGATGAAACATGTTGTTAAACTTGTTTTCTTATTCAGAACAAATGTGTAGCTTCTGCCTCTCCTGATTTTAGAGATTTCAAGGGTTCATTCTGTCAGGCCTCTTTTCTGAGAGCTGTTCTGGGAGAGTCTGCTGGCACTAAACTCAGGACTAATATAAGAGTGAGGTTCATTTTATTAAGGTTTTTTATCTGAATATTGTTGACATGTAATGTTACAATAGTTTCAGGTGTAGGGCATAGTGCAAAACAGCATGGAGCTTCCTTTAAAAAATTAAAAATAGGGGCATCTGGGCAGCTCAGTGGGTTAAGCCTCTGCCTTCAGCTTAAGGTCATGATCTCGGGGTCCTGGGATTGAGCCCTGCATCAGGCTCTCTGCTCAGCAGGGAGCCTGCTTCACCCCTCCTCTCT